>OX104071.1:3634680-3654286 GCA_944474145.2 Dicrocoelium dendriticum
GGTCGTCGGAGCAGCAGTTCCGAGCGAATCCAAATGCTGAGCTTTCGTGAGGGATCCACCTCTCTGTTGTACATAAATTTCAAACCTTTGCAACGAACTGGTTAGCCCATGGGCAGACTAAGAGAGAATAACACTTCCAGGCAATGATATGCGTCCCCGACTTGTTTGTCAGCAGCTGATTGATGTGAGCTATGCATATTGCATTTATCAATGAAGAAGGTACCAACGCCTTTGCACTAGCACCGGTCATCGGTGTCAGATGGTTTCGCAAAATAACAACACACTGGAACTGATATTTTTCTGCGCTTCGAGGATGTCTAATAGTCGTAGAAACCTTTTGAACTACGTGACCATAGGAATACACAAATCCAGTCCAAATCGCGAATTACAGGCAGTCTTTCAGCGGAGTGTGCACGGGAAAACCCGTTTCGAATCTTTGCTAAAAGAGTCGACAACTGTTGTCTGAACATTTCCACTGCAAACATTTGCTGACTTGTATGTTGAGTTATGTAAAGCATCTCCACTACATTTTAGATAGTTGGACGGAATTACATTGCATGAGAAAAACCATGTGTACTTATCGCTAGGGGTAACAAACTTGGTTAGGAGATGGATGGCAAAAAGACCATTTTGGGGTGGTAATATCACTTTCGAATGACATACACGGGATGAGAGATTAAGCTTTTGAACGTGAAAAATTCCTTCCAGAGCAGACTTGAGACGCTGCATCATGCTGTAGGTCCTGATTGGGACTGAAAGTTCATCCGGAAACTTGGAGTACTCAATCAAGAAGCGGTGTTTTGATTTCAGCAGTGAGACTCAGAACCGTGCCTTTCAGCTCCTTACTTTGCATCGGGTATAATTTGCGTATATCTCAGAAACCTGAGACATAGTTCAATGAACTTGATCTGATTGTTATCTACAGGTATGCCATGTGCTACGCAGATGCTAATCGCAGCAGGGGGCACGTAATAGCTATGCCAAGTACGGGAATAGAGCGAACAGTTAGATCGTCTAGACCCAAAGTATATTGACCAAAGCTATGCTTAGCAACTAACCCGAGAAGCAAGCGAACATTATGGACAAGAAGTTAAACAAATGGATGGTCGGTAGATTTGAACAAGAATAAAATCCCAAGTCTCAAAATACTGAATGCGTGAATGATTCTTGTTCCATACATGTGTCATGTAGAACTGTTTGTGCAAAGGGGTCGCTCATCAGTTGAGAAGAATTCTGGTTCAATTTGTCCCCATACGTCAAGTGGATATTTTCGCCGAAAATGCGTCCGTTCGTCGGTAACGTCGGACGAATCGGTATCCCGAACATCGTAAAGTGAACTGATTCAACAACTGAAGTGGACTGTAAACCAAGCATTTCAAAAGAAATTGAAAAAAGTGCCAAGTTGTAAATAGAAATAATCTGCGAATAAGATAGCAGTTGTGGGATTTACGTATGCAAAACTTCGGGCGGAACGGGTCTAGTTATTGTAAAGATTTGTTACACAAGGGCTTGGCAGGGTCTTCAAATCGGCCGTTGCTAGTTTCACCTTAGAGTACTATTTTAGGCTATCTACTGATGGTTTATTAATTTTTTCTTGTTGTTCTCGTATTTTTGTTTATCAGGATCACTCTGAGATCACTGATTTATTCCACTACGCCGACTGTTTGAAATGGTCCAGAGACGCTTGGGAAAACGCGCATTATATCGCAGGTGGCCACAAAGTCAGAAATACCCTCAAGGAACCGACAAAAATTGACCCCTTTGGACAGCTTCATGCACAGGGGAGGCTATTTATCATCGTTTGCCTACGTGTACTACACCATCAAATGCGTACTAGATTTGTGCCCTGAAAACTTTACAAGCACTTTTAGTCTACTAATTGGAGAAATAACAGTAGTATTATATACTGTGGGACATATGAGCAAGAAAAATATAGTAAAGTTACAGTGCATGAGTAAACGCTTTAAAAACTAGCTCCAATGTACCGTGCTCCCCAAGTTTTCGAAAAATCTTGCACATCTTTTGTTATCTGTGTCATTTTCTGCAAGGTAAAAGCGATCTAATATAAAAATCCATTACTAGGCAGTTGAAATAAATCATAGATTTAATTGTTCGCTCACGTTTATTATAAGTTGGATGAGTGTCGGTGCTTCCGCTATTCACTCCGTAGGAGCGAAATTATCTACAGCACCGTGTGCGACTATGAATTTGTACGATGTCAGAACGTCTATGGGATCGTGTTCCTGCTCATTGTCTGATTTACGATTCACGTCCACAGTTGCTAAAATTGAAGTGCCAATAAGGTCCCAGTTTACTTCTGTGGTGCTACAACTAGAGGTTAGAATTAACCATGGGGCTATCAGTCAGTTGGCATCCGAAGATTTTCTTCAAGAGGTCATTCAATGCAATAGAGGTTACAGGTTGTGCAATTTGCTCGCCTGCCTGAGGTCCAGTTTACATTGCTGTCCCAGCATCTATGTGTACAGGTCCAGAGAACCCTGATTTACAAAGACACTTAGAGATTGCTGCGTACTGTAATTCCTTCCGTGCCGGGGGGGGCTCCAGAACATGACGTCTAATAAACTTACCCATTTCCTGAAGAGAGTACCGGACACTACGTTTTTTGACCCCATGATCGTACTAAGATGTAGAAGCTGTTTTCGCTTGAACTTTAATTTAGCTGCCCAAATGACACCTTGGTCGAGTGCTTGGACTAACGCAATGGTGTTAGATGGCATGATCTGCAGTTCGACACCATTCATTTGGATTTTGGGATGACAAGTGGAACTGTCAATAAATACATGATGTTCTGATTTCTTTGCTATCTCTTTCTGTCAAAGCTTCTAAGCAAATCTTTAAAAAGTAATGCTACCAGCCATGCCATTTTATTCGTCCTGTAAAGTACCAATGGTATTTTCATGTTGCTGCTTTTAAAAAATTGGATGACAGTCTGATGGTCATAAAATGCAGTTGTTCCTCATATAATTTATACGGACCGAAGACTCTCATGGCTTGACAACGGCACAGTTTCCCCATAGCATCCCGGAAGCACCGATAATGTGCACTTTTGTGCGGAATATCTCAACCTCATTAGACACCCATTTCGACGCGCGCACAGGTCATCTACCCTTGCACTCTTAGTGTCTAGTCTTGCTAACCAGACAAGATAAGCAGAACGAGCAGCCAATTATGACACTTAGCGATGAAACCTCAGCCATCGGTGTGATACGGTGGCAGACATCCATGACAATTCAAAACGAAATCTCACCCAGTCGTGATATTGGTGGTCGCGTTTTACAGGTGCTACCAACAAGGCAGATGACACTTAAGCTACTGGAACGCCGGTATTCACAACGGAACAGACTGCCAACCGAGCAGCGGTTCAAAGCGGCGAGCGTTACTGTCGTGCGATGTAAAGCACCACCACAACAGCCAAACGAAGTAGTGATCTTATCCGAAATTCACACCGGAAGCAGGTCTGAAGGAAATGAGGATCTTCCTGTGCAATCTTGCAACCACTCCCCATACATTGTGTAAACGGATTTGCCACAGGGGCTAGTCACAGTGTCACTGAATCCAATTCCAAGCGATTCGCCGATAATACAACAAAAAGACGGCTATCGGCCGACCA
Organism: Dicrocoelium dendriticum; assembly: GCA_944474145.2. Lineage (NCBI taxonomy): Eukaryota > Metazoa > Platyhelminthes > Trematoda > Plagiorchiida > Dicrocoeliidae > Dicrocoelium > Dicrocoelium dendriticum. The sequence continues at coordinate 3,638,312 of OX104071.1, forward strand.
TACAACGGTCCGCACAACATCTCATTCTAGCCACAAGTGTCTCGGATTGTTGCTGGGAACCGAAACACTTTCCTGCATGTACACGAATGCCCAAGAGCTCCTCAGCGAAATCGCCGAGCTTCGGTTGCGCCAGGCAACAAATGCCTGGTATCTCATCTCCATAACCGAGACTTAGTTGCGCTCAGGGGTTACGGATGCCGAGATCGCGATTCAGGGAATGTCATTGTTTCGACACAATCGTCCCAGCAGGGGAGGTGGTGCCATCCTATACTATGGTGACGACTTACAATGCGAACCACTGGATGATCCGAAGACGCGAGTCACCGATTCGCTATGGTAACTGTTACGCCTCAGACGCAACGATAACTGCTTCGTGGCATTCGTATATCACCCCCATCATCCACTCCATAATGAATGCCCAACTGATGAAATGCTTACTGCCAAATTACAGCCACCTTCTTTTATCTTCGGCGATTTCAAGGTGCACGATTTAGAAACCTCAGCATCCCTCAGCGAAACATGCGAGACCGAACTACAACACCGTATCAGAATTATTCCGATCTACAATCACATCACTTCACCTACCAGGTACAGAGCTGATAACAAAACATCGGTACTTGACCTCGTACGTACAAATGAGAAACTCATGATCGACAGACCAATTATAGATACCCCACTAGGGTAAAGCAATCATGTCACCGTACTTTATAACTATGTGTGCTACGCTGAAGATCCGGGGGAACACAAAAAACCAACACCACACCTGACAACGCCTGGATTCAGTTTGTTGGACGCTTCAGCAATTTAATCACAACTGCTTGAGAAACAAGGAGGGTTCGCTCCACCGATCTCTTGTCTTTCATTAGAAGTAGAACGCGCAAGCGTATGTGAATAAGGGACGCAGCTTCGCACACTTACAGAACTCGTCCTTGTCCCGAAACCCAGAGCGATTACGTGACCCATCGCAGCCACTGTAACATGCGTGTCCGTGAGGACGTACTGACTCAACAACAACAACATTTGGTCCGTGCATTTTCCAACAACAAAATGCTCCTATACAAGCATGTTAACACCATACGGAAAATGAAGCTCGGTATTCTCTCAATTAACAAGGCAGTCGGAGTGGCACCGAGTGCCGAAGGGGTAGCCAAGGCCTTGCGGATGCAGTATGCCCAGACATTCCAAACAGACGTCAGCCACTGTTACATACCCACGTCCCTAGCCCCAATTTCAGCAATCAATAACATAACTTTTACTGGTACAGTTACGTTGAAGAAACTGCTCTCTCTACGCATATACATTTCTCACAAAGTCGATTATATTCCCCCCAGGGAGCAGAACCTGGCAGGAACAACACTGGTAAGACCATTATCGCATTTCTTCCAAAGGTGCTTGGATAAGTAAATTGTGCCTACCATGTGGAAACATGGATTAATCACTCCAATTTTCAAAAGTGGTAATCGCTCGGAACCCGCCAACTATCGCCCAGTGGTCCTCCTCCCTGTGCTCTCAAAGGTGATGGAGGCAATCATCGCTGAAGCTTTAGCAGACCATCTAGAAGGCCACAACGTCATAGCACCAGAGCAACACGTTTTCCGCCAGCACCTTTCATGCACTACTAACCTACTGCTTCCACGCAGTAGTTGGACGGAGGTGGCGACGGAGGTAAAGAGGGACAGACCTCAACTTCTCCGAGGCCTTCGACCGACTGGACCCCCGCATTCGGCTTCACAGACTCGAAAGTTATGGAGTTGGGGATGCTGTATTTGGATGTATCAAGAATTTCCTGCAGGATCGGCAATTGCAGGTCAGAGTTCGGAGTACGCTGCCCGATCCGATCCATGTTGTATGTGGAGTTGTACAAGAATCAGTTCTGGGGCCGCGTCTGTTTCTCGTGTTCATTAAACAGCTTGCCGGTTTGATTGCCTCAGATTTCTTGCTGTTTGTTGGGGTTGTTAAGATGAGGGGGAAGATCTTCTACCCAGGAGGTCACGATTCACTTCAGCGAGACCTGGACCGAATGTTTAAGTGGTCACTTCACAATGTGCTTCAGTTCAGTTCCGGGAAGTGTAAGGTTATGCGCATTCGCCACCAGCCGAATTTCGCATACAAGCTTGTAGACCATATGCTGCCAGCAGTCACCCAGGAGCGCGAATATGAGGTACTAGTCCAGTCTGATTTGGCTACTCAGAACAATCTGAGAAGGCGTCACATTCTGGGAACCAACACGTTGCATGCTGCGTAGGGGCTTCCGTCTTTTTAATCCCTCTGTCCGTTTGTAGTTGCTTACCACCTACTTACAGCTTCATGTAGAATACGTAATCCAGACCTGGCAGCCCTGGTACAAGCACTCAAGACTCCACAGCAGAGAGCCAGGAAGCACCTCAAAGGGTTGTTCAATCTTCTTTATTAACTTAGACTGAGGACCCTAAAAGTATACAGCTGCCGGTACTGGCGATTACCTGAAGATTTTATTATGGCCTAGCGGATTCAAAGGAACTCCAACCACGTCTTTCGCCACCTACTATAACTGAGGTCCATTCTGTATATCTCTGTGCCAAAACCGTGTTGAGTCCACCAAAACGCCTTCATTTTATAACGGATTTTTTGGTCACCATGTTATGGTTCTCTTTCTGGCGTCCTAGAGGACTCGCAAAGCATCCCTTTTTTGCCCGTAATAAAACATTGTTCCATTGGAACGTCTGGGGACCACAAAATCGTGGTCGCGTTTGCGTTAAAGAGGTGGACTCGACACATTGAATACGAAAAGCGTTGGGCAGGTTTTTGGCTGGCCTCCATAAAAAGTTCTCCCCACAGCAGGTTGGACTGTAACAGTAAATGAACTTTAAAACACTGTTACGGCAAAATGAGAAAGTACCTCGCTGGTTGACAAACCATACTCAGACACTGTCTAATGACTAAAGCGCAAATTACATCACTTATCTCCAGCAGTGCGTGCTCCCTACTTGGTGAAGTTACTGAACTCAATGCCCCTATGCACCGTAAGAATATGTAAACGCAAGTATTGTGACGGCATAACAAAGTTGTTTACATCCTGATGTGGCGGATGAGGTTGCTAAACTCGATGGATTTCACATCGTTAGGTCCAATCGCCCTGGAAAGCCACAGAAGCCCGAAGTCACGAGTGTTATCACTCACATGTACCAACCATAATGTAATTGGAGTACCTTGCTCACTACATACTAAACATCTAAAAGCAGCTGTCATTTAACCGAATACGAATCACAATTCCTGGGTACCTTTCTTTTCGTTATCATCGGAAACAACTACACGGCCTCCTTACCTAATACTGGCTTTGCCAACATATTTGTCTCTGATTTTTCCGCGCACCAGTCGCATCTCCGATTTCGATGCCATGATTATACAACTGTGAATACGCAAAAGCTGGGAACAACTTTCTTCTGACCTTTTTCAATAATTCACCTGTACCATACCTTTAAGATTATATCTATTGTACCCATCTGATCATCCCTTCACATGTGTGCCTCCACCGTCGAGAATAAATCATTTATTTATTTATTTATATGCTGTCGACTGAGCTCCAAAATTTAACGGATCACTTCTCACCAGCGTTACTGCTTAAATTGGAGGGCTCTGTCTGTATCGTTGCTGGTGACTAACAAAGGTAATACAATGTTCATAAAGACACTTGATCGAAAAATACGGTGTCTTTCGAACCCAGACTTGATGCACAGTTGAAGTTGTTTTCACAAAAAATACTCGATTGTTTTCTACTTTAAAGTGAGCTCCTCTAAGTAACTGAGGCCACTGTGTACGGGAATTTTGCCGTTATTTACAGCAAGATCAACATTTTGTGTTCTACAAACATCCGTCCCTTCAAAACCATTAGACAGCGAGACTGCTCAAAAGAAATTATCGCAACTGTTCATGTGATACTGGCTCCAACTGACTTTCAGTTTTCACGGAAGAAAACCTATGGTTGCAGTGTGAATATGTTACCGGATATATCAAACTTCTGTTTTGATCTATACTACCTCATTGAACCTATGGATCCACGCATAGATAGTTTCACTTCGCCACTACTGAAGCAACTTAGACGAAGAAAAACGTGCATTTAATTTTAAAAGGTCTGTTCAAATTGAACGACTAATATTGGCAATAAAATCTGATTTAATGCGACTGAATATTTGGTACACTGAAACTACTTTAGGGAATCATGATATCGCCAGCTTTGGAGGCTTTTAAATCAGCTGTGTGGCAAAAGTTCCCTGAAGCTTCTTGAGAACGTGGATGTGGACAAATTCAGTACGGAATTTTGTTCTTCCCCACAGGGTATACGTTCCCGGCCCAACTTCCGCAACACTGGTCCCGCAGTCACCCTTGGTCAGTTGGATGTTTACAGGTAAGTAAAAAGTTAAAGCTTATTAAGTCTACGGGGCCTGACGCATGATCCTACTAGCTCTACAATTGCGCGGATTATCTCGCAGTACTCTTAACGGCTAGGTTCAACCGCTGCGTGCCAGTATCCAGATGATGTTGTGATGGAACACATTTCTCCAGCGGTTAAAACATCTACTCATCAGTGCGACCTGCATGAGTTTGTGCTGTGGTCATCGATCCTGTCTCGCTTTCTAAGGATTTCTAAATACTGAGATGCAACATTCTCTTTTCTTCGGGCTGATAAGCTGCAAGCCACTTTCTCACCGGCAGTGAGTGATCAACTCACACCTAGGATATTGACCGTCAGATATCTTAGCGTTTTTATCCCAAGACCTATCGTGGTCTACCCATGTTGCTGAAACATTTAACAATGTTAAGAAGCTGTCCTTTTAGGCCTTCTGACTTAAAATGCATCCGTAACTCGTGAATTGAGCTTTAAAGTTGTTTCAATGAATCACGGGCAATGCTGGTATTCAGTAAAGCAAAGATCCCCATTCCATTAATATGAATCAGTGTCAGAAATCAGTTCAGGGTGAAGAATTCTTTTCGGTAAACTCTCATCGGACCCGAACGTTTACAAAACACTGATAGTGTGGGGTAAGCGTCAACTCGGGTTGGGATTTACTTCTGGACTGTATGAATGATCAAAATCGATAACTTGAGACAGAGATAGATATGATGTGACTACATCCACTCTGCCTCACTGGCTTTCTCCAGTACTTTTCCTTGGCTACTAACAAAGATTACTTATTGTTCTGAGGTCCGTTAAAACTTATTACTAGATGCAGTGTCCTGTTTAGAGAGGCGGTTGTTGATTTTATTGTCAACAAACATGTAGGCGCTTGTTCTATCTTTGCATTCAACGTTCTAAACTTACCCTTTTCCTCCACTGCATCGGGTTGTGTCAAAGCGCTATCTGTTTCTTCTACGCTCTCTAAATTTAGAATATTATTTTCTCGTACGGCACCTAACCGCAATTCAATCCTACCGTACTTAGTACGATTACTCGTGGATTCAACGAAACTCATCAGCAGGATGCGCAGTTACTTTCTTGAGTGATACTCAAACCTTTTTTACTAAACAATTTTTCGTTTTTTCATTAAACTCATGTATTTCTCTATTTCGGAGTGATAGTGTAAAATGTGGAAAATGTATCCACCCCGGGTGCATAAAGCCAATTTTGACTTGACTTGATTTCCGGCGTTACCACAATCTGATCAACAAGAACTATTTCAGCCGATACGTTGTGATTATAGGTTGGAAGCGGCGGTTGTGACTAGTAGGAGCCATGCAAGTTATTCAGGACGAGTGAGTTTTATGAGGAAGGAAGGCGTGCAGAACACTAGATTGCTGGGACAACAGTGCTTCTAAATTGGACTAGGTAGGTAATCGAGCCAGGATAAGATCAATCCAACGTTTAAGACATGATTGCAAAGGAGTAGCCGAAGGAGTTGAGCGGTCTGCAGTCTATAAACCAAACTGCTTATAACCTCATGAGTTAATTGTCGGTTTGAATTCAATAAGTTCGTCGTTTTGTGAGGGGGCTGCCATGTCATCCGTACATCATTAACTTATTATTCAGTGGAGAGTGAGCGGGGTTTTATCACATCTAGTAACTTAGTCACCACGATCGTTGCCGTCCCCGTAGCTTAGTGGTTTCAACCATAGACTGGCAATAGTTGAGTTTCGGGTTCGAGCCCCACATGGGTTAGATGAAATACGCACCGTAGACGATTCCCGAATGGATGAAGCGGCAGTAAGTGGTTTCCGGCATGTGATGGATGTCCTACTGCTAATGACATATTTAACTAGGTATGAGTTGCAATCACATAAAGGTATTCAATGGATCAGTTGTTTCATTAGTGAATAAGAACATTCCGTAAAACCGAAACAAAGTATTGAGGAACAAGGTCAGTCGACAAAATGAAAATAATGGGGTGGCAAACCTACACCAATACCTCACTGGTTCAACAAACGGATAGCAAGTGTAATAGCAGATAAAATGGGAAGGAAGCTATGAGTGAATGGATAGTTAACTGCAGTTGGGAGTAGAGTCAACCAGTTTGCCTATGCGTGGGCTAAAAGATGGCAGCTGTGGAGCTACATAGACCTAAGCGTAGGCACTGAGGGACAAGATGGGATGAAGAGGATAAGATAAAGCTTGGATGTCTAATCTGCCAGTGTGTCTATGAGACCTATAGTAAACGGTGAGCATTCGGGCCGGGGAGAACTGTAGAATGTAGTAGAAGCCAAAAATAAATTGGGGATTAGCTGCTGCTTTTCCCTTCCGACTGACACGATCACTTGAACTTTCAGATATAGTCTGCCTGGACCTCGTTCATATGTAAAACGTAGTAAGTACAGCTAAGCATGTAACGTACGCTTCCGAGACACGTAATCCCAGCAAGCAGAAAACGTCTGAACAGCAGGAGGTTTATCAATCAATTGTGGAGACTCGCATTGCGAGACCGGCGGCCTATGTCAGATGATTGGCTGGCTGGTGTGAGTGTTAACCAATCCGCGCACAGCTGAATTAAACTGATTGATGTCATTCGCGTAGGTGACATCCCCTCATCTCTTGAAATGTTTATACTCCTGGTACAAAACTGTCAATGGGTTTATGCGTTCGCTGAGACCTACGAAGCGATGTTGCAGCTGACGATTGTACAGAATCCTGGTGGGTTGCTTCTCTTTTCGGCTGATCCGAAACTGATTCACCCAGTGGTTCATCTGCTGTTGTCCCAACACAACGTGGGTATATGTGACCTGAGTGTTGCCGTAGTATCCGACCATTTAATTCGAGATCTGCTTGAGTACAGTCAGCTTTAATTACAGTTCCGGGGTACCAGCAGCGTTCATAGGGAAATCGTGTGTATACGGGATCACCCGACTACCAACAAGAGTCGTGGTTATCTTGCGATGGGGCAGCCTTGTCTTGTTTTCTCTCCATTTGTGCTCTATGATTTAGAAACAGAAGATCCAGACTGGTATGGGGTGTTCTGCCGAACATTATCTCTGCAGGTAATTTACCCGTGACTTTGGTTGGCGTTATCCGGTAAGCAAAGAGCAAGCGATCTAATATCATCTGAATGGTTCTTGCTCCTTGTTTCAAGAGACCTATTTTAATTGTCTGCACCGCCCTTTCCGCTAACCCATTAGAAGCAGGATGATATGGGGCTGTACGGACCTACTGGACACCATTTCTATTCATGAAGATTTCAAATTCTTTGCTAGTGAAACATGGCTCATTGTCTGTGCAGACTGATTCTGGCATCCCACATATGACAAATGACGACCGCATTTTTGGTAGTTGTCTCCGTAATAGGGTGGGAAGCGGGATAAACATCTATCCATTTCGAATGAGTGTCAATTAGCAGCAGCAAAACTACACCATTAAGGGGTCCAAAGTATTCCGCATGGACGTGTTGCCATAGCTCTTCAGGCCAACGCCAAGGATGTACCGGACCGGGAGGTTTATTGGACTGACATTGCTGACAGAGACCACAAGTTTTTAAATAGTTCACCAGTTCTGAAACTAGGCTAAGCCATCAGCAATAACCGCGCGCCAAGGATTTCATCCGGTGTACGTCCGGATGGGTGTTGTGGAGTACGTTTAGGATGAACGGTCGTGCCTTTCGCAGTGGAATCAGGCGAGATCTACAAAAAAAGCATCCATCGTGAAAGCTGAATTCATATTTCCGTTGTCCGTCAGGCTTAAGTTTGATGTGAACTGTATTAGTTTAGCGACAACGACACGACAGGGGGTAGACGTTTATTGCGCACCGAAAATGGGCACACACCCGGGTCTCACGCGCGCCATCGAATATCGACTAGGTTTCCGTCACACAACGCAACACAGGTACGGATGTTAGAGACGAGCCAGTCCTTTCGCCTCAGCAGCTCTGACTTGGAAGACCCGCCTTCCTGTTTTCGCCTCGATCTCCACTTCTCTGTACCCGATTTGGATCGGCCAGGAGTCGTTCGAGAGCTCTCGACTTGCTTGTTCTGGGCTGTGTCAATCGGCTCGGCCTCGGTCCTGTGGGCTGCACTAGTGGCGTATATGTCTGATTTATTGCGCTGTCCATATATTCCCGCTCCGTAGTTCCGGGCCCAGGCTCGTCGCTAGCCGTCCTTCTCGATCCGCTCTCAGCTAGCTCCGAAGAGCTCCCCCGAGGCATTCTTGGAAGCGGCCCCTCTAAAACTGCCCCTCCTCGAGGACCTTTCTTCCTCTCGTACCATGGTCGCAGGACAGCAGCATTCACCCAACGTTTCATTCCTCCGCAGTCGATTAAGAAGTTGCCCGCTTTCTGGTCGATAATGGTGTACGGGCCTTTCCAGCGTTCTCTGAACTTGCTTGCGCCCGGCCCGTCATGATCCAGCCGATCGTTGTTTCGTAACTTGACTCCTTCTCCAATCCTGAATGACCTCCACTTGTGAGCCTCATGCCTGGCGTCGTAATTTCGCTCATTCCGCGCTTGTCGAGCTTTGGTTTCGCTTCTAGCTTTCCCTCGCAGTTGCTCTTGATGCCCAGCTGGATGTTTCCGCTCACCCTGGTTCGGTAGGCAAGTATCGAGCGCAATCCGTGGTTCTCTGCCGAACAGTAATTCGAATGGCGAGACCTTGGTGGTTGATTGCATGTTGGTCCGATACGCGATCAGAACCTGAGGCAAAGCATCTTCTCATGCCAACTTCGTGCAGTTTATCCACGTCTTCAATGTCCGATTGAACCGCTCGGTCATACCGTTGGTTTGTGGGTGGTACGGTGAAGTTCGCCGTCTCTGGATGCCCCACTTGTCCAACACTGCCTTAAACGCTTTTGACTCGAAGCAGGGCCCTTGGTCCATGATGATACACTGTGGGATCCCATACCTTGCAGATACATTGAATTCGAATACTTGCGACACTGTCTCGCCTGTTTGGTCCTTGATTGGTATGGCTTCCACCCATCGAGTGAAGTGGTCAATCATCACTAGAATGTATCTGTTTCCTGTTCGACTCACTGGTAAGGGCCCAAAGACGTCCAGTCCCCAACACTGAAGTGGCTCGCCAACCTCCATCGATCGCATCGGTGGTCTCGGGGACTTCATCTCCCGACTCGTTTGGCAGTTTGGGCACCCCCGAATGTATGCCGCGACGTCCTTCCTCATGGTTGGCCAAAACACTCGCCTCCGCAGCAATTCAAAGACCCGCTCGAATCCCATATGGGCGCCATCATGAGTTATATGCATCACACGTTCTCGCTGATTCGGTGGAACAAAAAGCACTTTCCGTCCGTCTATCGTTACCACCACGTTATCGTTTTCGACCTTCAACCTGTCCCAGATCATGAGGAGTTCCTCCACCTCTTCCGATGTGGCCTCCGGTTTGGTGCCAGCCTGTAAGTGAGAGCACAACACATTCACGAATTCATCTGTCCTTTGATCTCCCAGCAGGTTCCTCTCCCCCATCGCGATCGCACGCACCGGTATGGCATTGTCTGGCATGATGTCGTCCAAACACGAGCGTGACAACATATCTTGCAATACATTCTGCGTTCCATCCACGTGCCCAATGTTGAAGTTGAATTCCTGCAATCGGTAGGCCCATCGCGCAATCCGTCCCCGCGGGTCTTTCGCCGTCATCAACCACGAGAGCGGTTTGTGGTCAGTGAAGACCCGGAATTCATTCGCCAGTAAGTAATTTCTCCACTTCTCCAACGCCCACACGATGGCCAAGCATTCTTTCTCCGTTGTTGAATACTTCTGTTCCGCCCCCGTCAGCACTCTGCTCGCGTACTCCACCACCCCAGCCGGTTGAGACAAAACCGCACCGATTGCCACGTTGCTTGCGTCGACAGCCACAGTGAACCTCTCACCAGGATTGGGTAGCCGTAGACATGTCTGGGCTTCTGCTATGCATGCCTTTAGATGGTCAAAGGCTTGATCCGCTTCAGCTGTCCACACGAACGGCACGTCCTTGCGAAGCAGCTTTAACAACGGGCTGACCTTCTCTGCGAACTGGGGCACAAACTTTGAATCATATGCCACCACTCCCAAGAACGAACGGAGCTGACGCTTGGATTTTGGTTTTGCGAAGCACTTGATCGTCTCGCGTTTCTCCGGAAGTGGATGGACTTGACCATTGCCCACGATGTGACCCAAGCATACAATTGACTTTTGGGGCAATATGCGACTTTTTAACGACTGAGTTTCAGACCAGCTTCGTCCAGTCTCTGCAGTACTGCTCCAAGTCTGGTCACATGTTCCTGTTCCGTATCAGAGAAGACGATGATGTCATCACCATAAACAACCACGCCTTGCAGGTTCGCCAGGACCATCAGCAACAAACGCCTGAATGTAGCTGAGGCGTTGCACAATCCAAACGGCATTCTCAAAAACTCATACTGCTGGCCATTGACACTGAAAGCCGTCTTGTGGCGATCTTCTTCTGCGATCGGCAGTTGCCAATATCCCGAGCGGAGATCAATCAGAGATATCTGCTTCGCACTGTGAAGGCTTGAGAAAATTTCTTCCATCTGAGGCATCGGGAATGCATCCTTCACAGTCACCCTGTTTAGTTCTCTGAAATCGATGCAAAATCGATAGGTTCCGTCGGCCTTCTTCGTCAATAGCACGGGTGATGAATACGGGCTGTGCGTTCGCCTGATGATTCCTTTCGATTCCATCTCGGTCACCTGCTTCTGTATCTCAACCAGGGTGTTCTGTGGAATTCGTCTGAAGATTGGCTTGCATTGTCCTCCTGGGATCAACGGTATTCGGTGTTCAACCCAATTGCAAAATCCGTAATCATCTTCCGCGTCTGTGAATAAGTGGGCATACCTGCTCAGTACGTTGCGTATTGCCCGGTTCTGACAATCAGGCACGGCTTTGAGGGCACCAACCCGGTCGGTTCTCCCCTTGTTTATCTCGATCGTATCGTTAGCCACGATCACCACATCGTTTTTCAGGTCAATTGTGACACCGAGCCGTTTCAGGATGTCGGTTCCGATGATGGTTTCGGTCGTCTCCTCCACGATGAACATGTCGTGGCGGATGAGTGTTTCTCCTATCCTGATTCGTAACCGCTGCGTGCCCGTCACTTTCAAAGAATGCCCGCCGACCGTCTGCATCGTGATTGAAGATGGGTTTACTGGAACCCCGTTGAACCTCTTCGTAATTGACACTGCCGCTCCTGTGTCTACTATGGCTCGGACCGACACACCTTCTATAGTTACCTGGAGGACTGGTACTCGCCACCGACTCGGCATGGATAGAGAGAAACAACGGGGCACATTGACGTTGGTGCAGACTCTCGCCACATGACCACTCTGGTTGCATCGGAAACAGCGGCGACCGTTCCGGATTACCCGTACATTGCGTTGTGAAGTGGTGCTTGAAGACTCTATCGACAACAGCTGCTCCACCATTTCGGATAGGCGATTTACTTTCTGTTCCAACTCAGCATGCTGGATGCTTCTCACTGTCACTCTTTCCGACAAATTCTGCGCGACCGTCACCAGATCCAACGCTTTGCTGTCTCTCACCATCGACGCCAATTTCACCTGATCACGGAGTGGATCGGGCAGACTCCGGATAAACTGGAGTTTCAGTAGGCGCTCTCTTGCGTTGCCCTCTAACTCGGGGAGCCCAATCGTTAGATGTCTGTCCAGCTGCTGGAAAAACACCATCAAATCCTCCTGTTCGTCTCATCTGGCTGCGTGAAATCGTTGCAGTGTTCGTTCTCTCTCCAGATCCTTCCCAAATTCTGCACACAAGGCAGCCCTCATCTCAGTGAACGAACAGCCGGGTTTGGCCTTCCGAGTGAGCAGATACACCGCCTTGGCTCGTCCACTCAACCGTGTGCCCAAAGCAGTTAGCAAATTTGCATCCCCCCTCACAACCATGCAAGCCGCAATTCCGTCGAACTCATCGAGCCACGCCTCCACGTCACCGGCCGCAAATTGCTCCAACCAGGTCAACTCCATCGCGAATGGTCACTGCACCAGTGTAGCGACAACGACACGACAGGGGGTAGACGTTTATTGCGCACCGAAAATGGGCACACACCCGGGTCTCACGCGCGCCATCGAATATCGACTAGGTTTCCGTCACACAACGCAACACAGGTACGGATGTTAGAGACGAGCCAGTCCTTTCGCCTCAGCAGCTCTGACTTGGAAGACCCGCCTTCCTGTTTTCGCCTCGATCTCCACTTCTCTGTACCCGATTTGGATCGGCCAGGAGTCGTTCGAGAGCTCTCGACTTGCTTGTTCTGGGCTGTGTCAATCGGCTCGGCCTCGGTCCTGTGGGCTGCACTAGTGGCGTATATGTCTGATTTATTGCGCTGTCCATATATTCCCGCTCCGTAGTTCCGGGCCCAGGCTCGTCGCTAGCCGTCCTTCTCGATCCGCTCTCAGCTAGCTCCGAAGAGCTCCCCCGAGGCATTCTTGGAAGCGGCCTTTCTACATTAGGTCAACCGGTTTTAGTGCATCCTTTTCCAGAAGAATACGTTAAGTCACGATCATTCCACTGACCTTTGGTGTTATCTTTCAATGCAGTGTTTTCATGGGGTTGCAGGACATGTGCTATCTCCATTGGTCCCTCCATTATTTCGTCTGGGGTCGCATGTGATAACCGGCTTAATGCATCCGCTGTATAATTGTTCAACCCTGAAATATGGGGAATTCGATATTTATATGCACCTAATATTACTTCCTAGCGTTGCATTCCGGTTCAAAGATCTGCTCGATTTCCATTGACTCGCTCAGCAAGGATATTTGTGGTTTGTGCTCGGTTTATATTTCGAAATAGTTTTCCCAAATGTACCGATGACACCTCTTGACGCCAAAGATAACTGATAGAGCTTATTTGTCCAACTGGAAATCATTCTTTTCGACCGGCTGTAGAGTTAGTGAGGCAAACGCAATCTGGCGAATGACATCAATTGACATTTTGTGACATAGAACTGCTCCAACTCCGTATGGAAATGTGTCACGTGGTAAGATTAACGGTCTTTCACTTTCGTAATGGACAAAAACATGTGCGGAAGCAAGACACATCTTTGCACAAGCAAAAGCAGCTTGATGCTCGCTCTTCCACATCCACTTGGTGCTTTGTGTAGCACTTCCTTCAATGGGGCAAGAATGGTTGAGGCTTCCGGCAGGAAATGACGATCGTGTGACAACATTCGTAGGAATGCTTGTAGTTCATCAGTATTCTTGGGCTAATGTGCCTGCACGATAGGCGCTATTTGAACTTGCAAGACATGCAAACCGGTTTTGTCCAATTTGTAACTGAGGTAAGTAACAGAATCAGCTAAGAACTCACATTTTGATTTCAACCTCCACACGCTCGAGAACAGCTTGTAGTGTGTTCAGGTGATCAGCGTCAGTGCGGCCAGTAACAAGGATATCGTCCAAGTATACACAGGTGAATGGTATTTCTTACACTTTATTATTCACGATCTGTTGGAAAATCCTGGGTGCTGAATTTATTGCAAACGGGAGGCGCGTGTACTGGAATAGCCCCAGGTGGGTAGTTATCGTTGTCAGTTCCTGTGACTCATCATCAAGTTCGAGAGTCTGCGTGACTAAGATAAAGTTTGGCAAACTTTTGGCCGCCGGCTAAAGTCGCATACAGTTCTTCAGTACGTGGTAGGGGATATTTTCACTTTCTATGCTTAGTCGACTGTGAATTTGTAGTCGCTGCAAATACGGACGCAGCCGTCAGGTTTGAGCACAGGCACAATCGGAGTGCCCCGATCTGAATGTTGCACGGGAAATATGACTCCTTCTGCTTACAGAAGCTGAATCTCTGTCTCAACTGTAGGACGCTTTGGTCTGGTTCTGTGAACTTTTGGCTCGACACTATCTGGTAGTTGGACTGAAGCCTTGAAATGACGCACTTTCCTAATTTGGTTTCAAACAACGATAAGAACGGGTTCAAAAATCCCTGCAAACTGCCATCTCCAACAATGAGTTGTTTGAGTTGAATGGTCTAGTGAAAGAACGGTATCCAGTCTCGACCCATGAGATTTGGTTTGCTCCCAGGTACGACGATTAAGGGTAGGCTGAATTCTTGATCCCCGTGTCACGCTTTAACGAAACATCTTCCCAACACCTGAATTGGATCACCTGTGTACGTCTGTAATCTCGAGTTGCATGATTGCACTGGTGGTAGCTTTTTCATGGAGCCGCGGTTTACAGTTGTGACCGTCGCCCCAGTATCTAGCTCCATGTCTATCGGTTAATCCTCTATCTTCAAACGTATGGTGTAAGGAGGAGAGTTTTTGAGTGTCACATTGTTTAAGTACACTGAGTTAAGTTCACTGTTCAAATTTTATAGGACCTTATCTTTACGTAGCTCTATTTTGTTTTGACAATTCGATGAGACGATGTTCGTGGGGCGGCAAATTTCCGCTCTACACACGCAAGCTAGATAGTCTATCTTGCCGCATTTCCGACAGATACTTTCTTTGTACTGGCAATCGGAGGCGTGAGAGTGCCACAATCCGCAACGATAACACACGAATTGTTTTCCATGTTCACTGGTGTCTGGTTTCCGGACCGCGTGCACATCATTAACTACCGGGCGACCAATGAACTCGCGTAATTGGTGCGTAATATTCTCTCGCTGGCGAACAATGAGACAAAGGTTTTCCCACTTAGTGGCCGACTCATCCAAGGATAACAACTTTCCTGTAGCACTTTCGTCCGATATTCACGCAATTAACATGGAATTTTCTTTTGCTCTTCAACTTTCCCAGATGGAATATCATTATACTTACACAGGAATAGATTGATGAATATGTGCAATGAAATCATAGACTTCTGGAGGTTTTGAAAAACAGTATTTAGCAGTGTTAACATTTTGTTTCAATCCCTATAACGTGGTATAAGTATTTAAAACAGAACTGCGGGTGGCGTAGTTTTCCAGCTGCAAGGGCATCGTAGTGCCTTTGACATTCATCGCCAAGCACTTTGCCTGATTAGTGTGATCTGTGAGTCTCAGAAAGGCAAACGGTCGGGTCAGTACTGAAACTAATTCCACATAGTTAGTCAATGATTCTCTCCATCTTACCCAATTCGATAAGGTCGGTTGTTCCTCAGGCAGATGACCGAACGTTACGAGGTGTATTCAATATTGGGTTCGTCATGTTCGTCGTCACTAAAACATAGTACCGATAAGCATGTAACGCACGCTTCCGAGGCACGTCATCCAAGCAAGCAGAAGACATCTGAACAGCAGGTGGTTAATTAATCAAATGAGGAAGGTACACGATTCACGGAAACGAGACCGGCGGCGTGTGTCTGATGATTGGCTGGCTAGTGTGAGTGGTAACCAATCTGCACACAGCTGAAGTAAACGGATCGATGTTATTTGCGTATGTGACAATATGCTTGCGGAATACAGTTTATGGGGCAGCCAGAAGTTTGATTAGGATGGCAAGCGTTCGACGAAACTTGTACCTCGATATGCCGATAGTAGATAGTCCCCCATTTTCTCGTAGTCAGGAGTACCGATTCAGAAAAATGTTGGCTTATGTGTTTGCCTTTGACCATTTTCCCACAACTTT
>OX104071.1:3654480-3696140 GCA_944474145.2 Dicrocoelium dendriticum
ACTGAACACTTCTCTCTCGGATGCTGGATTTTCCAAGTCATGGGTGTTGAAATCTCCTGCAACGAGGATGTGGCTGTACTTCTGATTAAGCACGGAGCGAAAAGCGGAGATAAGTCTGTTGTCCCTTTCCGGAGTGGATTTCGGTGGTCGGTAAACCACAGAGAGAAGGCATACGTCGTTGCCTTCCAACCACAGTTTGCACCAAAGGACGTCGGTGACACAAGTCTGGGGATCGTCTATGAGCTCACAACGAAGGTTCGTTCGGAAATAAATGAGCACGCCACCGCCCTTGCCCGTTCTGTCGTTCCGGAGAAGTGACATACCCGGTATGGCAATCTCAGCGTCTGTGATTTCGCCGCTCAGCCAGGTTTCGGCGATCATTATGATGTCTCGAGGCTCCGAAGCCAAACGGTGACGGAGTTCTACCAACTTACTTATGAGGCCTTGTGCATTAGTATACATGCAGGATAGTGCTTTTGTAACCAAGAGTGAGCTAGCACAGGTTGTGGTAGGAATGGAGTTTGTGCCGACCGTTAACGGGTCGGCCATTAACCGTTTTTTGTGGTGACGTTTGCCTTTGAGTTTGCTTTCGGTTAGACGACTGATCGCGGCCTTCCGGGCCCTGCTGGTCCCCCGTGTTCAGCCGTGTTTCGTGGGAGATTGTGGTTATCGATAAAGTTGCATGAGTGGATGGTTCAACAATTTGATCGCTCCCAGTGAGTCGTTGGTAATCCGTGCCAGCGTACCTGATGCCTTTAATCGAATTTCCGCTGGCAACTTCATGCGGAATTTGGACCAGTTTTCCAAGGCGAGCGGTAACATAAACTCAGATTGAAGCACCACCTTCATAAGTCTGGGACCGTTCCCTTTGTAGTTGGGTGAAAATGGAATCCTGGTCAACCGCTTAGCGATGATATTATTGAGGGAGATTTCGTGGCGGATGTAACTCCATTGCTCCCGGTCATGTGCATCCGCTGCATCAGAGGTTGAGTTTTGGAGCTCAGGAACCCGGTACACAATTATCGTCCGTTTCGCCTCGGCTTTACGAACTTCCTCACGGTTGCTCATCTTTTTCGGACGTTCGTTCCAGGGGATATCAGGAAGTATGCGCGCCTCGAGTGATGAATGACGAAGCCTGTTGGACGATAGTAGGACTGCCTCTGTGTCCTTGGTGGAGTTTAGTGTCACCCGGAGAAGTCGGGGTTCACCGTAGTGCGCTGAATTTGGATGACGTGTGACTCGTCTCAGCATTGCAGGTTCAACCGAAATGCCAATTGCAGTACATATAGACTTCCACTGATTACGATCATCCAACAGCTTCCCCTTTATTGTACTCGCCTGTGATTCAGGAACATTTGTACACACAACGGTTAACGCGCCTTGGCTCCTTACGTTGGATGCAGATTTGCTATGACTTACAGACACGGTGTTAAACGGATTGTTTGGTTGTTGGAGTCTGGTCAACTTACTGTTGCTTGGTGAGGCCACCGGAGTCGGAGGTAATTTAGCCGGTGTATGCATGGAGGCGACTGAGGCGTACGACGCCCGACTTTTCTCTACGGCGGAAGAGGTTTGCCCCGGAGCTTCCGCGGTTGCTGTTGAATGGAGGTGGGGCGTGTGACTCAAAGGTGTGGACATCAGTACTCTGGATGTTCGTCCGCTTTTGGGAGTTGAGTGAGGCAGGGGATTTGGAGAAACTGAGGCTGCAGCGCGGCTTGAGCGTCTAGCCCTTTTTTTCGGCCTCGAGGTCGAGCTTTCTTTGACCGACTGTGGTACAATCATGGCCATATTCGCGGCCGGTGGTGCAAGCCTGGCGTTCAACAAATAAGCGATTGTCGCATTCAAAGTATCGCACCTTTCCATGAGTGCACATAAACAACCGACCACTGGAGTTAACTGGCAAGTTGGACAAAACCAAAATGCGTCAGCTGCCTTGTTTATTTGCCTTGCTTCTTGGGCGGACTTTCCTATACAGCTCGGGTGGAACGAGCCACTGCAGTTTCGGCACGTTATACCCATTTTAAGGGCTTTGCTGCAATTAGCTGAAGAGCAGATACGTCGTTGCATGATATTCGGCATAGTTGTTGTACTTTTTTCAAGCACGAGGACAAGCAAGATGTCAATCACAAATTCCAAAATGACGGGCACAGCCGTAAATCACTGAGATCTCCGAAGATATCAAGCGGAATTCCACGAAACTTGCACGGATTGATGAACACACGAAACTAAAAAGTTTGGTGCACAACTAACACAGCAACACACTTAAAATACAATAATTCCAGAGAAAAAGCAGGATCCAGCGCGTGGTAGCAGAAAAAAAGGCTAGGCCATGTGCGAGCAATAGAAATGTGAACTGTACTGCTGAGAAGGCTAGATGAAGTAGCTAGGCAAGGTTAGTGGAAATAATGGGCTCAATCATAGACTTGAAAGATTGAGCTACCGGAAAATGTCAATGCAAAGCTAAGCGGATGCGATACAAATCAACCAGATTGTAGTTTTGCGCTATCGGTTCAGTTGGAGTTGGTTCCGGCTGGCGTTAGTTCAATTGAATCGAGGTTGGTCTATGAAGCCAGTTCCACCTGAGATTACCTGCCTGCGCCACACAGGTTAGATTACTGTAGAAGAAATCCAAGATGGCGCACACCGATGGCACCTAGGCCAAATGATGAGATCTTCGAAAGTAGACAGAGAATGTTCACCAACTTCGCACGGATTGTAAAATACACCAAAATAAAAGTATTGGTGCACAAATCAAACAGAGATGTGTTATATATTACTGCGGAAACACAAGTGAAATCCAACATTACAATTCAGAAATCCGTGGCGTCCGGGGGTCATCATTCATCATCATCATTATACATGTCAGCTAGAGTGGTAAAACACCTCCGCTATTGTACCGCAATACATAAAAAAAATACAAACATACATACAATACATAAAGGAAAAATAAATACGACAGTTGCATGCCAACTGAGCTACCAGCAACGGATAGGCATCGTTCCGGTAAGCTACCAGCCGGCTACTAGGCAAAAACAAAAATTTAATTATGTTTTACCCTGCGTAATAAGATCGTAGATGGAGGGGGAGTTTAAAGGCATGGGGAGGGACAAAGTAATTCACAGCAGGAACGCCACTGAGGTCGGCTCCTTGCCATGTCAGTAAGTGTATCCAGCCAAACGTGTTCACCATCTTTTGGACCCCAACCAGGGAGCTGTGAAGCTCCAAACGAGGCTAGTTCCGGAGTGAGGGATTTCATTCCTCTGGACCAAGTCATCGCTTGGCTACCTCTCCTCTTCTTCCACCCACATCCCCGGTGAGCAAACAACCCACGTCGAGGGAGTCGGTGAGCTGGCATGCGCAACACGTGGCCCAGCCATCGGAGCCTGGTGCATGAAATAACAGTGCTGAGCGGCGTCCGGGGGTACAGCCAAGTTATTAATAACAGATGCTCGTGACCGCCTTCGAAAGTATATGGTCATAAAGGATAATAGAACTGACTGCCTTATTGCGTTGGACCCCTAAAAATAAGCAGAGCTCGAATCTACACTTCAACGTTGAGTAAAAAAAAAGAAGCCGACGTAACTTAGCACAGAAAATCAAGTTGAATAAGGTTACATGAAAATTTGACCAACCCTACAGTGAAGGATGGATTGTTGGGCAGAGACTGGGAAATTAGTCGGTAAGCGATGACACGTAAGACGTGTCAAATACGACAATATAGAAGTCGGAGGCGACTGAACCCAACGTATATTGTGCAGGCTACAAAAATAGGAAGCGAATCAGCCAGAGCGAGAAACGTGCAGCAAGGTACTCACCAAAACGGTTTGTGTCAACGGATGTGCAGTCAGTAAAACCAATGAACGTTTCTAAGGTTTAAACAACCGTAAAATCCAATGTTGCATACTTCTGAGACAGCGTGTTTTCCGTTACACTACAGGATCAAAAATTTGTCACGGTCAATTGTGACCGTGGGGAACAACAAACACGTACCAGATGGCCAAGTTTTCCGCAATTTCGGCACTTTGTACGAGTATGAGGACACTGGGTGGGAGAATTGTGCTGATCCCCGCATCGGTAGCAGACGAACTTCCGTACCCTGTTTTCAGAGGATAACCGTGGTGACAGTTTGTTTACACATTCCACAGGCTGAGGAGGGTTGAAGGTGGATAGTTGGGATTTTAGGATTTCCCTTTGAAGTATAAGGTTACACGCCAGTTCCCAGGAAAGGGTTTCTTCCTCCTGTGACAATAATTTTTCCCTCGCACCATCATCTGTAACTCAACCAATTAAGCACTGGATTTTCATGACTTCTTCAAACCGACTTGAGGGAATGGTATTGTACCGGCATTCCTGTGTAGCTTGATGAATGCGGGCAATGAAATCATTTACACTTTCTCCGCATCGTTGCTGTAGCTTGAAAAACTGATAACGAGCGGAAAACACACTTTGTTAGATTCCCCACAATTCCTCAAACAACTGGATCACGTGCACAATACTGGTCTTAGCCATCAAGTTCATGGCGTCAAAATAACGTTGTCCTTCTGATCCAAGGGCTTGGCGGAATAACATAATCCAATGGGTATCGGATAACACGATAGTGGGGTTTAACACAGGAAAGAGAGTCATTTGATGTTGGAAAGATGTTTTCCACTGTATCCACGACTGTAGAGAGGGTTTTTCTGCACCATCAGGCCACAAACATGACAGTCCCGCAAGAGGGCTCGTAGCAACCGTCGCCATTGTGATACGTATTACTCGAGTATTACTAGATCGCACCTGGACCCTTAGTCCGCGCAAAAAGTGAATAAGAACACACACCGGACGGGACGTGTCAATAACGGTAATAGATAGCTTGTAGGTTACACCAGATGAATAAGTCGAAAAGGAACTAATCAGCACAAGGAAAAAGAGTGGACGAATCAGCTATCGGTCAATCGATCTGTATGTGTCTGTGTTTGCTCATCGGCTCGGCGGTTTAGCGGAAGACACACATGTAACGTACACAATCTGTGGTACAGATATTCTGCCATCGGAATCATGGCTGAATAGGAAAACAGTATGAATAATAAGAAAAGAGCAACAGCAAATACATTTTTGGTTTATTTTGCCACTCGCAGCTTTTGAAATTTTTTCAGTTTGTTCTTTTTATTAGTGGCAGGAAGAAAGGACACCGCAACAAACCGACGCACACGTTCGCCATTGACATTGATCTTGAGCCATAACTTCCAAGGGCTTCAACCAGCAAGTATCCTTATCTCTCGGACCCCAACCAGGTAGTCGACAACAACCGGCCGAGGCCAACTGTTTCGTCAACTTTTTCATGCGGCTTCTCCATGTTGTAGGCTGTCCACCAGACCGTCTCTTCCAGCCCTGTCCAGCAACCGCAAACAACGCACGACGGGGGTAACGCTGGACAGGCATGCGCAATACGTGTCCCAACCACCGCAGTTGATGCAGTGAGACGAGCTTCTCGAGCGAGTGGCTTCCACATCCCAAGTCACGCTGTCTAACTTCCAAATTGCTTACGTGGTGCTGCCACCACACGCGGGCAATGGACCGCAGAGAGCGGTGCTCGAAGACGGATAGCCTGCGCAAGTCATCCTTACGAATGGGCCAGGTCTCGCATCCGTACTACAGTACAGCACGAACAGTTGCACAATGGACCCGCCCTTTGATGGAGAGACGAATGTCGTGGCGACGCCACAAATGCCTCAGCTTGGAAAAAGTGAGGCCTGCTCTCGAGATGCGCATCGAAATCTCGGCTCCAACAGCCCCGCCTGCAGTGATACAACTTCCCAAGTAGACAAAGCTGTCCACAACCTCTAGTGTCTCACCAGTAAGCATGAGTGCAGGCAGAGGCACCTGCCAGTCTTGAAGGAGAGCCTTGCATTTGGATGGCGAAAAGTGCATACCGTACTTTGATGCCTCAATCGCCAAGCGGTTTAATGCAAGTTGGACGACCTGTGGATCGTCACCCAGCAAGACGATATCATCAGCATAATCCAAATCAACAACTCGACTACCTGGGAGGAGCTCAACGCCAGCGTTCAATGAATCGCACAGAGCGTTCTTCAGGACATCCTCAATGGCAAAGTTGAATAGCAACGGAGAGAAAGGGCATCCTTGTGTAACACCACTGGAGACCACAAAGATAGGCGAAAGCATGCCATAAGCCCTAACCTTGCCCGAGGTCAGACTATATGGAGTGCGCAGTATGGAGACGAACTTCTCGGGGACACCATTCCTCAGAAGGCAATGCCACCGTACTGTACGATAGACAGAATCAAAGGCTGCACGGATATCCAGGAACACAACAATCGTTGGCCTCTGATACACATGGCGGAGCTCGAGGATCCGGCGAAGTGTGAAGATTTGATCGGTGCAGCCGCGACCAGGGCGAAACACGGCTTGTTCTTCTCGTTGCAACGATTCGCGTGTTGGGGATAGTCTGCGAAGCATGATGGACACCAGCAGCTTGCAAACGACGGGGACTAAGCTTATTCCTCTGTAGTTGCAGCAGATTGTGCGCAGACCCTTTTTGAAGATGGGGACCACTATCGATTCACCCCAAGATGATGGAACTTTCTCTTTCGACCAAATTTTCGAGAACAAAGCGGTGATTTCTCGGACCAGCGATGCGCCACCATCTTTAAATAGAGCTGGTTGAAGACCATCAGGGCCGTGGGCTTTATAACGCTTCATGTGCCGGAGCTCCTGCTCGATTTCCTGGGAAGAGGGAGGATCTGTGGAGGTAGACCACTCGGCCCCAGCGCAAGCGCCGGTGGTAGCAGATAGAGCTGGAAGCCAACAAAACTGCGAGCCACAATGTTCGGCCCATTGCTCCAACCGTCGTTGAAGATTGGTGATTAAGGTGCCATCCTCTTCGCATGTTGTTTCACTTATACCAGACCGAACACCTTCGGTGACTCGAATGAGATGGAAGAGTTTCCTGGTATTAACACATAGACTAACAAGCTACATCTCCCTAGCACGTTCACACCACCAAGCATCGCGGTCCATTTGCAGACTCCTGCGCAACTCTCGACCAAGGTATTGGCGTTCCTCACTGTGTCAGGAATCCCATACGATCAAGCGGCGTCTGTCCATCAGCGACAAGGATACGGCGGAAAGCCAATGCTGCGGTCGATGACGGGTAACTCCACAAGTGTCGATACTGGCGGAAACTAAAGCATCTATGAGATGCGCCCACTGTGAATCCAGATCACGGTCAATAGTTGAGCTAAGCAAGGTTGACAGTGAGGCTTGGTACCTGATTAAAATCGCAGCGTTTTGTAGATTCGCGACGTCCGGTCGGTAGTGGGCGCGCTTAGGTGCTCCTCCGAAACGCATGCAAATCTTAGCACGAACCAATGCGTGATCGGAGTCTAGAAAAGTTGACCAGTACGATCGGCAGTCCGTTACGCTTCCGCGCCATCTGTAGCTGATTGCTATGTGGTCAAGCTGGGAGCACTCTTGCGTTTGTGAGGGCGGGCGCCAGGTAGCAGTATGTCTCCTCGAGTGCCGAAAACTAGTGCTCAAAAGAAACAAGCGATGAGCAGTGCAAAGAGCAAGCAGTCTGTCTCCATTGTCTGATCGACTGCCACCGAGACCAAAGCTACCCCCAATATGGTGCTCGCTTGGTAGAAGGCGGCCAACCCTTGCGTTAAAGTCCCGGGCAAAAATGACTATATCAGTCCTTTTATGGGAACGTAAAAGTTCATGTAGTTGCTGGTAAAAGCCACCTTTAACTGCATCCGGGTTGCAGTCTGTAGGAGCGTAGGCGGAGACGACAAACAAGGCACGCTTAACATCTCGACGCCTGCTTACGTTACATGAACCTCTTAGTCTGACTGCACATAGCCGACTGTTGACTGGGATCCAGTCAAGCAGAGCTGATTCAGCCCTGGCACTTAATACAACCCCAACACCAGCTTGACCAGTGGCGGCAGCTTCTGGGCCTCCGGAAAGCCGCAAGTAGTATTTGGCGTCAGAGTTTACCGCAGAGGCCATTCTGATGACGACGCTAGAGTCTTGTAAACTGGTCTCTGAAAGACAACAGATGTCTACCGATAGCGTTTCAAGAGTACGGGCCAGACATGCTTGTCGTCCGAGCTGTATCAAAGTTCGAACAATAAACGCTGCGAGGATGAATGGAGAACCAGGTCGAAGAAAAGCTGGAGCTTCGGCGGAGTGAGAGGCGGTTGCGATCGCAGGACTTTGAGAACCGGGAGTATGGCTGTTACTTCCATCAGCTGCGAGACGTGGGCCGTTTGTGACGGTGACAGTAGAGGACAAAAGAGTACATGTAGGTGAAGGACGGGAGGTGGGGTGGTCTGTGAGTGGACGTTGAGCGGTTGAGTTAAGACAGAAGAGCGGCATAGCAGTAGTAGTAGTGAGCGGTGTAGTCCATGATTCGTCAGCGGGCGTGATACTACCCGGTTGCCCAGGCCGAAGTAGAGGGATGTCTTAGGGGGCCCTACCCCTAGCCTTTGATCAAAGATCTAACCTACAAGGCAGCAGGGCGATGTGAGGGCGCCGCAACCCGTTGGGAGCCGGTGACCAAGTAGATGGTTCATACGCCTTTCGGTCCGTGAAGGACCAGGGGCCCAACTCACCCTTAAAGTACCATGCCTCTCAGGGAGGGGCAAGGGGCAGTGACTTTATTTAGTAGCGAGTCACATCCGCCACGTCGCAGTGTTGTTAAACGGACATATGTGGCTTTTTATAGGGAGAACGCTTGCCAGGCGAAAACTCACCACGTCCTGGAACACTGCCGCCGAACCATTCGCTGGAACGGGAAAAACACGAACCACCCAGATGGCACCACGAGGAGGTTGTTCGGCAAGCCCGTTGGCTGCTGGGTGGTACGCTGTGGTATGAATGAAGTGACAGCCTAAAGGGTGGCAGAACCTACTGAATTGTGAAGACTCGCAATGTGTTCCTCGGTCAGTTGTAATGGTGCATGGACATCCGTACTGCGGGACCCACCGGTCCAAGAAGGCCCGGATAACAGCCTCAGCTGTTCAGTCTGTTAAGGGAATGGCTTCTGGCCATCTGATGAAGCGGTCGACACATGTAAGAATGTGTACGAATCTTGTGACGGAAGCAAGGGACCTACCAGGTCTACGTGTACATGAGAGAACAGAGAATGCAGGACAGAAAATGTACCAAGAGGGCTGGGGGTGTGACATACTTTGGAACGCTGGCATTGAAGGCAGGCGCGAACCCAGGTACAATCCTCTTTGTTTACGTGGGGCCAAACGAAACGTTCGGCGACCAGTTTCAAAGTTGCACGGACACCGGGATGTGATAGTGAGTGCAGTGCGTCAAAGACTGTGTGTCTGCAGGAGGCGGGCACGAGGGGTCTAGGACAACCTGTGGAAGTGTCACAGAGAATGGTTCTTTCCGTGGTTTGGAGAGGAACAAGTTGCACATGCAGTGAACCGGACTGCAGAGTGCGCTGTGTATTTTTGTCTTGAGCCTGAGCCGATGCCACGGCGGCACGGACAACGGTAGGCAAAGACTGCAGAGTGAGGTTGACGCGTGAGAGAGCGTCGGTGACGGAATTGTCGACACCTGAGACATGACGTATGTCAGCAGTGAACTGCGTAACAAAGTCTAGGCGTTTTGTTTCCCGTGGTGAGTATTTGTCGTAAGCAAAGTTGAAGGCAAAGATAACAGGCTTGTGGTCAGTGTAGACCGTGAAAGCACGGCCTTCGAGTGTGTGCTGGAAGTGACGGATGTTTAGGTAAATGATGAGCAGTTCTCTGCCAAACGTGCTGTAGCGGGATTCCGCTGGTTGCAGACGCTTGCAGAAGAACCCAGGGGGTTGTTATTGCCCACCAACGTGTTGTTCGAGGACGGCTCCTACCGCAACGTCTGAGGGATCAGTCGTCATAGAATGGGGTGCAGTCGATTCGGAATGAACGAAGAGGGTTATGTTGGAGATAGCATCCTTGAGCTCTGCGAAAACTGCCTGTGCTTTGTCAGGGAAAGCGATCTTACGTTCATTCCCTCTGAGTAGGTCGGTCAGAGGTTGCACGAACTGAGCGCAGCGCGGAATGAAGCGTCTATGGTAGTTGACCAATGCACAAAACCGACGGAGGTGCTTGAACGAAGTCGGAGCCGAGAATTCCTTGATTGCTTGGATCTTATCAGGAAGGACTTCGATACCAGACGATGAGACGAGGTGGCCTAGGAATTCTACCGTTGATTTGCCGAGTTGGCACTTAGTCGGGCTGACTGTGACACTGTGTTGGGTCAAGCGCTTGAAAAGAGTTCAAAGATGCTCGAGGTGCTCTTGTTCCGATGAAGTGGCTATTATAATATCATCGAGGTGGGAATAAGTGCACTCCAGACCACGTGTGACATCGTGGATGACGCGTTGGAAGGTTTGTGCGGCGTTACACATCCCAAATGGTATTCTTAAAAATTCAAACAAGCCGAAAGGAGTGATGACGACTGTTTTAGGAATGTCATTTTCTTCTACAGGTATCTGGTGATAGGCGCGAAACAGAGCGATCTTGCTGAAGACCGTCTTACCTATAAGGCATGTGGTTAGGTCCTGCATGTGTGGGATGGGATACCTACCTATGATGATTAGTCGATTGAGTGCGCGGTAATCACCGCAAGGGCGCCAGTCACCAGATTTCTTAGGGACCATCTACAGGGGAGAGGACCAATTGCTGTCGGAAGGACGGATTATTCCAAGTTCAAGGATGTGCTCAAACTCCGCCCTAGTTACCTTTAATTTCTCGGGCGATAGTCGGCGTGGACTGCACGGGGGGTGCAATTCGTCCGTATGTGGTGCTTGACTTGGGATGCCACGGTCAAAGCTGTTTTCATTGGCTGAACTAAGTTGGAATACTGAGAAAAGAGATTAGCGTAGTCTGGCGAGGTCTGAGGAGATGCATAGGTCGGGGATATAGATGTGACATCGGCGGTGATGCCACGTACACTGAGTTACGTTGCAGTGTCGGCTATCATCTGGCGTTTCGCATAGACCAAGTGGTCGAAATGCCTGAGAAAAGCAATGCTGATGATGGCAAAGGGGACTGCAGCGACGGTGAATACCCAGCGGAAAGTACGCCGAAGACCTAGGTCCAGGTTAAGCGACCGAAGTCCGTAGGTGGCTATTAACGTGCCATTGACGGCACTTAGGCTTGTGGACAAAGAAGCGAGAGCTTCACCTGGTATAGAGGGAAGGACGCCGACTTCCGCTCCGGTATCAACTAAGAACTGGGTCTCGGAGTCATGGTCCCTAATGTAGATGGGACGACTATGAACTTTGCCGATGTCCTTCGTGGCCATTACAGGCCGGCGTGGCGGATCATCTATAGCGAAGTAGCTACACGGCCGTACGCACTTACGGGCTTTAGTACCAAAACGCGAGTGGTAAAAGCAGCAGCCTGTGGCATCAGGTTTTGTGAGACGGCGCGATGATCCAGACATGTTGCGGTGCTTACGATTTAAAGTGAGTTCCTCGATCTGGCGCTGAAGGGACGCTATCTGCGATGATAATGTGTTTATTGCCGACGGCTGGCTAGTCGCGCTTGTTTTTGTGGTTGTGCCAGCACAAAGCTGCTTACATGCTTTGGTTTCAGTCTCTGGCTGGTGCCGTTCGATGACCTGGTCTGTTAGATTTGCAATTGTTGTGATCGGCGAATCACTTGCTAACGCAAGAACAGTCTGAGTGCTCTCAGGAAGGCGATGTATCCACAGCTCGCGGAGAATCCCTACGTCCATGTTGGACGTGCCGATGAGCTGTTGCATTTCGCGCAACAAGGCTGAGGGCATCCTATCTCCTAGTTGCAGATCACTAAATAGTAGCTGTAGAAGGAACCTTGTCAGAAGGCGTGATTCGCTGAATAAAACCTGTTTAAGAATCTCGTATTTCATTACTAGAGAGGGGCAAAGTATGATGTCTCTCACCTGCGAGGATATACTCTGAGGAAGGCGAGATATTAGATGATGAGGCACGGCGAAATCAGAAGAAATCCTACGAATTTAAAAAACAGATTCTAGGTGCAAAAACCATAAAGAAGGATTATTCTCACAAAAAGGTGGAGGGGCTTAAGCAAGAGATTTGACGAAGACAGGCTCAACGGCGTTAACCGCGTACGGAGATTACTCATCGTCTAGATAAACCATTGTGGTAGGTAAGAAAACAATATGATCACAAGTAATAAATCACAAATTACTGGAACGAGCTCACCAGAATGAAAATGCAAAACTGCGGGTGACGTGCTCCGGACAGGTGGACACCAATTGCTGGGCAGAGCCTGGGATATTAGTCGGTAAGCAAGGACACGTAAGACGTGTCAAATACGACAGTATAGAAGTCAAAGGCGACCGAACCCAACGTCTATTGTGCAGGCTACAAAAATAGGAAGAGAATCAGTCAGAGCGAGAAACAGTGCAGCAAGATACTCATCAAAACGGTTTGTGTCAACGGATGTGCAGTCAGTAAAACAAATGAACGTTTCTAAGGTTAAAACAACCGTAAAATCCAATGTTGTAAGCTTCTGAGACAGCGTGTTTTCCGGTACACTACAGGATCAAAAATTTGTCCATCCGTCAACTCAACACAACGGAGGAGAACATACTAATAAAAGAACTGAACTTAAACGTCAGAGATGCTTCATATAAAGATTACTTGGCTAGTCCGCTACAGGTTTTGAACACAAAGGGACTGCTAGTAGAATCGCGGAAGCGAATTAACCAAACTGTCTTCTCTGTGTTAACGCAGCAAAATCACACATGCTCTTGCAAAAGAAGAACAGGAATTGCTCAGAAGGCTACTGAAAGAGGACAAGGTAGAAACCCTACCAGTGGACAAGGGACGCATTGCAGCAATAATGGATACACGAGATTACGCTCCAAAGTTCGAAAAACTCCTTTCCGACATGACTATACCTTACATGTGTGTCGTCCGCTAAACCGCTGAGCCGATGAGCAAACACAGACACATACAGATCGATTGACCGATAGCTGATTCGTCCACTCTTTTTCCTTGTGCTGATTAGTTCCTTTTCGACTTATTCATCTGGTGTAACCTACAAGCTATCTATTACCGTTATTGACACGTCCCGTCCGGTGTGTGTTCCTATTCACTTCTTGCGCGGACTAAGGATCCAGGTGCGATCCAGCAATACTCGAGTAATACGGATCACTATATATCGCCCTATAGCGCGTGATCTTAGAATTAAACGTGTTACTCCAATTAACAAGGAAACTACAAATAACGAGTGAGAGTACCAAACAGGAGCGTTGGAAGTTGCAAGCTGAGGATACAAACATTGGAATATTCTATGGACTGCCCATGGTAACCAAAGACGGAGCCCGATTGTGTCGGATCGTCTCTTTTCCAGGGACCACTCCATCTTACAAATTGGAAAAGGGCATTTGGAAGAAATTAAAACATCTCATTGATGGATATGAACAAAACAAAATCAATACTGAACAATTCATCAACAAACTGAGGGGTGTTACGATAGAGGAAGATGAAATCATGCTGTCGTTTGACGTCACCGCACTCTTCACGTCGATCGGTCACGAACTTGCAAAAGAAACAATGACGGAATTACTTCGAAATCACCCGAACCCTATAAGAAACTTCAAGCCGGAGAGCATATGGGAATTCTTGGAACTCTGCATGACTACTTATTTTTACTTTGATGGGCAAGTATACTAACAACTGAAGGGAACGCCCATGGGATGGCCCATCCCAGGACTTATTGCATAAGCTGTAATGCGAAACCTGGAGAGTATCACAATACCGCTAGTCAAACCGAAATTATGCATCGGGTACGTGGACGACACGTTTGTCATCATCAAACGGAATTTAATACCGAATACACATGAATCAATCAACAACACATTCCAGGAGATCAACTTTAACACTGAACTCGGAAGGGACACCGATTTACCGTTCTTAGATGTACTGGTACACAGAAACACTGACGGAACACTTCAAACATGTGTATAACCAAAGAAGACCCACACGGACCAAATATTAAACTACCGCAGCAACGTTCCACTGAACCACAAGCAAAGCTTTATTCAAAGCCTTTTCAGAAGGGCCAAAACACACTGCAGTGCGACAAAATTGAGGACGAAGGAAGAGAACCATTTATACCGGGTATTGCAAAGCAACGGGTATGCAGGAAATTTCCTCAGAAGAAGCCTAAAGAAAACGGTTTGTCAAGAACAGCGGGAAAAGGTAGCTAAACGAGTAGCGCGCCCTTACATCAAAAACCTGTCTGAACTAACATCGAGATTGCTACGACCACATAGAATCTTGGTAGCCCACAAACCAACTGGTACTTTGCGAAGATTGCTTTCAAGACAGAAGGACAAAGTCAAACAAGGCAGTCAGAATGAGGTCATCTACAAAATTAACCGCAAAGAGTGTGACAAATATTACACCGGGCAAACTGGAAAGAAACTTTCAGCACGGATCATCGAACACATAATGGCCATACGGAGACACGACCCGCGTTCACTGGTTTCCATGCATGAACACCAAGAAGGCCACCATTTTGACCTAGAGAACGTAACGATTCTATCCCGTAGAAATTCGAGACAAGCTGGAGAGTTCTAGGAAGCGTGGTATTCTACAGACAATTCACTGAACCGACGCGTTGAACTAGATGCTATATATGCAGCGCTACGGATGAATGATCACCGAATTAGTAGACTAAATCTAACGAAACAGAACGCCGGACGAGGGCGTCGGACGACGAGGACAACTGAAGAGACACGCGCGCGTTCGCTACGAGACAAGAAGCAGAGATCGAGTTCGTTGGTTATGTGCCCGTCGAAGGATCCAAACTCAAACTGACAGCTAGAAGATCGATCACTCACACTCACTGACGCTTCGTACCGCGCCGCCCCGCTACATAAACGCACACTGAAAATGTCACCTCAAGTGGTGTCGAAACGTTTGCAGCCAAACTGCCGAGCTCAGCGAACACTCAGACCACCGACTGAAAAAGCCGAGCTACCAACGTTTGCTTCTATATCATTAAGAATGTTCACGTTAATGAAATGGTTGAAGGAATTTAGAATTATCATATTCCCGGACTCGAAAATCCCGTATTACATGATTACCAAGTTACGAATATCGCAGCAAATACAGTCAAGTTCTATGAAAATGGAAGTCGACCACAGTTCATCTCATGTTAACCTTTGAGATGTAGCAGAACCCCCACCGAGACATTACTGATCTCCAGAAGTGAGTTTATAATATCCGATAATCTAAAGGAATTTTCGCAGATAATTGGGAATATGACGGCCGTATTCCGCACCGAAATAATCCAAGGGAATAGTAAATACTACTTT
This sequence comes from Dicrocoelium dendriticum, assembly GCA_944474145.2. Classification (NCBI taxonomy): domain Eukaryota; kingdom Metazoa; phylum Platyhelminthes; class Trematoda; order Plagiorchiida; family Dicrocoeliidae; genus Dicrocoelium; species Dicrocoelium dendriticum. The sequence continues at coordinate 3,669,823 of OX104071.1, forward strand.
TCGGTATATTCACTTTGCTGAAGTGTAAATCGATTCATGTATTCGCACTCTGGTTCCAATCCTTCGTACCTTATGAAGGCGGATTCATTTAAACAAATGGAACCGATCATGAAATATTCAGCGAAGCACTATTAAATAACGGTTACCCTCTCCTAACAGTTTCGCGTCTATTTTTTCCTCTACTCTCGCATTCGGAGAACTTTCGATTAATTACGCATGCAGAATTACGATGGTCACACAAGCAGGGAACACCTACCCAGTGGATTCATGAAACAACAAGATAGAACCAACTTAAGTGGGATCACATACCATCTGATAATCATTGACCACCAAATCGATCAAAAGACTGCTTTTGAGATCATGTATAAAGCACACACCAGCAGAACCATCGGCGGAGTGCGTGACTAATTGCTACCAAGGAAGCGATATGCATAAGATTAACAAATCCGAACATATGCATCCAATAAACCACGTTTAAGCGCTGCAGCTCCCATGGCAATGATCCGAACGCGAGGAGCGTTGACCTAACCCAGCAATTCCATGTGCCTTCCATCACATGATCATCAAAAGCACATCGATCGAATCGAGTCGAATGTTTTTGAGCAGTTGTCAACTTTTTACCGTTTATTTATACAGTCAGCCCGATGATGAACAAGTCTAACACTTTCCTGGATGTGTGGTGCCTGAGTCTAACTGCGACAAATCGTCACGGAAAGTCAAAAACAATCGTTTCCTCAGAAATCATCGCTTGCGTTTCTCTCTGGGATTAAGGATAAATGGGCATTTTACACGGAGTTATGTAAATGGTTGCGCTATTAAAGATTGAACAACCATGCAGCACGTGCTGCGTTTGTACGCTAGATGTGGATGTGGTCGTCGATGTGTATTGGAGAAGGTCTTCGATTGCCGATCAGTCAGGTGTACATTAGGTTAAACATAAATATTTTATTCGCGACAATGCCACGCACGCCTTTGTTGGCATCATAATAATAAACGGACAATGAATAGTCAGAAAATGGATGAAAAGATCACAAATACGCCAGCAACAATGGATCTATATATGCATGTGTATTCGCACGTAGGTGCGCATGTACGTAGATGTTGAAAATTGTAACCATGGAATTGCTAGAACACAAGGTTGCAAAGAGCACTCTTTTCTATAAGTCTCATTAGGCGTCAAACATTATAAACTTAAAGTTGGAAAACGATGGGTTGTTGAAGTGCGGTAGAGATTGGTGGGGTCAGAACGAGGCAAACATTTAGCTGTCTTGATTAATAAATCGGTCGATCTATTCAGGCATATATACACACATACCCACGAGACTGAGAACAGGCTTTGAGTGGTCGGGTGACTCACTTATCATCTTTTCGCTGCCAGTGTGCGGAGTGAATGCTCTATGAAAGTACGTCAGCCGCAGTGCCGAAGCAGCGATTGAACAAGCGCCTGCTGTTTGGGTAGCTCAATTGTGTTAGTCTGATCGCAATGGCTTCGACAGTCCACAACATTGGTTTCCTAAGCTCCTTGGATTAACGTTTTAGCATAACCTAACATTCTTTGAAAGCAATGAAAGTCCTAATTTGGTGTCCACCTTCGACCAGGTGTTGTAGTTTAGGACTCTTGATGCAACTGACAGTACCTTACTGCAATGCCTTGGGAAAATGGTCCGCTATCCGTTTAGACCACGGATGTCCAAATTCTGGCCAACGCGGGCCAGATGCGACCCGGGTTAACCTTACAACTGGCCCGCGTCCTTATTATGAAATGATAAATTCAAGCTTGGATTTTTTGTTCCCTTCAGACGAACTATATACATTGAACAAATAAGGAAGTTACGAGTTCACAGTTCGATGGCTCCAGGTCCTGGGACAAATCAACGAGGTACTATTGTTTATTCTTAAAAAATAGGAAAGTCAATCTAGTAGTTTTACCAAAGGGGTCCTAACCAAATAAAAAATGGAAAAGATCTCAAGATCTCAATTTCACCATTCACTTACGATAAAAAATAATTAGGACATATTTCATTGTTTTATTAATGCCAGACTGAATACGGCCTGACATACTTTTATCTCACAAATTGTGGCCCTCTGAACCTAACGCACGCAAGCGAAGAAGTAGGTGTCAGTTCACTCATTTGTTGCATCAAGTTTTCAAACTGGATCTCTAGATGGACTAGATGGGCTTATCCACAACTAGGTGGAGAAAAGTAAAATCTTGGTCCAAGTGCTACTGTCTTTTTTACAAATGGATTCAACTGTAGGCTGGATAAATTATACACATATGTTTCTGGATACGGTGGGAACTTAGGTCCTAACTGAGTTGGTTCTAAGTTGTTCAGTACTTTAGCAAACTTCTTTTCTCCCAACTTTGAACACACTTCTTGTGCACATCTCTTAAAAGCATCACGCTGCGCTGTATCGAGTTCTACTACGTTTGACTAAACTATTTCCAGTATGCTATGAGCACGTCGTTTGAGTGACTTGGTAGTTGAAGGAACACGGCCCCGATTATGGGTTTTCCAATGCGCCTTTAGACATTGCTTACATTGTAAACATTTCTGTATAAAGCTGTGGTCCGCTTTCACATCCACAAGCCTATCGTTAAATGTCGACAATTTTAAAATGGTATAGGCCCGATGAGATGTATCGGAAAGACTGTTCCTCGTAACCTTGTGTTGTACTGCGTAGATATGCTGCTGGCATTTGTATGTTAACAAACGCATTTTTAACCATACGAAATCTCATCGCTAGTGTGAGAATGGATCAAAAAGGAGCCTCGAAGTGGTTGCCTGACATCCGCCGAAGGGATAGGATAATGCACATAGACGTAGATCATCTGGATTCTTTGTTTGTATATGCTAGATTAAAGTAGACTACAGCTTGCTGCAAGTGACTGTGCACTACCCAACCATTTTATGTAAGATGACGATGTGAACCTAAGCGAAACAGACTAAGGTAGCATTGAGGCAGGGGTATATCCGTAAGCACGTAGGCAATTAAAGTGTCCGTATTCCCGCAGCAGCGGACCCAATCACACCTCCGTCATATTACCCTGGAAATCATCAAAAGTGCGTTTTATCCAAAATTACTAAAATTGGGTGGTTAGATATCGAGCTACCCACTGAATCGGTGAATGTGCTGGCAAAGCTTTTCTTACCGGCACAATTGTATTCTAAGCCCGGAAGAGCTTGCGGTTTCAGTGTGGGTGCTGATAGCAAGTGGACATAAAACGTCACAGAGTGCCATAGTCAAACATGTCAGAAGAGCACAGCAGAATTTATTTGGCTCTGTAGGAACGTGGTTGCAAACGAGGACAAACAAATTTGGCCCGGGTACGTGCTCACTAACGAGTCTAGAGTGGATGGCCCACTGAACCAGCCGGGTTTATTCCTAACTGAATGAACGGAAAGTGAGTCAGAGATAGCCCCATTGAGTCAACTACGATTATATCAGGCAGACAAAAAATGCGGAAGTGGCACTTGTTGTCATGAGTCAAGCCTAGCATAGTCATGGACAGTTTACAACAGGAAAATGACGAGCAGGCCGGTGAACTTAACCTTACTACAAGTATTTTGGCGATGGAAACTATCAAGTGGAAATTTGCGACAATGAAACAGTGCCTAAACTTTATCTACAATGTAAGGGAATCCGCGTTGGTAAAGCGTTGAAATTTGCCATACTGTCTGTTTTATTCTATCCGTGTGAAGGTGTTTGCATGACTGAGCCTATCGGTGGCAAAACCACGGACACCGCTTCAAATTTCCCCGGCAAAATACTGAGATAGTCCACGTCACGCAGTATATTGCAACAATCACTATTGCCATGTGACCCCATATGGAAGCATGAACTACCACCAAACTGGGGGGAATAAAACACCAGCAAAAATCTCTCCGAACCTACTAGCTGGACCATGTGATGGATACTTGCGCACAATATGGCGGAATATAACGACCCAAACATGATCGTCGAGCCAAGGGTAGGCAATACTTACAAACTGCTCCAAATACAGAGTGACTGCGTAGTCTGTGGCGGTATCATCATCATCATCATCATTACACGTTAGCTGGAGGTGGAAAACACCTCAGCTATTGTGCCGCAATACAAAATAAAAGAAAAGGAAAAGAGTGGTAAACAGTGGCACGCCCGCTGAGTCTTCAGTAACGGATGGACATCATTCCGGAGAGCTAACAGCTGGCTGCCGTAAAAAGAGAATTATATTATGCCTAACAGGTGACATCGTGATTGGAGGGGGATACTAAACCGGAGGGGGATGGGCAAAGGAACTCACAACACAAACGCCATTGGGGCCGGCTCCGAGCTATATCAGCAAGTGTGTCCAACCAAACGTGTTCACCGTCCTTAGGACCCCAGCCAGGCAGTCGGGATGCACCAACCGACGCCAACTTCGAAATGAGGGTTTTCATTTCTCTCGACTAAGTCATCACTTGGCCTCCCCTCCTCCTCTTCCAACCGCACCCACAAAGCGCGAAAAATGCACGTCGCGGGAGTTGGGATGCTGGCATGCGCAACACGTGGCCCAGCCATCGGAGCCTGGTGCGTGATATAATGGTGCTGAGCGGTTCACTCGCTCTTCCTGCATCAAATACGCGACGTTGAACACGCTCATTGCTCACGCGGTGCTTCCACCAGACATGAGCTAAGCTGTGAAGGCAGCGATGATCGAATATGACGAGCCTCTTTATGTCTGATGGGCCAGGTTTCACAACCACATAGGAGAGTTGAACGGATGGCTGCGTTAAAAACTCTGCCCTTGAGGGCGAGAGTAATGTCGCGTCTGCGCCACAGGTGGCGGAGATTGGCAAAATCACCTCGAGCTTTTGCTATGCGGTGCGTAACCTCATCTTCAATCCCACGGGTGCTAATATAGCTGCCCAGGTACTTGAATTCCTGAATGACTTCTAGCAGATCACCACAAAGCGTTAGCGCAGGATTGAGTCCCTGTCCATCTTGGAGAAGTACTTTGCATTTCGAGGGAGCAAAGCATAGCCCAAAACGATTGACAGCCAGTGCTAATCGGTCCAGTGCTCTTTGGCATGTTTGGGAGCTGTCACAGATTAGGGCAATATCGTCTGCATACTCCAGGTCAAGAAGTCGCTCACCAGGAAGTAGCTCCACACCATCTAGGTCGTGTCCAGCGAACGCTGGTTCTATGACTTCATCAATAGCGAAGTTGAAGAGGAAAGGTGACAGCGGGCATCCTTGTCTCACACCGTTGGTGATACTGAGGGGTGGCGAGAGTTTGCCATAAACCCTCACCCTGCCCGAACTATGCGCGTACAGCGCTTTGATAATGTTTACATATTTATCAGGCACACCTTCCCTCAACAGACAGTCCCAAAGGGCACATCGATCGACCGAATCGAAGGCACCTTTTATGTCAAGAAACACAACAACGGTGGGTCGCCAATAAACATGGCGGTGCTCCAACACTTGACGCAAGGTGAAGATGTGGTCGATGCAGCCCCGACCTCGACGAAATCCGGCTTGCTCTTCACTAATCTGGCTTTCACGGGTGCCACTCAGTCTGTGGAGAATGACAGAGGCAAACAATTTAGAGGCAATCGAAATCAAACTGATCCCTCTATGATTGCCGCATTCCAAACGAGAGCCTCCCTTGAAAATTGGGACAATGACGGAGCGGTTCCAGTCTGTCGGGACTGTCTCCTGCTCCCAAAGTTTTACTAGCAACTCGTGTAGATCATCTACTAGAGCAGGTCCGCCGAATTTGACGAGGGCTGGGGGAATTCTATCTGCTCCTGAGGCCTTATGCAATTTCAACAGCCGGATCTCACGTTCGACCTCTGCGCGTGAGAGCGGAACAGAGTAGACGGCCCAAGGAGAAGGGTGCTCAATGCCCGAAGAAGAAAGCGATAACTCAAGTTGATTAAATTGCCTTGCAAAGTGTTCAGCCCAACGCTCCAAGCGTTTTGACAGGCTGTGGATCGGCTGCCCACTCTCCTCGCGTATGGTCTCGCTAACACCAGGTCTCCTGCTGCCTGTTTCCCGTATCAGGCGGAATAACTTACGATGATTACCCACTGCAGCAGCTGTTTCCACCTTAGAGGCACGATGAGACCACCAGGTTTCACGGTCCTTCCTAAGGCTAGCACGTAGTTTTGCCTTGAGATTTTTGCGAGCCTCATTGTATTCGCTTCCAGCCGGAATACGTCGGCGAGCATCCATGAGTTCCATAGACTGTGTAGAGACCCAATGTCCGGTTTGACAATTTGCTTTGCCACATGAAGACATGACTGCTGACAGTAACGTTTGACGAATATGCGACCGGTGATCTGCAACGGTGCTTAGTGGGCGCTTACCCAACCCAGATGTCCGCGCAGTATGGTATACATTCAGAACATCTGGCTTCGCCAGTTGGCTGGTGTCAATCCGTTCACATCGACGTTGCGGACGTCCACCGAAACGCACCAAGAGGTCGGCACAGACAAGTGCGTGGTCAGGGTCCACGCTCGTGCTCCAAATCGAGCGACAATTTTGGACACAGCCTCTCCAGCGGTAACTGATCGCGATATAATCGATTTGTGTCCATTGTTAGTTCGAGGCTGATGGCCGCCAAGTCACGCTTCTGCGGGTGCTGTGTCGAAAGTTAGTGCTCGCTAGAAAGAGGCGAGCATCTTCACACAGATGTAGCAATCGCTCACCATTATGATTACGCGAGCCTACACCATGTTGGCCGCCCAGATGAAGCGCATCAGAGCACAACTTTCCGACTTAGGCGTTTAGATCGTCAACCAACACCACAGTATCCGTGCTTTTTCTGTAACGAAGGAGCTCGTGAAGTTGCTGATAGAAATCATCTTTTACCGAATCAGTGCTACAGTTTGTAGGGGCGTAAGCCGCAATGACAAACAGGCACCTTTTGTCCCCGCGCGGGTTCGTAGCACGGAACGAACCAGCTAATCTAACGGCGCACATCCTACTGTTTACTGGGATCCAATCAATCAGGGCAGCTTCAGCCCGGGGACTCAAAACAATGCCGACGCCAGCTTGACCGGCATTTGAAGCTGCATCATCACCAGACAGGCGCAATGAGAATGTGCCGCCAGTGTCGCATGTGGGGGATCGCAGAGTGAGTACGGAGCTCGAATCTTGCAGGCGGGTTTCTGATAAACAGCAAATATCGATCGATAGGGTCTCTAGTGTGCGGGCAAGTGCTGCCTGTTGGCCAATCTGCAGCAAAGTGCGCACGTTGAAGCATGCCACTCTTAGCGAGACACGAGGACTCCAAAGGGAAACGGATGAACTGACGTTGTCCGCTTGCTTGAACATGCACTTGTCAACTGGATTGGAGCGAGGCCCTTGGATTGTGTGTGATTTGAAATTAGAAGACAAGCGACTACTGAAGAAAGCTGGGGAGGGCCAAGAATTGGGGGATGGAAAATGGGGGGATATAAGTAAAGTTGGAGCGGGACAATAAGGATGCAGAAGCGCAAGAAGGGGTATAAGAAGACGGGAAGGCCTGAGCAGTAGCATCCATACCCCTATCCACCCTGCTCGATGCAGCAGATAGGGCACCGTTGATTATCCTCTGCGACGGCCAGAGCATCAAGAAATTGTTGTAGGAAAGTTTCATCGCATTGCGTGGGCAGAATACTGTCAGGTTGCCCAGGCCTAGACAGGAGAACTATTAGGGTTCTCAACCAAAGCCTTTGGTTCCAAAACCTTACCGCAAGGCAGCGGGTTTTGGCACTGGACTGAGGAGCCTGTTTTATGAAATGAGGAGCCACCCTCATTCCAACCCCCAACCTGGAGGACCAGGAGGCTGAGTTTGTCTGGCCTCTAACCATTGACCAATCTGGGATGAGTGGCTCTGAAGGTGGAAAAATGCACCACCCAGCATAGCTCAATGGATCTCTGAGGCACGCAAACCATCGCACCACGGTAAGGTCCAGCCTCATTGCGATGGCGGTAGGGCAGTAGTTATAGACAAAAAACAGCCACAGTTGTTTGTTGACAACAAATCGCAACAGAATAGCGCTCCAGAGCTCCGTGAAGGTAAAGCTGTCAACCACACAAGCGACTGTAGAGAACAGACTGGTGTAGAGCAGATCGATCGAAGAATTGTGGGACCATTACATACTAGTCCAAGACGAGGCGCGTAATGGAACGTGGAAATCATGAGGTAAATGAAGGCGAACACCGCGGACTGCAGCAGAGGAACTACAGCGACCGTCGACGCGGTAACTCAGCCAGCAGACAAATGCAAGTAGATATGGACCTTGGGTGAAGTGCAGCAATATTGTACATCAAAGATGAGTCGCCTTTGAGGACGCAACGCAGTACATGTGTTTCCAAATCTCTGATAGGGTGACGAAACACAACGGACGAAGGCTGTGCGATGAGTGGGTGCATGTTTTAAGATTGACACGATATGCAATAAAAAAGCCGAAATTTGACCACTCAAGTGGCTTAACTAAACTGCTCAGCATCGTGAGGTGGGGAGCATATGGGATTCCTATAGAAAAAGTTAATGTACTCCACTTTCCCGCTACCAACATCATATTATATACCTTACGTTCACACGCATCCTGTTTGTTTTCATTCATACTGCTAAACACAATCAAGGTATACGGTATTATAGCAAATAAAGCGCAGTGCCGTTAGGCCAAAACTAAATCTTTTTTGAAAAAGTGCAATCTTAGTTTATTACTCTGCTCACCAACGTAATTGAAAAAATCGCTCAAAACACAGGCCAAACCACCTAACTTACTTTATCCCATCTCCACAGCAATTAACTTCAGTTACCTAAAAAGATGCCAGACAACATCCTATTTCGGAATTTCTGGGGTTTTCACGTCAACTTCACTTGCATCACCTGTTTCTTGATTGTTTTTCTAGGGGTGTAACACACTCAAAATCACTTGAACAAATGCATCTGCTTCTGGTTAAGTGCAAATTGCGAAGTCTGCATCCATTTCTACGAACTATCGAAAATTTATTTCCCGTATTTCAGCTAGGAGACAGTCTGAATAAACCTGGCAGTTTTCTAAACACTTTTGCATTGCTTCTGATTTAAGTTTTTGCCAAGCAGAGCTTATTCAAAGCACTGTATACAAGGCATTAATTGACGCATGGAGCGAAATTGCTTTTGCATGTTGATCAATAGTGTGCGTTTTGCTACGACCCGTTTCATAAACCGGGATCGCGAGGGTGTTTTGCATATTTTTCTGCTACCTTGGCCGGTGGGCTGAATTGTTTAGGTCCAGCATTGAGACGGAAATTCGTAGTGTAACTTTCGTGACATTTTTCACCTGGATGTGACTAAGACTTATGTGCTTGTCGGTAGAATGAACCAATTCTTCATCATCATTGCTTGGTCGCCGGTTTTCATTTCCACAAATATACCGGCGCTCATGCGCACGCATTTGTTTGATATCCAGAGGACTGGAATGTTTTCAAGCTTTGGGTGGTTGCACACATGTGAGCAAATGTGTTGGCGCACAACGGTACAGAAAAACACTTTTTTTCCACTTTTGCACGTCATAATTTATAGCAAGGTTGCTGTCATGCACCATCTCGATATAGACACCGCCCTAATGGCGTTAAACCTGTCATCACCGTTGAAGCTTTTGCTAAAGAGGAACTTTTTCTCGTAATACTTCAACAAACTTTTCAGGAGCCTCATTGATTTCACCTCCTTAGACTCATTAGATAATCTCATGTCTTCGTCTAAATTTCTGTGGCCAACTATTAGATGTCAGCAAAACTGTATTTCGAAATACTTACAAGAGATGTTTAGTCATTTGTTGAATCATTAGCCCAGATATTCCAGCATTAGCAGGCCTCATTTGTTTGAACAAGCTCAGCATAGCTTTAATGTCTTCAACATGTGAAGTTTTCCGTGTTCTCCGCTGTAGACGTGCTGGTTCACTAGCATTCTCCAAGTACTCGTGTTTACACTTTTCGATCCTGCTAATTGTTGTTTTGCTGACAACGAACCACTCTGCCGTCTCTCTTTGGCTGTTGATTTCCAGAACATATAGTAAACTATTCTCCACATACTTTGCCAGATCTTTAAGATCTTATGTTTGCGCCGTATTGTCTTGATTTAACGCAAACTTCCCTATCTGGAGTTTGTGATGGTAGTATCAGATCATAGTGAGCAGATGGACCAACCGAGCGAGCCAGACAGCCAGTGGGAGGCGCGCGTGACGCATTCTTTTACTCGACTCGGATTGGACGATATTGGTGTGAATGATTCACCGTTTGTTTAACTGAAGCAAAGGAGGCACCTCATTGATTCAGAAGTTATGCACTTGAACGTGCAATTTGTATCGAGGAGTTTGGCTTGCCAAATATGCTGTAATTTTCGCGGACTTGACTTTGCCGTATAAACGTTTGTCCATGAAAGACTGAGTACTGCAACATGGTGTCAGAGAAGACAAAGGTGAACCCCACCAGCGGCACTCCGATGCTGTTTGGACAACCAACGTCCATTCAGATGTCTGCCCCATTGAACATGGATGAACGGAACTTGGCGAGTAATTGGCCTCTATGGAGGAGCAAGTGGATGGATTTCTGCAACTTAGTACGTTTGGATAAGCAACCGATGGCGTATCGCTTGGCCATGTTTCGGCACGCAGCCAGGGATGGCGCGCGCCGAGTGATAGAGATATTACAATACAACAAAGGCGAAGGTCCCAATAATTTGGAGACAACCATTTTGCATTTGCATTTTGCGAAGGTCAAGCCAAGGAGACCTACCAGCGCTATCTTTTCTTTTCGCGTAACAGAGGCCCAAACGTATCAGTCGACCCGTACGTCAGTGAATTGAAGATTTTGGCCCGAGCTTTTGATTTCTGTAAATGTTAGGGCGCCAGTCTTATACGCGATCAGATCACTCTAAGAAGCATTGATGAAAGTACGACAAAGCGGCTTTTGCGACGACGCAGCTTATCGCTCCAGTAGTGCATCGATATCTGTAACATTGAGTACTCCAGCACCTATCAATACCAACAAATGAAGCTCGTAACAGGTACAGAATTGTGTGCCGTTTCCGGAGACGAAGCAGCGAAGTCTACTAACGTGACGGGAGATCTGCAAATTTTGCGTCGCGCGACATCCCAGCACCCGCGAACGGTGTCCGGCATGGGGTCGGAGATGCGCCAAATTTGGAAAATGGAGCCAACGCTCGTTGCTGCCAAACAACTATTGTGAGTGCGTTCGTTCGTGACAAGTCACCCGCAGATGTAGAACATTCAGTTGTCAACGTGTCTCGGAGGGTGCCGCAAAAATATGTCTACGCAAGTCTGTTGGTCGAAGGCAAAACCGTACGATTCCAGTTAAACACGGGAGCTACTATCAACATTCTACCAAGGAAGCACTGTCCCGGAGTGTGATTCAATCCGACCAACATTGCCTGTGCATGTGGAATCTTTTCAGACTTCATCCGAAGGGCTCAGCTATAGTCGAATTGCTTGATCCAAGAGACAGAGCCTCACATCGACTGGGGTTTGTGATCGTGAAGGAGGAGCTCACGCCGATTCTCGACATTGATTAGATCCAGTCTCTCGGTTTTGTTGCTTTTAATCATGGTCGTTTTGTGCAAGTTTGCCAGGGAGAAACCGATATTAGCGACCAGTATCCGACTGCGTTTAGCCCAAGTTTGGAAATGGTTGAGGGAACCGCTCACTTGTCCTTAGATTCTTTGATACGACCGATAGCGCTACCCGCTAGAAGCGTCCAATTTGTGTTGCTTGACAGGTTATCACCTGAAATGAACAAATTAGAGAGTGTGTGATTGCCAAATTTGACGAGCCAACCGACTGGGTTAGTCAGGTCGCAATCATTACGAAAAAGAAGAGCGAACTGTGTGTGTGCATTGACCCAAAACCCTTGAATGAGGTCCTGCGTATAGAGCAATATGTGCTGCCTACTTTAGAACAGATTTTTCGGCGTTTGGCTAAAACTGAGTGTTTCACGAAGGTAGACTTGTCCTCTGCATTCTGGCACGTGGTTCTACACGATGAATCCAATTACCCTACTATCTTTGCAACACCGTTCGGGCGTTATCATTGGCTGAGTTTACCGTTTGGTTTGAAGGCGGCAAGTGACATTTTTCCAAAGCGATTGATGCAAGCGGTAGACGATTTAGCTGTGACATGACGGTGTTTTGATCTATGACGCCACAGAAGAAGAGCATGACGCTAATATTCACCGTTGCTTGCAGCTTTGTGTGCAAAAGAAAGTCAAGTTTAAATATGAGAAGTTTGAAGTTCGAAAAGACTTGGTTTTCCATGGCATTTGTTAACTACACAAGGGGTCAGGGTCGATCCAGGAAAAAGTTAGACAATTCGAGAGATGCCGCCACTAATGACACGAAGGGAATCCATCACTTAAACGGTTTGGTGAATTACTTGAACTGTCTTATGCCAAGGCTCGCTGATATCATGATGCCGATCAGGAAGTTAATTCACAAACGAGTAAAGTGGAATTGGGGAAAAGAACAGGAAACTGCTTTCAGACTACTAAGCACCACATAAGCAACGCCCCTATATTTGGGTATTATGATCCAACGCCGCCTTTGGAGGTACAGCATGACAGTAGCCAAGACGAAAAAGGTGCTGTTCTATTACAGAATGGAAAATCTTTGGATTTCCGCAGCCGATCACTCACCATGACCGAGCAACGCTATGCGCAGATAGAGAAGGAGGTGCTCGCAGTAGTCTATACCATGGAGCGTTTCAATGATTATACTTTCGGAAGAAGGACAACGTTTTATACCGACCACAAGCCGCTTGTGTCAATAGCCAGGAAACCGCTGCACGTCGTTCCTCTTCACCTTCAGCGTATGCTTATCCGGCTTCAAAATTACGACGTGGATATCGTGCATACGTCTGGTGCACAGATGTTCATCGCAGGTACACTGCCAGGCACTCATCTGCCGGTACCAGAGCATAATCCGGAAGAAGTTGAAGCTGTACACTTAGTGCAGCACCTGGCAGTGACAGTAGATCGACTAAAGGAAATAGGGCGCCACACAGAGGAAGATGCAAGGCTTTCAACTTTGTGAGACTGTATTCTAAATGGGTGATTAGAGACAAAGAAGCAGCTACAGTAGGAACTAACGTCCTACTTCAATTTTCGGGATGAACTCTCTGTCTGCGATAGTTCGCTGTTCAAGGGAACCCGTATTTTGTTTCCGTCATCGCTCCGGGGAGAAATGCTGAAATGCGCACATCGCGCTCACCTGGGTGCCAACTATACCATTAACTGAGCAAGAGAAATGATCTTTTGGCCAGGAATGACGGGTCAAATAAGAGATCACGCATCGAATTTTGAGGCGTGCCGTTCACATGAAATCCGGCAGACGAGGGAACCAATGATGCTGCATTATGCCCCTGACCGACCGAAGCAGAAAATGGCGGTGGATTTATTCAGTGATAACGGGAAAGAGTACTTACTCATGGTGGATTACTACAGTGGTCATTTTGAAATCGACCTACTCACCACTATGAACATAGTGACAATAATTAATAAGCTCAGATATCAGTTCTCGCGGCACAGTATACCGAAGGAGCCGGTCTCCGACATTGAGCCCCAGTTTACCAGCGGTGCGTTCCAGGCGTTCGCAGCCAAGTGGGAATTCGTGCATCAGGAAACCAGCCTAACTCAGATTCAACCGAATAGATAGGCGGAGTCGGCAGTGAAGCAGGCCAAGCGACTGTTTTCAAAGGCTAGAGCAAGTGACGAGGACCCGTATCTCATGCTACTGGCGAATCGCAACGCTCCTTCAACGAATATCGGATTGAGTTCAGTGCAGTGCTTATACAGCCGAAAGACTAGGATTCCGATACCGGCATCGGCCACACTTTTGCGTCCACTTTCGCCACAGCACGAGTAATTATAGAACAGTCTGAGACGACGAACAACCACTCAGAAACGGTAATATGACCGCCGTGCACGGGTACTATCTGAGCTAACAGTGGGGGAGGAAGTATGGGTTCAAGCATTACGCGATAGTCAAGGTCGGTGGAAGAAAAGTCTGGTTACTGCGAGGGTCGGTGCCAGGTCATAGGCAATAAAGGTTGGAGGGAAAAGATTCAGAAGAAATCGAATGCATTTGGGACGACATCGGAGGTAACAATGTGGATTGGAATTGGAGTGCCAGATGGCGTGGGACAAGGAGACCACGGCCTCAGATACAGCGAAGACAACGTGAAGTGACAAGGTGTATGAGGTGGATAGGAATATGGCGACGCAAGAACAGGAAATCCGGTGGCTATAATGGTAGTATCAGATCGGAGTAAGCAGATGGACCAACCGAGCGAGCCAGATGGCCATTGAGTGGCTTTCGTGACGGATTCGAATACTGGACGCGGATTGGCCGATCTTTGTTTGAGTGATGCGCCATTTGTTTAACTGCAGTAAAGGATGCACCTCATCGATTCAGAAGTTATGGACTTGGACGTACAATTTATATCGAGAAGTTTGGCTTGTTAAACGTGCTGTAATTTTCGCGGACTTGACTTTGCCGAATGAACATTTGTCCCTGAAAGACTGAGTTCTACAACAAGGTTGCATTTATATTGCTGCATTGTACCTCTGAAAAGAAAATTTAATTGCCGTCATTACACAACTATAGTGATCACCTACATGTTACTTATGCACACCTTCGACGCATTATTGATTGGAACACATGTCGTTCGGCGACCATTACACCGAAAGCTTTAACATGGTCAAGTTACATTGGTTTATTTAATAAGGACTGTTGTAGTCCAAATAGCCAATATTGAGCTTACAAATGTGGCTAATATTCGAAGTATACATCCATTGGGTTCACATGGTGACCGTTCAGACATGGAGATTTTCGGAAATACTCTCTCCCAAGGTTGCAATCCACAACCGAACTGTTTCATCCTGATTTGTACTCGGGTCCTCCTCTCAGCTCAGGCTATCTCTACCTGACAAGTGCGAATAAAGAGGAAACCGGTCTGTTGTGAACTACACTGTTGGGAGAGAGCAGTTCCGAAACTCTTTACTTCAGATGTGGTCCCGGTGATCGAGATAAACCGTGGCCTTAATCGAGGCTGTGTCGCACAATTGACACACACCGCGGGTACTACAAAACCCTATAGTGAACATTCAGGCTATGTAAATCGGTCAACCTAGAGAGACGGTCAACATGTAGAGCTGGTCATGTTTAGAAATCTTACGTTACTTATGTGCGTACGTCTTATTAGGTGGATACTTGAGTAGGGATTCACATCAGTCTGTCAGGACACTGCGGGCGCGCGTAATCGGTGATAATTGTACCGTGTACGAGGTAGACATGCAAGTTAACAAGCGTAGCGGCACAGCGAATAGTATAAACGCGCACAGTTATGTACGCGCACAGGAAACCGTCTATGGATTGAGGTGGCACAGGAGAATTTCACACAGCAATTCACCACTACAGAGCAGATGCCCAATGTAATGATGTAGCTGATGGGTGTTGCCCATTCCCCCCTCCCCCCAAAAAAATTCAGCAATCCACGACGCGTTCCGAACTTAATTTGTGTCAGCGGGTAACGATAGCACATATCGAACCCGGAACCATTGGGCAACACCCAATGTCTGACAGCTTCGTCACGTTAGGTCCCACTGATCGAATTGACAATGGTTCACTTCAATGGGAATTGTAGTCCACTTTGAACCAGCACGTCACAATCCATTCACACAACAAGCGCTTCAAAATGGCCTTCCAACCAGTCACTAAAATTTGTGCCAAACATTGCTCGTCACCACCCCCTGGCTAAAGCGATAGAGGTCCCAACTGTCATTCCAATGACCCCAGGTTCGATGTCTGCTATCTCGGTTTGATGGGATCGAACAAGGTCTAAACGCACTGTGGTGTGCACTGTTTTAGGTCAAGCAACACCAATTATCTATTTTCGTGCAAAATGCCTATTGTGTTGTCAAACCCGAGAAGAAACGTAAGCAGTCCACTTAAGGTGAACGCTTGTTTTCGATTTCTTCCTCATCAGGCCTAACACAGAAATTTAATTATGAACAAGCAGGTTTGTGGAACAGTAAACTGATGCACCATTGATCAGATAAAAGTAAACGTAAACAGTTCTCGTGATAACCGTCAGATGATCAGATGATTGGCGGTAAGTGGGATTGTTGGCGGCAGCAAATTCCTCTCGTGTACTTGATGGCCATGGAAGTTGCAATGCTTGAATGAGCTTCCTTTGGATGTAGAGATTAGACTTCATCAGTCTTATGCTTACTGCTTCAACAGTAGCAAGAAGTCGTGCTGCTAACTGATGGGTCAAGTTTGACGGTACCTTATATAGGACTTCGTAGTCGCTACTTTTGTCAGTATTGTGCCCGTGGCAAGCAGATGGTTAGTAATTACAGTTAGATTAGATTTGTGTCTGCGCTTTATGAGTGAATTCGATAGGTGTTCTTTGGTTCGAATTTCTAAGCACCTGCTCGTACGTCCAATATACCTAGCTCCACAGGAGCAGATGAATCGGTGACATTTGCTTAGAGACGATCAGGCACTTTGCCTTGAATCTAGGAACAACCAACGATTCGCTCGTATAGATCACATTGACTTCAGCTGCATTGTACATATTCGTGCAGGCTTGCATCAATCTTCTTTTACAGATCTCAGCCGCTTTGTCACCCTTAAAGGGAATCATAGGGAATAACTGTTTTTCTCAGCCGTTTGCACCGTTGGTTTCGGGTCTTTAAGCCTCACATGCTTGTCAATAAAGCGTTCTGGATAACCATTCTCAAGTAATGTGCACTTGATTGGTTCCAGTTTATCTGCAGTCGTGTCTTCGCTACAGGTCATATGCGCACGGTCAGTCAACGTATGGATCAGGGTTCTTTTGCTGCTGAGGGACACAAAACTCTGGAAATGTATATACCACCCCGTCCAATATGGCTTTCTGTACTGTCCTAACTGAAAATGGCTGAGAGAAAACAGTTATTCCTTATGATTCCCTTTAAGGGTGACAAAGCGGCTGAAATCTGTACAAGAAGATTGATGCAAGCCTGCACGAATATGTACAATGCAGCTGAAGTCAATGTGATCTATACGAGCGAATCGTTGGTTGTCCCTAGATTCAAAGACAAAGTGCCTGATCGCCTCCAAGCAAATGTCATATACCGATTCATCTGCTCCTGTGGAGCTAGGTATATTGGACGTACGACCAACCGATTAGAAATTCGAATCAAGGAACACCTACCGAATTCGCTCATCAAGCGCAGCACAGATCTAATCTGAGTGCAATTACTAACCATCTGATTGCCACTGGGCACAATACTGACAAAAGTAGTGCCTTCGAAGTCCTATATAAAGTACCGTCAAACTTGACCCATCAGTTAGCAGCACGACTTCTTGCTACTGTTGAAGCAGTAAGCATAAGACTGATGAAGTCTAATCTCTGCATCCAAAAGAAGCTCATTCAAGCATTGCAACTTCCATGACCATCAACTACACGAGAGGAATTTGCTGACGCCCAACAATCCCACTTACTACCAATCATCTGATCATCTGACACTTATCACGAGAACTGTTTACGTTTAACTGTATCTAATCAATGGTGCATCACTATACTGTCCCACAAACGTGCTTGTTCGTAAGTATGTTTCTGTAATAGGCCTGGTGAGGAAGAAATTCAAGACAAATATCTATTTGCTTCATGGTTTACGGTCGCAGTGGTAGAATCAGCCAAGGTTTGCTTTAATGCCAATCACGGTCCCCATTGAGACTGCGCGTCGCTATGACACAATAATTACTTAGTTAATCTATTGATGTAACCAACGGTCTCATCCATCAGTGAATCTTGTACAAGGAAATGGGGGCGCTTCCATCTAGCGGAACGCGGTCAACATTCTGGCGAGTAGGAAGTCACCTGTTCCAACTGGAAAGGGGTTGGGTGGATTGATCGTCAATAACGTATACATCTAACCACAGCGCTAAATTGTTGTTAAATAGCTGATGGCTTATTCGTTATTTTGCCGCAACAGCACACAGCCAGATGGTGCACGGAACTGCGGGTGAAACCTGTCGAGGGAATACACTGCTCAGAAGCAGGCCCCCTGGCGACAGTTCCGCACCTGGTCGTATTAGATGAACATTCTCAAACTCTCTAAAAGATCCAACCTGTCAATCACTCCAAATATTCGTTTGGGATCCATTAAGAATAGTTGAGCCGTTACCTGTTTTACACAATTCTGCTGTACATATTGATCAGACCACTCAGTTTGACTATGCCTTGCACAATCGGGGAATACAACGTTTATAACTGATTCCATCAAGTGGTTCTCATTTTCCGAATCCACTAGATTCTAATTGCCCATACGGCCTAATGCGTATCTACTTATGAACTAAAATACCGTCTTAACTACGTGTAACTCATATTCGTAAGCATATCAAAATGCGTCTGTGTTTACATGAGTGAAAAAATGAGTTCACTTTATAACTTACCACCAGATCCAGTAGATGATTACTTTTACCAATTTATCTCGCAAGTAAGCTTAATTCGGTGCTTTTTAAGGCTACGTCTATGACATACTTGGTATTCACCAGAAGAAACACCACATTTATCGAACAAAGCGCTGTTCCCTGCACATAGTATCGAGGTCAACGTGTTAGGGTAGGGGATATCTGATTTAAAGTAGTTTTTCCAGCTCTATTATTTTTATAAAACAGCGTGGACAGATGATGCAATCAAATTTTGCCAACAATAAATGGGCATTGGAGATAAAGTCGTACCTAAGTCACATGGTGTTACTTAGTGCGTCAAAACCCGCATGTTTAGACTTTTCTATGACAAGCTCGCTAGTCGCACACGTAATTCTCGTGGGAACTTTTACCATTCCATGCTGGGATGTAGTAAGCAGAAAATAGGTGGTGACATATGGTAGGGCATGGCACGCCTTCCACACAATTTGCGAGATGTCCCATTATGCACTAACGCCTAGTCGCGGTTTTACGGTTACTATAGCGGCGCCGACGGATCGACTGAGATGGTAAGATGTTCGCAAGCACACACACACACGCACATACATGGCATTAATCAAAGGTAGTCTGAGCGTAAGATGCATCGGTGGGAATTCCAAAAGTACATTGAATAGGTTGGCTAAAAATGGAGTAATTTGTGTCACCTTTCGTCCCAACGCTGTCCCACGCCCCTGACTTCGTCCCGTTTCGACTCAGCAGATAAAAGAGTCGGACGAAAGCTAAATACTCAGTAACCACGTGGGCACCAGGACCCTAATGCTATATATATCACAATAAATAAATGGTATATTCATCTTTTCGGCGAGACAAACCTGTGACTACATGTTCAGGTAAAGGGAACCGTTTTCTAACGCAACAGCCGCGAATAATCGGAACACAAACAAAAGTGATGCAAATCGATTTTCAGTATTGATGGGACATGCATTTTTATAGAGGTCTGCTTTGCAGAGTCTCATAAGCCACTTCCAGATTCAAATGACTATTGCGCGTTTTCTGCTTCGAATGTGTCTTCAATTGGCTCACGTGGGTTGGCCAAATGGTCACGGGAGCCAATCGAAGACTCATTCAAAGCAGGAGACGATCGATACTCACTTGAATCTGGCAGTGGCTTATGAGACTGCAAATCAGACTTCTATAGCTTCAATGAAGACGTTGCCTCGTTTGCGACAAAACGCCTGCAACCAAAGACAATGTTTAATCGAGCCCGCAGAATATGCACTGACGACTGTTTGGAATCGGAATTGCTGTTCATCACACAGACTCTATGGGCCAACGGATATCCAGAGGTGTTTATTCGATTCCACAGTCAACTGAAAGAAAACAGGTCGAAGGTACTTACTTTGCCCAAACTGTCTGGCTAACTTCAAGTACCTTTCAAAAGTGATATCGTGGCCGCCCAACTTGCAAGGCGCTTGCATACATCGATTCGCCGGACATTCAATGCCGCCAAATTTTGCCTCAACTGCGAGATCAGGAGGTTGCCTATACCCCCAAGGAGCCTACTCAACCGATCTCCGCCATAACCCATTGTATTTACCATTTGCTTTGTAACTGCGGAAGTAGTTACATTGGCAGAATAGATGGATGCTTGGATAAGTGCATTGGAGAGCATATTCCAAAACGGATTGCTGAACTATCAACACAACCAGCAACCGAACCAGTAAAAATATCTAAGCTGCCGGCATCATCTATCGCCAGACATCTACTCGAAACAGGCCATCAGGTTGACCCTGGGTCAACATTTACAGTTATCTATCGAAATGGAAACCACAAAGTTTTGATGTGTGCTGAAGCTGTGGCACTTAACCGGCTTCGCGTTATCCTTTGTGTACAGAAACAATTAACAGTCTCCCTAAAGCTTCCTTAGGGCTCCTGACCCTGGGGTCAAGCTCATTGATCTGTAATTCTTGCGTCTACGTAATTTGCATTTGCGTCCAGTTTCAAAACTTCGATTTGTCTGTCACGTGATTCGTATTTATGTTGTTAGTTTGCGAGTGAGCAGATAACACGAAATGGTTGCATCTCGCAATACCACTCTTCTCAATGTCTTATTTAGGATGATAAAGGAAACTCAGGGCTTCAAATTACCTAGGTCGGAGAACACAACAATCCTCTCATAAACATTTATGGTTGTTTCCTTGTGTTACCTGATGCCCCCACCGTGTCATTATCGGGAATGTTTTACCTTTTGAGAACATAAATGCGAAACGCTTGAATGATTTTTGGCGACGGGAAAACAGGTTTAACACAGGTATAATGTATGTAGAAACGTTTGTACCAAATTATGAAAGCTGCTTTGATCAAAGCTATTCAGCAGTATCGAAAATTAGTTGTTGCACTCACTTGATACTGGAGCAAGAAATGGAAATGTAAAAGTAGACTGCTATAGGGTTTGTAAAAACGTCGACGATGAAGACGGAGAATGTAGAGATGAGTTCAGTTGGCTTCCTCCCTCAGTACACCCTTAGGGTTTGCGTTGATTTTGCCGTTTACATAGTTTGTATGAGGAAGAAATAAGATGAAAACGGTGAGTGTAGAGTCCTTTCCACTTTAATATTCACCTTCTGTCGTTGACAGATTTCTGAATCATATGAATCCTGGACCTCGTTTGTACACTTGTCTATTTGTTAGGTGACAACTTTATAGGTTCATCTCGTTTTGCGCTTTTGCACATAGACGTAAAAGAAGTAAATCGCGACTTCCGCCGCTCCGACACTGATACACTCTCCAAATCGTCATCTGCCTAGATTCAGTGGCCTAAAGGCTCAACGCCAGTTGTTGTAGTTGCTGCAGCCCTTCACAGGAAACTTATCCAGCTAAACTAAAGCAAATTAAGCCGACTTGACCGGTTTTCTCCCTTCGTACTTAAGTAGTGTGTAGATTCACTAACCCAACCGCTAGTTGAGTTGTACACCGTGTGCGAGCATGCTGCGAGCACGACACCAATACCGGAGAAAGCGACGGGTAAATATCGACTTATTGCATGTATTTCGGTGGCTGTAAAGGTTTACGAGAAATTCATTTTTGAAATATTTCCTACCCAATCCTGTCTGAATGGTGCACACCGAAGTTCGAGGTCGATACAAGACGCAGTGGCTTGTCCAGTGCATTCAGTACTATCGTCGCCAGACAGCAAGAACAAAGACACACTTGAATGCCTCCCTGACTACGCCAACGCTTTCGGTTGAGTTGACCGCGATATTTTGTTGCAAGATCTCCAGACTTCTGGTATCAGAGTAGCCATAGCCTCCTCGCTACAGGATTTGTTTGCCAAGCTCACTCAGATAATCAGGCAGGAGCTCCTTGCCTCTTACCACTACTTCTGGTGTCTCTCAAGGAGCCATTTTGTCGTCATTCTTATCCTCTACCTACTTTGGCTCTTTTCTTGTCCCTGAAGAAGCCATAATGCTAAAATATGTCACTGAAGTACTAATCGGTGCGAACTACCCAACTTCAGCCTCTTCGGCCATGCTACAATGTTGTTTGGATAAACTCGTGCATTGGTCAAACTCCCTCGGCTTAACCCAGAATGCTTCCAAGTACAATGATGTACTGTTTTCGCTGCAAAAGGCAGATCGTTACCAGCAACTCGTCGCTGACTGTCCACAACTTTACATCAGTGTTGGAAGCCTGAGCTTCTCGACGTCAGTGAGATATCTGGGAATCACTCTAAACCATGATGTATCGTGATCAAGTTACATGAATGAAGGATTCACCAACCTCAGGTGACTGTCCTTTTATGTCTAACGTCTTCGTTCGCCCTCAGTCTTCCACCGGTGTATTCTGTGATTCATCATTGCACGTGTTCTACCACACTGGACCTAATGTTCTCCTGTGATCTTTCCTGGCCTATTGGGTAAGCATGACAAACTATTTCATAGGTCGCTGAAACATATATCTCGATACATTGGCATATCTAAACCAAACTTTGTTCAACACATTGCATCTGTACATGCTAATTCATGCATAAAACGTGCTTCGAAAATACTCACTTATATCTACCATAATTTACATAGCGTTTTATCCAGTTGTAAATCTAGTTCCTCAACGCGAAGAAACTGCAGAGTCATATATGCCTGCACGCGGGCCCACGGCTCATCTGTCATACTTTCTCTAGCTAGATTTCTGCTTGATCCGAATATCATCATTCAAGAACTAAGAGGCAAATTATGTCAGTGATCCTGTACCACACATGAAACATTGTTTTATCAGAGGGTTTTTTTTACTGTTTTTGCATGTATTGTATTGTTTTTCTTTCCCGTTTCGATCGCGTGTCTGTAGGAGTAGTTTGCTCCACAGATTGGCATACCTCATTATGAAGAAATCCGATCGACTTTTATGAGTTGCACACTTTGAACAAGTAGCTGCCATTTCTTGTGGAGTAGACTGCAGTCTTCCTTAGTTCAACTGTGGTGCTGTCTGCTTAAATTCGTTGGCTTATAATGTCGTAGAATAGAACGAGTTTGCTCTTTAAGCGTCTCAGCCAAAGAAGATCTATTTGGAGTTGTCGACAGCAATCATAATAATTCAGGTTTGAGCAGCGCCCAATGACCAGCTTGGTAAATGATTGTTGGACATTTCCAGAGCTGTTCTGCTTTTTTTCAAAATGGTATGTGAACGACAGTACAGTATTCCAGAGTCGGTAGTAAAATTATCTTGCTTGACTCAAATCACGTTTCCGGTATGGAGAAACTTCTAGTGATATACCCGCATAGCTGCCTTGTTTTTGCAAACTGATAAAGCACATATTCTGCAAATTGAGAATGTTGTAGTACGTAATTCCTAACTCCCGAACTAAATCAAACGTTGGGATTACGTTGCCGGCAAGTGTGTTATAGCCTTCTGGAATGCGGCATCTGTACTGAAGTATTTGGGCTTTACTGCGGCGAACTACATTAACAAGCGTACATTAGCTATATTCAGATATATATTCAGACATAACTATCAAGCACATTTGTTGTTGGTCTAGATGAAATGAGCAGACCAGTTTGACGCCATCTGTAAACAGAATTGGGCGTCCTTGTTTGGTCGGGTCGTTTGTGTTGTTTACGTAGATTAGGAAAAGTAGTGGTCCCAGCACACTTTCCTGGAAGACGCCGCTGGTTACTTGTTTTGGCGTGCAGTATTGGTGGCCGATTCTAACTACCTGCATGTGATCTTTTCGGAATGAGTCGAATCTGTTTAGCAGAGGGTTTCCAATGCCATAAGACTCTAGAACGGAGAACAGTGGCTTGTGCAGCACACGGTCGAGTGCCTTTTGCATGTCCAACAGAATTATACTGATTGCCATTCCTCTGTCAAGCATAGTTGTGACGTAATCGAAGAACTGTAGCTGGCTGGTAACGCGGAAGCGTTTTGAGAGAAAGCCATGCTGTGAGGGATTGATCAGATCCAGTGTTACAAGAAACTTGACGATGTTCTTCTTGACTGTTCTCTCTACGGCTTTAAAAGCAGCGGCATAGGCCTAAGCGGCAAGTGACATTTCTCCAAAGCGATTGATGCAAGCGGTAGATGACTTAGATGTGATATGACGGTGTTTTGATCTATGACGCCACAAAAGAAGAACATGACGCTAATATTCACCGTTGCTTTCAGCTATGTGCGCAAAAGAAAGTCAAGTTTAAATATGAAAAGTTTGAAGTTCGTAAAGACTTGGTTTTCCATGGCATTTGTTAACTACGCAAGGGGTCAGGGTCGATCCAGGAAAAAGTTAGACAATTCTAGAGATGCCGCCAACTAATGACACGAAGGGAATCCATCACTTAAACGGTTTGGTGAATTACTTGAACTGTCTTATGCCAAGGCTCGCTGATACCATGACGCCGATCAGGAAGTAAAGTAAAGTGGAATTGGGGAAAAGAACAGGAAACTGCTTTCAGACTACTAAGCACCACATAAGCAACGCCCCTGTACTTGGGTATTATGATCCAACACAGCCTTTTGAGGTACAGTATAACAGTAGCCAAGACGGAATACGAGCTGTTTTCTTACAGAAAACAAACGTTGGATTTCCGCAGATGAGCAGTTACTATGACCGAGCAGCGCTACGTGTACATAGAGAATGATATACTTGCGGTAGTCCATGACATGGAGCGTTGCAACGATTATACATTCGGCAGAAAGGAAACGTTGTAAACCGACCACAAGCCGCTTGTGTCAATAGCCAGGAAACCGTTGCACGTCGTTCCTCGTCACCTTCAGCGTATGCTTATCCGGCTTCAAAATTACGATGTGGATATCGTGCATACGTCTGATGCACAGATGTTCATCGCAGCTACGCTGCCAGGCACTCATCTGCCGGTACCAGAGCATAATCCGGAAGAGGTCGAAGGTGTAAAGTTGGTACAGCACTTGGCAGTGACAGCAGATCGACTAAAGGAAATAGGGTACCAAAGAGAGGAAGATGCAAGGTTTTCAGCTTTGTGAGCCTGTATTCTAAATGGGTGATTAGAGACAAAGAAGCAGCTACAGCGGGAACTAACGCCCTACTTTAATTTTCGGGATGAACTCTCTGTCTACAATAGTTTGCTGTTCAAGGAAACCCGTATTTTGTTTCCGTCATCGCTACGGGGGAAATGCTGAAATACGCACATCACGGTCACCTGGGTGCCAATTATACCATTAACTGAGCAAGAGAAATGATCTTTTGGTCAGGAATGGCGAGTCAAATAAGAGATCAGGCATCAAATTTTGAGGCGTGGCGTTCACATGTAATCCGGCAGACGAGGTAACCAATGATGCTGCATTATGCCCCTGACCGACCGAAGCAGAAAATTGCGGTGGATTTATTCAGTGATAACGGGAAAGAGTACTTACTCATAGTGGAGTACAACTGTGGTCATTCTGCAATCGATCTACTCACCACTACGAACATAGTGACAATAATTAATAAGTTCAGATATCAGTTCTCGCGGCACAGTATACCGAAGGAGCAGGTCTTCGACAATGGGCCCCAGTTTACCAGCGGCGCGTTCCAGGCGTTCGCAACCAAGTGGGAATTCATGCATCATCAAACCAGTCTAACTCAGATTCAACCGAATGGATAGGCGGAGTCGGCAGTGAAGCAGGCCAAGCGACTGTTTTCAAAGGCTAGAGCAAGTGACGAGGACCCGTACTTCATGCCACTGGCGAATCGCAACGGTCCTGCAACGAATACAGGGTTGAGTTCAGCGCAGTGCTTATACAGCCGATAGACTAGGATTCCGATACCGGCATCGGCCACACTTTTGCGTCCAGTTGCGCCACAGCACGAGTAATTATAGAACAGTCTGAGACGACGAACAACCACTCAGAAACGGTAATATGACCGCCGTGCACGGGTACTATCTGAGCTAACATTGGGGGAGGAAGTATGGGTTCAAGCATTACGCGATAGTCAAGGTCGGTGGAAGAAAAGTCTGGTTACTGCGAGGGTCGGTGCCAGGTCATATGCAATAAAGGTTGGAGGGAAACGATTCAGAAGAAATCCAGTGCATTTGGGACGACATCGGAGGTAACAATGTGGATTGGAATTGGAGTGCCAGATGGCGTGGGGCAAGGAGACCACGGCCTCAGATACAGCGAAGACGACGTGAAGTGGCAAGGTTTGTGGGGTGGATAGGAATCTGGAGGCGCAAGAACACGAAAAGCGATGGATATGATGGTAGTATCAGATCAGAGTAAGCAGGTGGACCAACCCAGCGAGCCAGATAGCCAGTGAGTGGCGTGCGTGACGGATTCGAATACTGGACGCGGATTGGCCGATATTCGTTTGAGTGATGCGCCGTTTGTTTAACTGCAGTAAAGGATGCACCTCATCGATTCAGAAGTTATAGACTTGAAC
>OX104071.1:3696501-3798626 GCA_944474145.2 Dicrocoelium dendriticum
ACGTGAATTATCAGTTGCGCGATCTGTAGCATTTCCACAAAGTTAGCACTTATTCCTAATTGAGGATCGCGCCAGAGAACGTGTAGGATTCAAACGGAGAATTGCAGTAGCTCCTGTGTTAGAGAGGAAATTTTTGCTTTGTTATGTGATTGAGACGTACGCGCGAGCCACGTAACAGGCCCTGTCCCAGGTGAGCTTTTCTGCGTGCTCCATTAAGAGTCGCTCTCTGATCCAGGAATCCGTGAGACAAGAAATCAATTGTTGTATTAGCATAGTCCCTTCCACTTTTTTCTTGGGAATACTATTGTAGTCACACTTTCGAGTAGAACGGACAAGGCAGGAAATGAATGCATCCACTGATCCACCAGATGCTTTTTCTCAGCTGCGGAAAATTGTGCCCAGAAGTATAAGTGTTTACTCGAACACCCAATGTTTATCGAGGGCCGATAAGGTCTTTGTCAAATTGGGTTTCTCTCGCAGGTTTAGAGCATCATATATAAGTCGACCCGAGGTGGAAGTGCGGAAGCTTTAAAGTATCCTCTATTTTCAGCGTCACAGATAGAGTGAGAACAGGAAGCAAAAAATATAGTCTGAGAAACTTTTTACAGTCTTCCCAGCATTCTGCATTTGGGGTAACCGCAGAGTCATCCAGAACGGAGCAGGGGCAGTAGCATGCAAATACATTGGTAACATGCGATGCTTATTTGTTGTATCCCGAAAAAAACAGCAAATCAGAGCAGCACCGGAACGTATGTATGGAGAAAACTGTCTTCCCATACGCGCGGTACAAGTAAATCCATAAACGTTCGAATTGCAGCCCATCACATGACTGGCCAACGAGTGTTTAATAGAAGTGTGAAGAGGATAAGCGAATGGCGGGCAAAAACAAAGCAATTTGAACACGATAGTGGGTTTCATCCGAAATCACTAAAATTGAGTGGTTACTTGTCGAACTACCCAATGAACCGGCAAATGTGATCGCAAAGGTTTTCTCACCGGCACAAGGGACATCCTAAGCGATGAAGAGCGGGCGGTTTCACTGTGGGTACTGATAGCAATAGGCATAACACAGACTGCCACGGTTAAACAAGCTAGAAGCGCGCAGCGGAATTTGTTGGGCTCTGTAGGAGCATGGTTGCAAACGAGGACAAACAAAATTGGCCCGGGTACGTGCTCGCTAACGAGTCTAGGCTGGATGGTCCAATGAACGAGCCGGGTTGACTCCTAACTGTATGGACGGAAAGCGAGTGATGGGCAGCCCCAGCGCTTCAACTAGGATTGTAGCAACCAGACAAAGAACGCAGAAGTGACACTTGTTAGCATGTGCCAAACCTAGCGTTGTTTCTGGTAGGGTAGGCGTGGTTTAGACCGTTTACAGCAGAAAAATGACGAGCGGACCGATTAACGTAACCTTACTACAAGTATTTTGGCGATGGAAACTAGCAAGTGGAAATTTGCGACAATGAAACAGTGCCTAAACTTTATCTACAGTGTAAGGGAATACGCGTTGGTAAAGCGTTGAAATTTGCCAAACTGTCTGTTTTATTCTATCCGTGTGGTAGTGTTTTTGTTACTAGGCCTAGCGGTGGCAAATCCACGGACACCGCTTCAAATTTCCCCGGCAAAATACTGAGGTAGTCCACGTCACGCAGTATATTGCAACGATCTCTATTGCCATGTGACCTCATATGGATACATGAACTACGACCAAACTGGGAGGAATAAAACACCAGCGAAAATCTCTCCGAACCTACTAGCTGGACCATGTGATGGACACTTGTGCACAATATGGCGGAAAATAACGACCAAAACATGATCGTCGAGCCAGGGGTAGCCAATAATTACAAACTGGTAGTGGTTTTTGTGAATAGTGTAATTTTTGTAGAAACTAGAAGCCACGATTAAACTTTGCACAATAATCTGCCTCGACGGGGAATCGAATCCGTGGGTTCGGGGTTCGATTCCCCGTCGACGTAGATTATTGTGCAAAGTTTAAACTTGGCTTCTACTTTCTACGAAAATTACAAACTGCTCCAAATCCAGAGTGAATCCATAGTCTCTGGCGGTAGGGCAGTAGTTATAGACATAAAACCAGCCACAATTGTTTGTCGACAACAAATCTCACCAGATTTGCGCTCGAGCGCTCAGTGAAGGTAAAAGCTGTCCACGTTGCAGAACGTGAACCAGACAAGCGACTGTACAGAACAGGCTGGTGTAGTGCAGATCTATCGAATAATTGTGGGACCATTAAATACTAGTCCAAGACGAGGCGCGTAATGGAGCGTGGAAATCATGAGGTAAATGAAGGCGAACACCGCGGACTGCAGCAGAGGAACTATAGCGACCGTCGACTCGATAACTCAGCGAGCAGACAAATGCAAGTAGATATGGACCTTGGGTGAAGTGCAGCAATATTGTACATCAAACATGAGTCGCCTTTGAGGACGCAACGCAGTACATGTGTTTCCAAATCTCTGATAGGGTGACGAAACACAACGGACGAAAGCTGTGCGATGAGTGGGTGCATGTTTTAAGATTGACACGATGTGCAATAAAAACGCCGAAATTTGACCACTCAAGTGGCTTATCTAAAGTGCTCAGCATCGTGAGGTGGGGAGCATATGGGATTCCTATAGAAAAAGTTAATGTGCTCTACTTTCCCGCTACTAACATTATATTATATACGTTAAGTTCACACACATCCTGTTTGTTTTCATTCATACTGGTAAACACAATCAAGGCATACAGTATTATAGCATATAAAGCGCAGTGCCGTTGGGCCAAAACTAAATCTTTTTTGAAAAAGTGCAATCTTTGTTTATTTCTCTGCTCACCAATGTAACTGAAAAAATCGCTCAGAACACAGGCTAAACCACCCAACTTACTCTATCACATCTCCACAGCAATTAACTTCAGTTACCTAAAAAGATGCCGGAGGACATCCTGTTTCGGAATTTCTGGGATTTGCACGTCAACTTCACTTGCATCACTTGTTGCTTGATTGTTTTTCTAGGGGTGTAACACACTCAAAATCACTTGACCAAAAGCATCTGCGTCTGGTTCAGTGCAGATTGCGAAGTCTGCATCCATTTCCATGAACTGTCGAAAATTTATTTCCTCTAATTCCGCTTTGTGAGACAGTCTGAATGAACCTGGCAGTTTTCTGAACACTTTTGTATTGCTTCTGGTTTAAGTTTTTGCCAAGCAGAGCTTATTCAAAGCACTGCATACAAGGCATTAATTGACGCATCGAGCGAAATTGCTTTTGCATGTGGATCAATAGTATGCATTTTTGCTATAACTCGTTTCATGAACCGGGATCACGAGGGCATTTTGCATATTTTGATGATACCTTGGCCGGTGGGCTGAATTGTTAAGGTCAAGCCTTGAGGCGGAACTTGTAGTGTAACGTTCGTGAGATTTGTCACCTGGATGTGACTAAGACTTTTGTCCCTGTCAGTAGAGTGGACCAATTCTTCATCATCATTGCTTGGTCACTTTTTTCATTTCCACAAATATACCGGCGCTCATGCACACGCATTTGTTTGATATCCAGAGGACTGGAATATTTTCAAGCTTCGGGTGGTTGCACACATGTAACCAAATGTGTTGGCGCATAACGGTACAGAAAAACACTTTTTGGGATGTTTTCCACTTTTGCACGCAAAAATTTATAGTAAGGTTGCTCTCATGCACCAACTCGATATAGATACCACCCTAGTGGCGTTAAACATGTCAGCACTGTTGAAGCTTTTGCTAAAGTAGGAACTGTTTCTCGTAATACTTTAACAAACTTTTCAGGAGCCTCATTGATTCCACCTCATTAGACTATTTAGTTAATCTCATGTCTTCGTCTAAATTTCTGTAGCCAACTATTGGATGTCAGCAAAACTGCAATCCGAAATACTTACAAGAAATGTTTAGCCATTTGTTGAATCCTTAGCCCAGATATTCCAGCATTAGCAGGCCTCATTTGTTTGAACCAGCTCAGCGTAGCCTTAATGTCTTCAACATGTGAAGTTTTCCGTGTTCTCCGCTGTAGACGTACTCTTTCATTAACATCCTCCAAGTACTCGTGTTTACACTTTTCGATTCTGCTACTTGCTGTCTTGCCGACAACGAAGCACTCTGCCGTCTCTCTTTGGTTGTTGATTTCCAGAACATATAGTAAACTATTCTCCACACTCTTGGCCAGGTCTTTGCGTTCTTACGTTTGCGCCGTATTGTCTTGATTTAAAGCAAACTTCCCTGGCTGGAGTGTGTGATGGTAGTATCAGATCAGAGTGAGCAGATGGACCAACCGAGCGAGCCAGACAGCCAGTGGGAGGCGCGCGTGACGCATTCTTTTACTCGACTCGGATTGGACGATATTGGTGTGAATGATTCACCGTTTGTTTAACTGAAGCAAAGGAGGCACCTCATTGATTCAGAAGTTATGGACTTGAACGTGCAATTTGTATCGAGGAGTTTGGCTTGCCAAACATGTTGTAATTTTCGCGGACTTGACTTTGCCGAATAAACGTTTGTCCATGAAAGACTGAGTTCTGCAACATGATGTCAGAGAAGACAAAGGCGAACCCCACCGACGGCACTCCGATGCTGTTTGGACCACCAGCGTCCATTCAGATGTCTGCCCCGTTGAACATGGATGAAGGGAACTTGGCGAGTGCTTGGCGTCTGTGGAAGAGCAAGTGGGAGGATTTCTGCACTTTAGTACCTTTGGATGAACATCCGATGGCGTATCGCTTGGCCATGTTTCGACAGGCAGCCGGTGATGATGCACACTGTGTTCTGGAGACATTGCACTACGACAAAGGCGAAGATCACAATAATTTGGAGACAGCCATTTTGCATTCAGTGCATTTTGCGAAGGTCAAGCCAACGAGACCTACCAGCGCTATCTTTTCTTTTCGCATAACAGAGGCCCAAACGTATCAGTCGACCCGTACGTCAGTGAATTGAAGATTTTGGCCCGAGCTTTAAATTTCTGTAAATGTTTGGGCGACAGTCTTATACGCGATCAGATCACTCTAAGAAGCATTGATGAAAGTACGACAAAGCGGCTTTTGCGACGACGCAAGTTATCGCTCCAGTAGTGCATCGATATCTGTAATATTGAGTACTCCAGCACCTATCAATACCAACAAATAAAGCGCGTAACAGATACAGAATTGTGTGCCGTTTCCGGAGACGAAGCAGCGAAGTCTACTAATGTGTGACGGGAGATCTGCAAATTTTGCGCCGCGCGACATCCGAGCACCCGCGAACGGTGTCCGGCATGGGGTCGGAGATGCGCCAAATTTGGAAAATGGAGCCACTGCTCGTTGCTGCCAAACAACTATTTTGGGTGCGGTCGTTTGTGAAAAGTCACCCGCGGATGTAGAACATTCAGTTGTCAACGTGTCTCGGAGAGTGCCGCAAAAATGTGTCTACGCAAGTCTGTTGATCGACGGCAAAGCCATACGATTCCAGTTAAACATGGGAGCTACTATCAACATACTACCAAGGAAGCACTGTCCCGGAGTATGCATTCGATCCGATCAAAATTGCCTGCGCATGTAGAATGGTTCCAGCCTTCATCCGAAGGGCTCAGCTATAGTCGGATTGGTTGATCCAAGAGACAGAGCCTCACATCGACTGGGGTTTGTGATGGTGAAGGTGGAGCTCACGCCGATTCTCGACATTGATTAGATCCAGTCTCTCGGTTTTGTTGCTTTTAATCATGATCGTTTTGTGCACGTTTGCCAGGGAGAAACCGATATTAACGACTAGTATCCGACTGCGTTTAGCCCAGGTTTGGGAATGGTTGAGGGAACCGCTCACTTGTCTTTAGATCCTTTGATACGACGGACAGCGCTACCATCTAGAAGAGTTCCATTTGCGTTACGTGACAGGTTCTCACCTGAATTGAGCAAATTAGCGAGAGTGTGTGATTGCCAAATTTGACGAGCCAACCGACTGGGTTAATCAGGTCGCAATCATTACGAAAAAGACGGGCGAACTGCGTGTGTGTATTGTCTCAAAACCGTTGAATGAGGCCTTGAGTAGAGAGCATTATGTGCTGCCTACCTTAGAAGAGATTTTTCGGTGTTTGGCTAAAGCTAAGTTTTTCACGAAGGTAGACTTGTCCTTTGCATTCTGGCACGTGATTCTACATGATGAATTCAATTGCCTTACTACCTTTGCAACACCGTTCGGGCGTTATCATTGGCTGAGTTTACCGTTTGGTTTGAAGGCGGCAAGTGAAATTTTTCAAAAGCGATTGATGCAAGCGGTAGACGATTTAGATGGTGTGACATGCGTGGCAAACGATGTTTTGATCTATGGCGCGACAGAGGAAGAGCATGATGCTAATCTTTACCGTTTCTTGCATCGTTGTGTGCAAAAGAACGTCAAGCTTAAATATGAGAAAATTGAACTTCGGAAAGACGTGATTTTCCATGGGCATTTGCTAACTACACAAGGGGTCAGGGTCGATCCAGGAAAAAGTCAGACAATTCGAGAGATGCCGCCACCTAATGATGTAAAGGGAATCCATCGCTTAAACGGTATGGTGAATTATTTGAATCGTGTTATGCCAAGGCTCGCTGACGTCATGAAGCCGATCAGGAAGTTAATTCATAAGTGAGTAAAGTGGAATTGGGGAAAAGAACAGGAAACCGCTTTCAAACTATTAAGCACCACATAAGCAACGCACCTGTACTTGGGTATTATGATCCAACGCAGCCTTTGGAGGTACAGTGTGACAGTAGCCAAGACGGAATAGGTGTTGTTCTCTTGCAGAAAGAAAAACCTTTGGATTTCCGCAGCTGAGCAGTTACTATGACCGAGCAGCGCTACGTGTACATAGAGAATGATATGCTTGCGGTAGTCCATACCATGGAGCGTTTCAACGATTATACTTTCGGCAGAAAGGCAACGTTGTTTACCGACCACAAGCCGCTTGTGTCAATAGCCAGGAAACCGCTGCACGTCATTCCTCGTCACCTTCAGCGTATGCTTATCCGGCTTCAAAATTACGATGTGGATTTCGTGCATACGTCTGGTGCACAGATGTTCATCGCGGATTCTCTGCCAGGCACTCATCTGCCGGTACCAGAGCATAATCCGGAAGAGATCGAAGGTGTAAACTTAGTACAGCACTTGGCAGTGACAGCTGATCGACTAAAGGAAATAGGGTACCACAGAGAGGAAGATGCAAGGCTTTCAGCTTTGTGAGCCTGTATTCTAAATGAGTGATTAGAGACAAAGAAGCAGGTACAGTAGGAACCAACGCCCTACTTCAATTTTCGGGATGAACTCTCTGTCTGCGATAGTTCGTTGTTCAAGAGAACCCGTGTTTGTTTCCGTCAACGCTCCGGGGAGAAATGATGAAAGCGTTCATGGCGCTCAGCTGGGTGCCAACTATACCATTAACTGAGCAAGAGAAATGATTTTTGGCCAGGGATGGCGGGTCAAATAAGAGATCACACATCGAATTTTGATGCATGCCGTTTACATGAAATCCGGCAGACGAGGGAACCAATGATGCTGCGTTATGTCCCTGACCGACCGAAGCAGAAAGGGGCGGTGGATTTATTCAGTGATAACGAGAAAGAGTACTTACTCATGGTGGATTACTACAGTGGTCATTTTGCAATCGATCTACTCACCACTACGAACATAGTGACAATAATTAATAAGCTCAGATATCAGTTCTCGCGGCACAGTATACCGGAGGAGCCGGTCTCCGACAATGAGCCCCAGTTTACCAGCGGTGCATTCCAGACGTTCGCACTCAAGCGGGAATTCGTGCATCAGCAAACCAGCCGATATCAAATTCAACCGAATGGATAAGCGGAGTCGGCAGTGAAGCAGGCCAAGCGACTGTTTTCAAAGGCTAGAGCAAGTGACGTGGACCCGTATCTCATGCTACTGGCGAATCGCAACACTCCTTTAACGAATATAGGGTTGGGTTCAGGGCAGTGCTTATACAGCCGATAGACTAGGATTCCGATACCGGCATCGGCCACACTTTTGCGTCCAGTTTCGCCACAGCCCGAGTAATTACGGAACAGTATGAGACGACGAACGACTACTCAGAAACGGTACTATGACCGCCGTGCACGGGTACTATCTGAGCTAACGGTGGGGGAGGCAGTGTGGGTTCAAGCATTACGCGATAGTCAAGGGTGGTGGAAGAAAAGTGTGGTTACTGCGAGGGTTAGTGGCAGGTCATACGCAATAAAGGTTGGAGGGAAAAGATTCAGAAGAAATCGAGTGCATTTGGGACGACACCGTAGATAACAATGTGGATTGGAATTGGAGTGCCAGATGGCGTGGGGCAAGGAGACCAGGTCTCAGACACAATGAAGACGACGTGAAGTGGCAAGATGTACGGGGTGGATAGGAATATGGAGGCGCAAGAACACGAAAAGCGATGGATATGATGGTCGCATCAGATCAGAGTAAACACATGGACCAACCGAGCGAGCCAGATAGCCAGTGAGTGGCGTGCGTGACGGATTCGAATACTGGACGCGGATTGGCCGATATTCGTTTGAGTGATGCGCCGTTTGTTTAACTGCAGTAAAGGATGCACCTCATCGATTCAGAAGTTATAGACTTGAACGTGCAATTTATATCGAGGAGTTTGACTTGCAAAACACGCTGTAATTTTCGCGGCCTTGGGTTTGCCGAATAAACGTTTGTCCCTGAAAGACTGAATTCTGCAACAATGTTCAAGTACGATGTATTTTTCTGCATTGTACCTCTGAAAAGAAAATTGAAATACTGTCATTACACAACTATAGTGATCACATACATGTTACTTATGCATACCTTCGAAACATTACTGTTTGGAACACATGTCGTTCGGCGACCATTGCACCGTAAGCGTTAACATGGTCAAGTTACATGGGTTTATTTAATAAGGACTGTTATAGTCCAAATAGCCAATATTGAGCTTACAAAGGTGGTCAATATTCGAAGTATGCATCCATTGGGTTCACATGGTGACCGTTCAGCCATGGAGCTTTTCGGAAATGCTCTCTCCCAATATTGCAATTCACGACCGACCCGTTTCTTCCTGATTTGGTCTCAGCTGGCAGCGGTAGCACATATCGAACCCGGAACCATTGGGCAACACCCAAAGTCTGACAGCTTAGTCACTTTAGGTCCCACTGATCGAATTGGCCATGGTTCACTTCAATGGGAATTGCGGTCCACTTTGAGCCAGCACGTCGCAATCCATTCACACAACAAACGCTGCAAAATGGCCTTCCAACCAGTCATTAAACATTGTGCCAAGCGTTGCGCGTCACGACCCCCTGGCTAAAGCGATAGAAGTCCCAACTATCATTCCAATGACCCCAGGTTCGATGCCTGCTATCTCGCTCTGATGTAATCGAACAAGGTCCAAACGCACTGTGGCATGCACAGTTTTAGGACAAGGAACACCAATTAACTATTTTCGTACAAAATGCATATTCTGTTGTAAAACCCGAGAAGAAACGTAAGCAGAACACTTGGGGGGAACAATTGTTTCTGCTTTCTTCCTCATCAGGTCTAGCACAGAAATATACTTATGAACAAGCACGTTTGTGGGACAGTAGACGGATGCACCATTGATTAGATACAATTAAACGTAAACAGTTCTCATGGTAAGCGTTAGATGATCAGATGACTGGCGGTAAGTGGGATTGTTGGCGGCAGCAAATTCCTCTCGTGTAGTTGGTGGACATGGAAGTTGCAATGATTGAATGAGCTTCTTTTGGATGTAGAGATCAGACTTCATCAGTCTTATGCTTACTGCTTCAACAGTAGAAAGAAGTCGTGCTGTTAGCTGATGGGTCAAGTTTGACGGTACCTTATATAGGACTTCCAGGACGCTACTTTAGTCAGTATTGTGCTCAATAGCAATCAGATGGTTAGTAATTGCAGTTAGATTAGATCTGTGTCTGTGCTTGATGAGCGAATTCGATAGGTGCTCTTTGGTTCGATTTTCTAAGCGCCTGCTCGTACTTCCAATATACATAGCTCCATAGGCGCAGAATATCAGGCACTTTGTCTTTGAAGCTAGGGATAACCAACGATTCGCTCGTATAGATCACATTGACTTCAGCTGCCTTGTACATATTGGTGCAGACTTTCATCAATCTTCTTGTACAGATCTCAACCGCTTTGTAACCCTCAAAGGGAATCATAAGGAACAACTGTCTTTCTCAGGCGTTTGCGCCGTTGGTTTCGGGTCTTTAGGCCTCATATGCGTGTCAAAAAAGCGTTCTGGATAACCATTCTCAAGTAATGTGCACTTGATTCGTTCCAGTTCATCTGCAGTCGTGTCTTCGCTACAGGTCCTGGGCGCACGGTCAGTCAACGTATGCATCAGTGTTCTTTTGCTGCTGAGGGACACAAAACTCTGGAAATGTATATACCACCCCGTCCAATATGGCTTTCTGTACTGTCCTAACTGAAAACGGCTGAGAGAAAACTGTTGTTCCTTATGATTACCTTTAGGCGTTACAAAGCGGCTGAGATCTGTACAAGAAGATTGATGCAAGCCTGTAGGAATATGTACAACGCAGCTGAAGTCAATGTGATCTATACGAGCGAATCGTTGGTTGTCCCTAGATTCAAAGACAAAGTGCCTGATCGCCTCCAAGCAAATGTCATATACCGATTCATCTGCTCCTGTGGAGCTAGGTATATTGGACGTACGACCAGCCGCTTAGAAAATCGAATCAAGGAGCACCTACCGAATTCGCTCATCAAGCGCAGACACAAATCTAATCTAACTGCAATTACTAACCATCTGATTGCCATTGGGCACAATACTGACTAAAGTACTGCCATCGAAGTCCTATATAAGGTACCGTCAAACTTGACCCATCAGTTAACAGCACGACTTCTTGCTACTGTTGAAGCAGTAAGCATAAGACTGATGAAGTCTAATCTCTGCATCCAAAAGAAGCTCATTCAAGCTTTGCAACTTCCATGACCACCAACTACACGAGAGGAATTTGCTGCCGCCCAACAATCCCACTTACCGCCAATCATCTGATCATCTGACGCTTATCACGAGAACTGTTTACGTTTAATTGTATCTAATCAATGGTGCATCAGTTTACTGTCCCACAAACGTGCTTGTTCATAAGTATATTTCTGTACTAGACCTGATGAGGAAGAAATCCAAGACAAATATCTATTTGCTTCATGATTTACCGTCGCAGTGGTAAAATCGGCCAAGGTTTGCTTTAATGCCAATCACGGTCCCCATTGAAACTGCGCGTCGCTATGACCCAATAATTACTTAGTTAATCTGCGACGAATCTACACAAAAACTTAGTTACTCTATTGATGTAACCAACGGTCTCATCCATCAGTGAATCTTGTACAAGGAAATGGGGACGCTTCCATCTAGCGGAACGCGGTCAACATTCTGGCGAGTAGGAAGTCACCTGTTCCAACTGGAAAGGGGTTGGGTGGATTGATCGTCAATAACGTATACATCTAACCACAGCGCTAAATTGTTGTTAAATAGCTGATTGCTTATTCGTTATTTTGCCGCAACAGCACACAGCCAGGTGGTGCACGGAACTGCAGATGAAACCTGTCGAGGGAATACACTGCTCAGAAGCAGGCCCCCTGGCGACAGTTCCGCACCTGGTCGTATTAGATGGACATTCTCAAACTCTCTCAAATATCCAACCTGTCAATCACTCCAAATATTCGTTTGGGATCCAGTAAGAATAGTTGAGCCGTTACCTGTTTCACACAATTCTGCTGTATATATTGATCAGACCACTCAGTTTGATTACGCCTTGCACAATCGGGGAATACAACGTTTATAACTGATTCCATCAAGTGGTTCTCATTTTCCGAATCCACTAGATTCTAATTGCCCATACGGCCTAATGCGTATCTACTTATGAACTAAAATACCGTCTTAACTACGTGTAACTCATATTCGTAAGCATATCAAAATGCGTCGGTGTTTCTATGAGTGAAAAAATTATTTCACCTTATAACTTACCACCAGATCCAGTAGATGATTACTTTTACCAAATTATCTCGCAAGTAAGCCTAATTCGGTGTTTTTTAAGGCTACGTCTATGACATACTTGGTATTCACCAGAAGAAACACCACATTTATCGAACAAATCGCTGTTCCCTGCACATAGTATCGAGATCAACGTGTTAGGGTAGGGGATATCTGATTTAAAGTAGTGTTTCCAGCTCTATTATTTTTATAAAACAGCGTGGACGGATGACGCAATCAAATTTTGCCAATAATAAATGGGCATTGGAGATAAAGTCGTACCTAAGTCACATCGTGTTACTTAGTGCGTCGAAACCCCGCATGTTTAGACTAGACTAGACGACGACTTAGACGACTAGTCGCACACGTAATTCTCTTGGGACCTTTTACCATTCCATGCTGGGATGTAGTAATCAGAAAATAGGTGGTGACATATGGTAGGGCATGGCACGCATTCCAAACAATTTGCGAGATGTCCCATTATGCACTAATGCCTAGTCGCGGTTTTACGGTTACTGTAGCGGCGCCGACGGATCGACTGAGGTGGTAAGATGTTCGCAAGCACACACACCACACACATATGGCATTAATCAAAGGTAGTCTGAGCGTAAGATGCATCGGTGGGAATTCCAAAAGTACATTGAATAGGTTGGCTAAAAATGGAGTAATTTGTGTCACCTTTCGTCCCAACGCTGTCCCACGCCCCTGACTTCGTCCCGTTTCGACTCAGCAGATAAAAGAGTCGGACGAAAGCTAAATACTCAGTAACCACGTGGACACCAGGACCCTAATGCTATATGTATCACAATAAATAAATTGTATATTCATCTTTTCAGCGAGACAAACCTGTGACTACATGTTCAGGTAAAGGGAAGCGTTTTCTAACGCAACAGCCGCGAATAATCGGAACACAAACAAAAGTGATGCAAATCGATTTTCAGTCTTGATGGGACATGCATTTTTATAGAGGTCTGCTTTGCAGAGTCTCATAAGCCACTGCCAGATTCAAATAACTATTGCGCGTCTTCTGATCCGAATGTGTCTTCGATTGGCTCACGTGGGTTGGCCAAATGGTCACGGGAGCCAATCGAAGACACATTCAAAGCAGGAGACGATCAATAATCACTTGAATCTGGCAGTGGCTTATGAGACTGCAAATCAGACCTCTATAGCTGCAGTGAAGATGTTGCCTCGTTTTGCGACAAAACGTCTGCAACAAAAGACATTGTTTAATCGAGCCCGCAGAATATGCACTGACGACTGTTTGGAATCGGAATTGCTGTTCATCACACAGACTCTATGGGCCAACGGATATCCAGAGGTCTTTATTCGATTCCACAGTCAACTGAAGGAAAACAGGCCGAAGGTACTTACTGTGTCCAAACTGTCTGTCTACCTTCAAGTACCTTTCAAAGGTGATATCGTGGCCGCCCAACTTGCAAGACGTTTGCATACGGCGATTCGCTGGACATTCAATGCCGCCAAATTCTGCCTCAGTTGGGAGATCAGGAAGTTGCCTATGCCCCCAGGGAGCCTACTCAACCGATCTCCACCACAACCCATTGTATTTACCATTTACGTTGTAACTCAGAGCCAATAGGCTCTGAGTTTCAGCCCAACTCAGGCTATCTCCAGTTGATGAGTCCCAACCAGGAGGTAACCGCGGTCTTGGGGTGCCAGTGTTGGGATGAGAAACACTACAATGTTTCCATTTTACCTACTGTCTTTGCGATTGGAATGACCGAGGTCCACCTCAAATGAACCGAAGTCTCAATAGAGATTGCTTGTAGCAACCCAACCACCAGCGGATTCACCAAATCCAACTTTGAACTGCGGAAGTAGTTACATTGGCAGAACAGATCGATCCTTGGGTAAGCGCATTGGAGAGCATATCACAAAACGGATTGCTAAACTATCAACACAACCAGCAGCCGAACGAGTAAAGGTATCTAAGCTGCCGGCATCATCTATCGCCAGACATCTAATCGAAACAGGCCATCAGGTTGACCCTGGGTCAACATTTACAATTATCTATCGAAATGGAAACCCCAAAGTTTTGAGGTGTGCGGAAGTTGTGGCACTTAACCGGCATCGCGCTATCCTTTGTGTACAGAAACAATTAACAGTCTCCCTAAAGCTTCCTTAGGGCTGCTGACCCTGGGGTCATGCTCGTTGATTTGCTATTCTTGCGTCTACGTAATTTTCATTTGTGACCAGTTTCAAACCTTCGATTTGTCTGTCACGTGATTCATATTTATGTTGTTAGTTTGCGAGTGAGCAGATAACACGAAATGGTTCCATCTCGTAATACCAGTCTTCTCATTGTCTTATTCAGAATGATAAAGGGAACTCAGTGCTTCAAATTACCTAGGTCGGAGAATACAACATTCCTCTCGTAACCTTTTATTTTTGTTTCATCGTGTTATCTGATGCCCCACGGTGTCATTATCGGAATTGTTATACCTTTTGAGAACATGAATGCAAAACGCTTGAATGATTTTTGGCGACGGGAAAACAGGTTTAACACAAGCATAATGTACGCGGAAAAATGTGTACCAAATTATGATGGCTGCTTTGATCAAAGATATTCAGCAGTATCAAAAATTGGTTGTTGCACTCACTTGATACTGGAACAAGAGCGGCGCATAGAAAGTGGAAATGTAAAAGTAGACTGCTATAGTGTTTCTGAAAACGTCGACGATGGAGACGGAGAATGTAGAGGTGAGTTCAGTTGGCTTCCTCCCTCAGTACACACGTAGGGTTTGCGTTGATTCCGCGGTTGACATGGCTATGCATGAGGAAGAAATAAGATGAAGACGGCGAGTGTAGAGTCTTTTCCACTTCAATATTCACCTTCTGTTGTTGACTGATTTTTGAATCATATGAATCCTGGACCTCGTTTGTACGGTTGTCTATTGTTAGGTGACATCTTCATAAGTGCATCGCGTTTTGCACGCCCAAATATTTGCTGGTCATTATGTGGGCTTCTTGCTTCGAATTGCAAGCACGTATTTCGGATCGTAATGTCCCTCAGATTCTGGTATATCTGTGAAGAAAGGTGCTGACGGATTTGGCGGTTTTCGACCTGCATTCCACTAGTGAATTTACTTTATTTCATATGTTGTATGATGGCGACTATGTTGCTGCCGTGGCAAGGTTGGGAAATGCATTTTCTTGTTCAGGACATTAAAGAACATGATTAGATTGTGCTTCCTGCACCTCAATCAGAGTGTGTCAAACGAGAGTTTCTCACACCGTGC
Source organism: Dicrocoelium dendriticum (assembly GCA_944474145.2). Taxonomy (NCBI): domain Eukaryota; kingdom Metazoa; phylum Platyhelminthes; class Trematoda; order Plagiorchiida; family Dicrocoeliidae; genus Dicrocoelium; species Dicrocoelium dendriticum. Next base: position 3,711,781 of record OX104071.1, read on the forward strand.
CAAATATCTTACTTTAGATGAAGTGCCTACTACTTACAAATAATCCGTAGTTGACTTAGCAGCTTACATGCCATCTCGATTGGTTGCGGCTTGTAAAGGAAGTGGGTGCTCTGGGGGCCAGCCTTGTCCTCTGCACATCCATTACATGCAAGACAGTGGAGGATGAGCCGCGGTATATCGCAGTTGGATATCATTCATGGCGGTCCGCCGCCGTCGCCCACGGCTCAGTGACATAAGTCGCTGACTCGCAAGGGTAAGGTCGTGGGTTCGAATCCGGCAGGATTCGGCGGGTGCGCGCTACTGACGAGTCCCAATAGGACGAAACGGCCGTCTAGCGCTTTCCTGGATGTGTGATGACTGTCTGCCTGTGTCTAACTGCGATGAACTCACACAAAACCTAATAAATCCCCCTACTACTTACAAAAACTGCAGTCACATTGAGTAATGCTGTTCTACACCATTAATCAGTATTTCATTATGGGAGGAGAATGAGATGCATAGGCGCAGAGTATAGATTCATTTAATTTTAATCTTTAAAGTGACATTTCAATGGTCGGTCGGGCATTTTCAGTGATGTAAGCTACCTGTTTTGGGTACTTGAGTGAGCTTGAGTATATCTCAGCCCCAGGTCCAGAACGGTATAGCATATAGTAGGTGGCATATAATTTTGATCAGACCTCTAGATATTTTTTCTCATTTGGAATTCTTTGTGTTACGCTAATCTGCAGTGGATGGTAATCCCCATTTTGAGCACCAGGTCCCGAGCGCGTGGAGGTCGAGCTGAATCGTGTTGCCAGCTTCGTTTATGATAGTATGGTAAAAAGTATGGACTATTTGGATGTCGCCGGCAAAAATGTACGGTCTATCGAATCTCGCTGTGTTAAATATATCGTCTACATCAAGAACAGTAGACGACCCTGTAATTTACCACTATGCATAAATAACTAAATAAATTCGTATATTTACCGACAGGCGGTATATGGCCCCATAAGCGGGAGCGCTCATGTGTACACTGAACAGCTTTAATGGTTTATGCGATACAGCTCAAGCTTGTTAGCCAACATTTATATATCCCCCAGTTGTCCAAGCTTAGAAGCAGACAAATTTTACGACGACTTCACGACTACTTTCAATGTACACATCGGCCACATTTGCTGGTGATTTCCATAGGTTTGACGCCGCGTTCCTCACAACACTTAGACTACAGAATATTGGGAATGCCCTACCAAGTAAAAAGCAAGCCTGAACTTAGTGTTCGTTAACACCATGAAGATCATTTCAGTCAGTACTCTGGCCCCATTTGGTAGCCCTGACCTTTCGATAATCAAGTTATCTCCTGTCGTCTAAATTTAGACGAACCACAAGGAAGTCACTCGCTGCAAGGAAGGTAAAATAAAACGGAGCGAAATCTGTCCCCCAAACATAGCACAACTGCAAGAAATGGGGGCCTCTACATATTTCAGTTTGTTTTTCAATGCAGATGTCTCAGCCTATTGTGACCGCATGACAAGTTATCTGAAATTCTGTTTTGATCTCTGCTGTCCGATGGAAACTATTCTTATTCGTGCTGACCACTTCTCCTCACCACTTCTCAAGCAGCTATGTCGACGTAAGGAGAGAGCCTTCAAACTTAAAGATCGTGCCACAGAAAAGTTTCTTTCTCTACGCTTCAAGGAAGAAATTCACCACCTCAATCATGCCTACGTCTTGACACCTCTGGGGAACAATAGTTGCCGTAAGGGTTGACAGATGACGAAACAATTTAGTAGAGTCGCTCTTCCTAATACGAACTCTGACATAGACGTAGAAGAAGTAAATCGCGACTTCCGCTGCTCCGACATTGACACACTCTCCAACTCGTCATCTGCATAGATTCAGTGGCCTAAAGCCTCATCGCCAGTTTTTGTAGTTGCTGCAGCCCCTCACAGGAAACTTATCCAGCTAAACTAAATCAAATTAAGCCTACCTGACCGGTTTTCTCCCTTCGTACTTAACTAGTGTGCCAATTCACTAACCCAACCGCAAGTTGAGTTGTACACCGTGTGCGAGCATGCTGCTAGCATGACACCAATACTGAAGAAAGCGACAGGTAAATATCGACATATTGCATGTATTTCGTTGGCTGTAAAGATCTACGAGAAATTCATTTTTGAAATATTTCCTACCCATTCCTGTCTGAATGATGCACACCCATTTGCACACCGAAGTTCGAGGTCGACACAAGACGCAGTGTCTTGCCCAGTGCATTCAGTACTATCGTCGCCAGACAGCAAGAACAAAGACACACTTGAATGCTCCCCTGACTACGCCAACGCTTTCGGTTGAATTGATCGCGATATTTTGTTGCAAGATCTCCGGACTTCTGTTATCCAAGTAGCCATAGCCTCCTTGCTACAGGATTTGTTTGCCAAACCCACTCAGATAATCAGGCAGGAGCTCTTTGCCTCTTACCACTAATTCTGGTGTCTCTCAAGGAGCCATTTGATCGCCATTCTTATCCTCTACCTACTTTGACTCTGTGCTTCTCCCTGAAGTAGTCATAATGCTAAAGTATGCCACTGAAGTACTAATCGGCGCAAATCATCCAACTTCAGCCACTTCGACCATGCTACAATCATGTTTGGATAAAATTGTGCATTGGTCAAACTCCCGCGGCTTAACCCAGAATGCTTCCAAGTACAGTGATGTACTGTTTTCGCTGCAAAAGGCAGCTCGTTACCAGCAACTCGCCGCTGACTGTCCGCAACTTCACATCAGTGGTGAAAGTCTGAGCTTCTCGACGTCAGTGAGATATCTGGGAATCAAACTAAGCCATGATGTATCGTGATCAAGTTACGTGAATAAAGCATTCACCAACCTCAGGTGACTGTCCTTTTATGTCTAACGTCTTCGTTTGTCCTCAGTCTCCCACCGGTGTATTCAGTGATTTATCATTGCATGTGTTCTGCCCCACACTGGACCTAATGTTCTCCTGTGATCTTTCCGGGCCTATTGGGTGAGCATTCCAAACTATTTCATAGGTCGCTGCAACATATATCTCGATAGAGTGGCATTTCTAAACCAATCTTAGTTCAACACATTGCGTCTGCACATGCTAATTCATGCACAAAACGTGCTTCGAAAATACTCACTTATATTAGCCATACTTTAGCGTTTTATGCAATTGTAAATTTAGTTCCTAAACGCGAAGAAACTACAGAGCCATATATGCCTGCACGCGGGCCCACGGCTCATCTGTCATGTTTCTCTAGCTAGATTTCTGCTTGATCCGAATATCATCATTCAAGAACTAAGAGGCAAATTATGTTAATGATCCTGTACCACACATGAAACATTGTTTTAGTCGCTGTTTTCCACTATTTTTGCATGTATTTTATTGTTTTTCTTCTCTGTTTCGATCGCGTGTCTGTAGGAGTAGTTTGCTCCACAGATTGGCATATCTCATTAAGAAGAAATCCGATCGAGTTTTATGAGTTGCACACCTTGAGCAAGTAGCTGCCATTTCTTGTGGAGTAGACTGTCGTCTTCCTTAGTTCAACTGTGGTGCTGTCTGCTTAAATTCGTTGGCTTATAATGTCGTAGAAGAGAATGAGGTTGTTCTTTAAGCGTCTAAGCGAAACAGGATCCATTTGGAGTTGTCGACAGGATTCATAATAATTCAGGTTTGAGCAGCACCCTATGACCAGCTTGGTAAATGATCGTTGGACATTTTTCAGAGCTGTTCTGCTTTTTTTCTAAGTGGTATGTGAACGACAGTACAGTATTCCAGAGTCGCTCGTAAAATTATCTTGCTTGGCTCAAATCACGTTTCCGGTATGGAGAAATTTCTAATGATATACCCGCATAGCTGCCTTGTTTTTGCAACCTGATAAAGCACATATTCTGTAAATTGAGCGTGTTGGAGTATGTAATTCCTAACTTCCGAACTAAATCAAACGTTGGGATTACGTTTCCGGCAAGTGTGTTATAGCCTTCTGGAATGCGGCATCTGTACTGAAGTATTTGGGCTTTACTGCGGCAAACTACATTAACAAGCGTACATTAGCTATATTCAGATATATATTCAGACATAACTATCAGGTACATTTGTTGTTGGTCTAGATGAAATGAGCAGACCAGTTTGACGCCATCTGTAAACAGAATTGGGCGTCCTTGTTTGGTCGGGTCGTTTGTGTTGTTTACGTAGATTAGGAAAAGTAGTGGTCCCAGCACACTTTCCTGGAAGACGCCGCTGGTTACTTGTTTTGGCGTGCAGTATTGGTGGCCGATTCTAACTACCTGGATGTGATCTTTTCGGAATGAGTCGAATCTGTTTAGCAGAGGGTTTCCAATGCCATAAGACTCTAGAACGGAGAGCAGTGGCTTGTGCAGCACGCGGTCGAGTGCCTTTTGCATGTCCAACAGAATTATACTGATTGCCATTCCTCTGTCAATCATAGTTGTGACGTAATCGAAGAACTGTAGCTGGCTGGTAACGCGGAAGCGTTTTGAGAGAAAGCCATGCTGTGAGGGATTGATCAGATCCAGTGTTACAAGAAACTTGACGATGTTCTTCTTGACTGTTCTCTCTACGGCTTTAAAAGCAGCGGAGTTGTGATTTATGGGACCGTAGCTTGACATTTCATTTCGCGGGCCATCCTTGTGCTTAGACATTATAATGGATTGCTTCCATTGAGATGGGAAGCAACCGGTAGTGAGAGAAGGTGTGAAGATGTTTAATAACAGTAAGCAGGCGTTTTTTACTCAGCGTTTTGTAACCCTCAGGGAAAGGTCGTCTGGGCTTGGACAAGTTGATGGTTTTATGCATGTGCTGGCAGTAGGCACCTCTCTCAACGTCACCGGAATATTTTAAAAGTTAGGATGAAACAGCTGATTGCTATGGACAAAGCAGGGGGCAAAACTAGAGTTGATATCCTCACATATGCAGGAGATGTCGAGCGTTATTGAACCATTGTCTAGTGCCAACGTTTCAATTCCCTGATGGGGTTTAGGGTTTCTTCTTTTGATTAGTTTTACTAAGAAAGGTACGTTTTCAGAGTTTCCGAGTACCTGACTTTCTTCCTTGAGTTTGGCCGTTTGTGTTAGACGTTGTAAGTGTAGTAAATTCTCGTGTATTTGTAACCATGTTGCGAAGCTGTTGTTCCTGCCATACAGCGATTTAAGTTTCTTTAGTTTGGTTTTGGGTTTTTACAGAAGCTTAATTGCACCACTATGTTCATGGGTATTTCTCCATATGGCAGATGCTAGTAGGTCCACATCAAGGGCAATATTGTTCAGAAACACATTTGTAGCCACAGTAGGGTTGTGAGTTAGAAATGGCCAATTCCAATTAATGAAAATGCTACGTTCATTAAATGAGTTCCAGTCCACACGATGGAGGTTGCGAATGGGTTTTAGCATTTTAGCTGGTCATTTAGGTGGATCTATAGTGATATCACAAAGCACCGTGTTGTGATCACAGCCAGGTAGTGGATTATCAATGAATATATAAGCGTAAGAGATCCCCATCGTGATTACAAGGTCTAAGGTAGTGGCACTTCTGGTTGCCTCTCGAACATGCTGGGTCCAACCATTGAGGTGAATACATGAGATGATTTCCCCAATCCCCGCAGTGTTTCTGAGTTTAGGCAGCATCCAATTAACATGTGGTAAGTTGAAATCTCCATCTATAAGTTTAGACTTGTAAGTGGTGCTGTGCACCGTATTGATTATATCTGATTAAATCTGAGAAACTTTCATGTATGTACACCAACGCCCAAGGGCTCCTCAGTAAAATTAACGAACTTCGACTACGTCAGGTTGCGAATGCTTGGGACCTAATTTCTATTACCGAAACTTGGTTGCATCAAGAGGTGACTGATGCTGAGGTTGAGATAGCCGGAATGTCAATCATCCGGAACGACCGCACCAGCAGAGGAGGTGGGGTCCTACTCTACTACCGCAGCGATCTACAATGTACAATAGTTGAGGACCTGGAAACACACGTTACCGACTCACTCTGGTGCCGCCTCCGACTGAGACACAACGATACATGTCTCATAGCTATCGTTTACCGCCCCCCAACGTCCACTCTGGAAATGGATTCCTGCTTGATCCGTGGCTTAAACAGAGTAACACGCACTAGGTATAGCCACACTCTCATCTCCGGGGACTTCAATCTACACAATCTGGAGGTTTCGGCATCGCCCAGTGAGCAGTTCAAAGCAGACTTGCAGGAACTGATCGCTAATATCCCTTTGTACAATCATGTCACCACGCCCACTAGATTCAGGACAGCAAACAAACCGTCTATATTGGACCTTGTGCGCACAAATGAAGAGCTCATGATTGAGAAGTTATTGATGGATAGTCCATTAGGTCTCAGTGACCACGTAGTAATAACTTTTGACTATGTATGTTATGCAGAGTATCCATCTGAACACTCGGAACTAACTCATACAATCACACGCTACCACGTATTGAAAGAACTCGCCGACGAAGCTGCTTGGGAATTCTCAAACAAAAGTCCCCTTGACAACGTTTGGGCAGAGTTCGTTAATAAGCTCAGCGACATCGTCAACAAAGCATCAGAGACCAAACCCCGTCGTCCCGCGAAAATGCCTTCAATTATAAGGAGTAGGACTCGCAAATGCCTGGCGATAAGGGATGCAGCATGGCGTGCCTACAAGATTAACCCAGACTCAGAGACTTGGGGAAATTTCCTGACCCATCGCAACCATTGTACCGCACTTGTCCGTGAGGACAAAATAACGTATCAACAGTGTCTAGCCAAAAAGTTCATGGCAAACAACAAACTGCTGTATAAGCATGTCAATAAGCTTCGTAAAGTGAAGCATGGAATACCCCCACTATTCACGACAGGCGGTAGAGTACAAAGCGCCGAAGAAGCAGCTAATGCACTGCGGCTGCAATACGCCCCAATTTTTGAACTCGCAACATCTACCTGTCCCATAATATCAAGCTCATTACCGACATCATTGTTTACAAATGTTATTTTCAACCCATCAATTGTGCTAAGGAGGTTACTCTCACTGCGCGAACATAGTTCTCCGGGAGCAGACAACATCCGCCCGAAGGCACTGAAGGCTGTGGCTAATAAGCTAGCTGAACCACTGTCACAGTTCTTTCAAAGGTGCTTTGATGAACAACCAGTCCCCACTATGTGGAAGTGTGGCATTATAACCCCTATTTTTAAAGGCGGTAGCCGTTCCGATCCTGCAAACTATCGTCCAGTGACTCTCCTCCCTGTGCTCGCGAAGGTGATGGAAGCAGTCGTCGCTGAGGCTTTGATGGACTATCTGGAAAAATGCAACATCTTGGTAGTGGAACAGCATGGCTTCCGTCAACACCGGTCATGCACCACCAACCTACTTATTGCTCGAGGTAGTTGGACGGAAGTGGCCGATGATGGGGTCGGAGTCGACGTCATCTATCTGGACTTTTCCAAAGCTTTCGACCGCCTCGATCACCGCATCCTACTTCAACGACTTCAGAGTTACGGAATCGGAGATCCTGTACTTGGTTGGATTGGCAACTTCCTTTACCAACGAAAGCTCCAAGTACGTGTTAGGGGATCACTTTCTAACCCAATCGAGGTGGAATGTGGTGTCCCGCAAGGCTCAGTGCTGGGACCGCGCTTATTCCTGGTGTTTATCAACGACCTGACAAGAGTCATCTCCTCAAACTTCCTGCTTTTCGCCGATGACGTCAAGATATGGCGGGCGATTAGTAACAAGCCAAATCAGGATCTGCTCCAACATGACCTAGATTGCATTTACGAATGGTCAAAGAGTAACAAGCTTCAATTGAACATGGCTAAGTGCAAAGTGACGCATCTGCGTCACCAGCTGGTGAGCGCCTACAAGATTGGAGACCACACCTTGGCAAAGGTTTCTCATGTGAGGGACCTGAGTGTATTGGTACAGGAAGATCTCCGGTGTTCAAAACAAGCAGAGAAGGCGACGAGAACCGGAAATCAACACTTAGGCCTTCTTCGCAGAGCCTTCGGTCGGTTTGAACCATCTATATTTCCCCAAATGCTTAACGCCTACGTGCGCCCGCATGTGGAATATGCTATTCAGGCGTGGCAGCCGTGGCAGAAACAGGATCTCATTGCTCTCGAGACTCCTCAACGACGGGCAACCAAGAATGTCAGGGGCCTCTTTCATCTGCCCTATCAGCTTAGACTGAAATCTCTAAGAATCTACAGCAGTCGATATCGGCTTTTGCGGGGGGATCTCATAATGGTTTACCAGATTCTGAAGAACCCAAACCACATTTGCCGTCCGCTGCTGGAATTGAACCCCAACATTAAACTAAGAGGTCACCCTCTGAAACTGACAATTCATTATAGCCGGCTTGAATGCCGTAGAAATTTCTTTTCTCTCCGCGTGTGTGAGCCTTGGAATGCCCTCCCTAATTATGTCGTCTCTGCTCCCAATCTGGCGATATTTAAAAACCTGTTGACGATGCGTTGTCTCACTTACATTTCCTTTTATGACTTGTTAGCCAGGGGCTACAAAACGCAATCAAACGGTTTCTTGCCAAACGCTCAACCATTGAATTTATGGATTTTTATGTTTAATACGCGAACATCTCCGCTATTTCACATAAGTCTATGGTGAGTCCACCACAACGCTTTTCACTTTATTATGCAATTTATTTTTGCAATAATTTCCATCCCACGGGACTTGTTAAGCGATGCTTTTTTACCCGTAATAAACCATTGTCCATTGATTGCCTCGACAAACACACCGGGAGGGACACACATAGGTCCATCTTCAGTACCGAGCACGCGTGGTGCAAAGCAGCTTTCACCGTCCAATCCAGTGGTGTCCTCTAAACAACGCGAATTGCCGGCAAAAAGTATAAAGCCAACACTCGCTAAACAAAACCACGCTGCGTTAACTCTTGTGTGCACCAATGTTCCCGAATCCAAATCTGACACAATAAAAGGCAAGTTGCAAGACGATCGCAACCAGTGGAGTTCCATCTGCGAGGCAATTAACATTCGGGTTGAGCCTATAATGCTGCAACGCGTAGCGCGTCACCAGACCTCAGTGCACTCTGGTGAACCTCGAATTCTTCGAGTAACACTAAACTCAGCAGATGAGACAGAGGCTGTCCTGCTCTCAGCAGTTCGTCTTCGCAACTCACCGAGCGGAGTGCGCATATTACCTGATCTACCTTGGAAAGACCGCGCAAAAGAAGCAGTGAAGCAACGCGGTATTACTAATAGGGATAGCAAGAAAACAATATTTGTTCATGGTGTTCCCGAGCTTCTGCATGCTTTTGATCACGATGCGCAAACACACGACCGAGAGCAGTGGTGCTACATCCGCGAAGCACTCTCTGTAGACAATGTTATTGCCAAATCCTTGACAAGAGTTCCGTTATCACCTAACTACAAGGGCTGCGGTACAAAGCTAATTAAAGTAATAATACACTCCGAAGGAATGACGCAAGTTCTGTCTGATAGCTGGTTAAAGTTTCGAGCTAGATTGCCAACAGAGATCCGGCTAAAAGCAGCAGGCGAACGACCAAAAGTCGAAAGCAATTCAACGGAACTTGCAAACGCAACAATTCCTTATCTGCACAGTCCTGCGGAGAGACCGACACAACAGCGCCCACGGCACACAGGAGCATCGAGCACAGCACCAGTGAAACTTCTGTACAGGAACGCTTAATAATGCCATGCAACACGACTGAAACACATAAACCAAAAAACGATTAATTGCCGGCCACCTAACGGTCGGCTTAAAAGTGAACACAAACTTGACATCTATCAATGAACTCCTAACAACAAAAGCCCTTTCTTGCATGTATACAAACGCCCAAGGCCTTCTAAGCAAGTTGGCAGAACTTAGAGAACTCCATGCCTCACAACCGCGGGACCTCGTCATGATTACAGAGACATGGTTAAACCCTGAGATAACCGACTGTGAGATCAATTTACCCGGTATGTCACTGCTTCGGACCGATAGAACCGAAAGGAGTGGTGTTGTGATTCTTTATTATAATACAAACCTCCGATGTGAAGTTATCGACCACCCGGAAATCCGAGCTCCCGATTCGCTTTGGTGCCGCCTATGGTTCCGAAACAAGGGCACATGCCTACTAGCCGTGATTTATCACCCACCAAACTCAACTTCGGAAATGGACTCCAAACTGAACCACTTTTTCCAGTTAGCTTTGAACAAGTCCTACACCCACATTCTTATCGCGGGAGACTTTAACCTGCACGACATAGAAACGCCGGCAACCGACGGTACGCAGTTTAAAGCCTGCTTGCAAGAGCTTATTGCTAGCCACCCTCTTTACAACCACGTAACCTCTCCCATCAGATTTCGAACTGCTAACAAGCCGTCGATACTGGATCTTGCGCTCACTAACGAAGAACTCATGGTGGACGGGATAGTTACAAGCACACCACTGGGTCGTAGTGATCATGTTACTCTATGATTATATATGCTATGCCGAGTACCCTGAAAAGGAGGAGGATAAAGTGCATACTGTCACACACTACAATGTGTTGTCTAAGCATGTTAATGATACATCTTGGACTTTCTTAACCGAATGCCCCCAGCTGTTGCCTGGGAAACATTTACAAGGACGTTTAGTACACTGGTAGCGCACGCATCAGAGCAAAAGTCCTTCCAATGTAAAAACAAGCGTAATTCATTTCTGAGGAGCAGGACACGTAAATGTATGTCCCAGAGGGATTTGGCATGGCGAGATCACCAGGACTGCCCGAATGCCGAAACCTGGACTGCATACGTGACACATCGTAACTTCTGTGTGAAACTGATCCACGAAGACAAGGTCACTCATCAGCAGAAGTTAATGAAGCGATTCTTCACTAACCGTAAACTCCTGTACAGGCACCTTAACGACCTTCGAAAGGTGAAGCAAAGGGTACCAGCACTAGTCACGGCTGATGGGTGCCCGCGATCAGCAATGGAAGCAGCTGATCTCCTACGGCTTCATTACTCCCAAAGTTTCCAGTAGGCAACGAGCCCAAACGTTCTCCTCATTTCTAATGCCCCATCATCTGGTTTTGAAAGCATCATCTTCACTGCGGAAGCTGTGTTGAAGAAGTTGTTATCCTTGCGTATCCACAGTTCTTCCGGAGCCGACAACATCCGACCATAGGCTCTGCAGGCGGTACCTAGTGATCTAGCAGAACCACTGGTTGTTTTCTATCAGTTTTCTAGAAAAGAACCGTATTCTACCAGCATGGAAGCGAAGGGGTCATCACTCCTATCCTTAAAGGAGGTAGCCGCACTGATCCTGCCAACTACCGTCAAATAACACTATTTCCAGTACTGTCCAAAGTGATGAAAGCAATCATCGCAGATGCGCTGATGGAATACCTGGAAAGCCACAATTTAATAGCCCCAGAGCAACGTAGCTTTCGTCAAAAGCATTCGTGTAATACTAACCTATTAATTGCACGTAATAGCTGGACTGAAACTGTTGACGATGGAGTAGGGGTCGATGTCATCTACCTGGACTTTTCGAAAGCATTTGATCGCTTAAACCATCGCATTCTCCTTCACAAGCTTCGGAATTACGGCAGTGGCGACCCAATCCTGAGTTGGATTGACAATTTTCTACAAGAACCACGGTTAGTGGTGAGAGTCCGAGAATCATTGTCTGATGCAATCGATGTGGCGTGCGGAGTATCACAAGGCTCGGTTCTTGGACCTCGTCTATTCTTGGTGTTCATTAACGATTTGGCGAGATCAGTTACTTCCGATTTCTTATTTTTCGCTGATGATATCAAGATATGGCGAAGGATCAGAGGACCGGAAGACCATGAACGGCTCCAGTGCGATCTTAACACAATGTCGAACTGGTCACTTCAAAACGCCCTACCGTTCAATGTAGACAAATGTCGCGTCGTACAATTGCGCCATCGTCATACCTACACCTATTCACTTGGGACCAACGGACTGCAGAATAGCTCCCAGGAACGTGACCTGGGTGTGATCGTACAGAGCGACCTCAACTGTTCAAAACAGGCTGAGGTAGCTGAAAAAGAGGCAACCAGCATGTCGGCATGCTGCGAAGAGCATTCGGGAGATTTGACCCATCAATCTTCCCAATGATGCACAATTCCTACGTGTGCCCGCATGTTGAATACGCTATCCAAGCTTGGCAACCTTGGTTGAAGCGTGATCTAGAAGCGATAGAGGCACCACAACGGACAGCAACAAAAAATGTAAAGGGCCTGCGCTATCACTCTTACCACTGAAGGCTGAAGTTGCTGGGAATTTTCAGCGGGCGCTATCGAAGACTGCGCGGTGATCTCATATTAGCGTATCAAATATTGAGTGACCCCAACTACGTGTGCCGCCATTTGCTGAAACTTAGCCACAACACGCAGCTCAGGGGTAACTGCTTAAAGTTGAAGGAACAATACAGCCGTCTAGAGTGTCGACGGAATTACTTTTCCCTTCGGGTTTGCAAACCTTGGAACGCACTCCTAGACTCAGTTGTATCCTCTTCTACCTTGGATGTTTTCAAAAAACGATTAGATGTTGCTCTTAGCTCCCAACATTTTGTTACCTAAACTCCCCTACTGTGGATTACGCCAAGAATGCATTTCAACAGGATTTATGTATCAAATGGACCTAAGTGAGCGACCATATTTTACTTTTCTCACTCTTTACCTCAATGATCACTACACCCCAGTGTCTTTCTGAACGTTTACGCTCGATAATTTATTTTAATTTTACACTGATGTTATTTATCAAACTATTCATCTCGGCAGACGTTCGATAGATGACCCAGACATATTTTGATTTCATCATATTCACCTCAACCATCCTACGGGACGTGTCAAACGCTTGCTTTTATCCCGTGATAAATCATTGTTCATTGTTCCTTGATTGGCTTTTGTGTTTCACGTTGTATGGCTTGGGGCGAGCGACAGATTTAACCCATTGGAAGACCCATAGATGGGATCACCGGTACTAGTGTATTTTCTCTAGCCATAGTGTTGGTTCAGATTGGTCATGCTGGATTTGTATCACCTGCTTTCGATTGGTAAAGTAGGTTTTGAACCACTAAAATAGGGTTAGCGAGTACCTACAATATTATTTCCGATTTTATTTTTCCCTGGGGTATTTGGTCAAACGTCTTGTGCATTTCGAGGTAACTAACGGTCACAGACATCCTGTTCCCCCATGAGGCATTTAAATGATGTTGAAATCCAAATTGGTGCGTTACTTCTGAATAAGCACTCAGAAAACCGTTCTGAGAATCTTGGATTAATTTCCGTAACGTAGGTATTTGACACCTGTGGATTTTTTTATGTCGCTCGATCCTTTTTAATAGAGTAGATTTATGACTTATTGGGTGAAATTTCTGTTTCGAATAGAAAGCCTGCTTTGTGTCGTGGTATGACAAAGTATTTCTTTCGCTGTGTATGTACGGTGCCAGCGTCCATAGATATAATGAACATATTCAATAACAACAAGGGTATTTCGAAAGCCCCGAATTTTCTAAGTACATGAAGTACATTAACTGGTCCGTCGCAACAGGATAGTTCGGTGCATGACACGGAGTTAAAATTTGACCTGGGTGCATTAATCATGTTTGAATGATGGTATATCCAATCTTCGAGATTCCTTAAATACGATAAAGGAGACGCAGAAGTATTGACTAAACGTTTTACGGGTGTGGGCAGGATCAGCTGTTTTGCGGTTATCTGATGCAACCAGTGTGATCCTATTTTGATTCCATTTGATATTCCTGCACTTTAAGAGACAGATCAGTTTATGATTTTATGCTGACTAGGGAGGACTTGTTTTTCGCAGCCATCTGTTTGGTGTGATTTATGTCAGCTGTAGAGCTATGGTCAACTTTTGGTGTTGTACCAAGAAGGAGAAGTCGTTTGTTTTACTGTATGCCGTTAGCAAATTGTTGAGTGTTTTGATTGGTTTAATTGGCCTAAGTGTTCCTTTCCTTTGGGGAAAGCGTTAATGCACGGTGGGAGCGCGTGTAACAATACATATATTAACATTGCTGTGGAGAACATCTGCAGCGGCTTGTGAGTCATCTTCAGTAAAGGAAAAACTTTTCAACTGAACAGATCTCATTAATTTGGTGACCAGATCGCAGTCGACAGCGTTATATTTCATGGTAAGTATTCGTGATTTGGACAAAGCCGATGTTTGGAGCCACTGACTGAAAAGCATACTACTCTGTGATCATTACCCGGAAATTGCCCTATAGAACCTCGACGGACGCTGGTAAGGTGCCAATGATATATGTTATATCCAAGCTTTGCTCCTTTCCAGGTGGAGATTTGACATGTTGGATCCATCCGTATGAGTGTAGAGCAGACAGCAGAATGGTGTATCTGAGGTCCACACTAAATCCGGCGTGTCCTTGTTGTGTCCGTGAAAGCAGAACAGGAACTCAGTAGACTGAACGGATGTATGGACACAATCAACACGTAACAACAGTAATGACTCTTAATGCATTCGCACAAGCCAATCGGCAGCAAGCACTTATTCGACCAACGACCGCTAAGTGAGCATATGATTCACGATCAATCAATAAGTAGGAACAAGAGTCGGAACTAATATGACAACACCACTGATGCTTACTCAGTTGTTCTGCTATATGACAGGACGTAACTAGCACTGTGATGATTTCTGCCACACTGGAATTTGTGTGCATGTATATACATCCACCAACTTGCGCATATACAAAGACGGAATGGTCAGACCAATTATGTGAAGGAACATCAGCCTTTGATATGCGTACATCATAGTGAGATTTATGGCACAAAAACCTCCTAGCTCGGACAATGAGTGAAGTTCTTGTAACCACGTATGTTGTAGTTATATTTAGGAATGTATTCCATCAATTTTCACGCACCAGGCTCCGATGGGTGGGCCACTTGTTGCGCATGCCAGCCCACCGACTTCCGCGACTTGCATTGTTTGCTCACCGGGGGTGTGGATGGAAGAAGATGACTTGGTCCAGAGGAATGAAGGCTCTCACTTCGGAGGTGGCCTCGGTTGGAGCGTCACGGCTCCCAGGTTGGGGTCAAGAAGACGATGAACGCGTGTGGCTAGATACACTTGCTGACATGGCAAAGAGCCGACCTCAGTGGCGTTCCTGCTATGAGTTTCATTGTCCCTCCCCATCCCTTTTAGCCTCCTCCTCCAACCACAATCTCATTTCTTAGCGTAATATAATTTTCCAAATTAATTTTTCTTCTTGCCTAGTAGCCGGCCGGTAGCTTACCGGAACGATGCCTATCCGTTGCTGGTGTCACAGCTGGTATGCAATTGTTGTATTTATGTTCCTTTTACTTTATGTATTGTGGCACAGTAGCAGAGGTCTTTCTCACCTCTAGCTAATGTGTATAATGATGATGATGATGGTTCCATCAATTACTGACAAGGTAATGTGTTCAATGGACGTACAGTCTTTGTACACTAACATTCCATTAACAGAAACGGTGGATTTCTTATGTGAGTTCGTCATGTATAATAAAGTAGTGTTAACGATTCCCGCTAAATATCTTAGGGCTTTGCTGCTACTAAGCACGGAAAATGTGCAGTTCTTATTTGAAGACAAGCCGTACCGACAGGTGGATGGTGTAGTCTTGGGGAGTCCGCTTGTCCCGATATTGGCTGGCATCTTCATGAGGATGGTTGAATTGAGATGTGAGTCGCGCATCAACCAAATGTGTTTATACAGGCGATAAGTAGATGACACACTAGTGCTTGCCCCAAGTGGAGACGCTGTTCTATCTCTTCTCAATGTACTCGATAACGCACATCCAAACGCCCGTTTCACATGTGAACGAGAGGATAAATATTGCCTTCCGTTTTTGGATGTGTGGTTGACCAGACAAGAAGGCGGTTCCATAAAGCATTCTGTTCACAGGAAAGCAACATGGACAGGACTGTATAAACACTTCAACAGCTTCGCCCCTATCCAATGGAAGCGGTGCTTAGTCAAGGCACTGTTTACTTGAGTCCACAGAATATACACTGACGACTGTTTGGAATCGAAATTGCTGTTCATCACAAAGACTATATGGGCCAACGGATATCCAGAGGCGTTTATTCGATTCCACAGTCAACTGAAGGTAAACAGGCCGAAGGTACTTACTGTGTCCAATCTGTCTGTCTACATTCAAGTACCTTTCAAAGGTGATATCGTGGCCAACCAACTTGCAAGACGTTTGCATAGTGATTCGCTGGACATTCAATGCCGCCAAATTCTGCCTCAGTTGGGAGAGCAGGAAGTTGCCTATACTCCCAGGTAGCCTACTCAACCGATCTCCGCCACAACCCATTGTATTTACCATTTCCGTTGTAACTCAGAGCCACTAGGCTCTGAGTTCCAGCCCAACTCAGGCTATCTCCAACTGATGAGTCCCAACCAGGACGTAACCGCAGTCTTCGGGTGCCAGTGTTGGGATGAGCAACACTATAATGTTTCCCTTTTACTTACGGTCTTTGCGATCGGAATGACCGAGGTCCAACTCAAGTGAACCGAGGTCTCAGTACACCATTTCCCGGCCAAGTAGTCCTCTTGGGCAACAGAACTAATCTGGGGGGGGGCATTCAACATGAGTATACTCAATTAATTTGTTCCGTGCGTACTGCAGTCAAATGTGCATGTGTGTACGTGTGCGTGTATAGCCCCTTGCATTCAGCCAATTGGACGTCAGACGTACTAAGTCATAGGGGTGCAGGTGGGACGCTTCAGCTCCTACGCACGGGACAAATTAATTGAGTAGACTCATATTGAATGCCCCCTCAGATTATTTCTGTTGCCCACGAGGACAACTTGGCCGGCAAATGGTGTAGAGATTGCTTGTAGCAACCCAACCACCAGCGGATTCTCCAAATCCAACTTTGAACTGCGGAAGTAGTTACATTGGCGGAACAGATCGATCCTTGGGTAAGCGCATTGGAGAGCATATCCCAAAACGGATCGCTAAACTATCCACACAACCAGCAGCCGAACGAGTAAAGGTATCTAAGCTGCTGGCATCATCTATCACTAGACATCTACTCGAAACAGGCCATCAGGTTGACCCTGGGTCAACATTTACAATTATCTATCGAAATGGAAACCCCAAAGTTTTGAGGTGTGCGGAAGTTGTGGCACTTAACCGGCATCGCGCTATCGTTTGTGTACAGAAACAATTAACAGTCTCCCTAAAGCTTCCTTAGAGCTCCTGACCGTGGCGTCATGCTCGTCGATCCGTTATTCTTTCGTCTATGTAATTTCCCTTTGTAACCACTTTCAAACCTTCGATTTGTCTGTCACGTGATTCATATTTATGTTGTTAATTTATAAATGAGCAGACAACACGAAATGATTCCATTTGGCAATACCAGTCTTCTCATTGTCTTATTTAGAATTACTTTAGAATTACGTTTCTGGTATAAGTATAATTTGTACATCAGGGATTGCGGTAAGTGAGCGTAGGAAGTGGAATTTGTATTAAAACAAATGGCAGAATTCGCCTGGAAAGAGACTAAGTCGGTTGCTTTTTGGAACATAACGCACATGTCCAGTAATAACGATGTTTTACCTGTCTTTGTTGACAGGAATCCGGTGATAACTAGTTCGGCGTTATCGAAAGTAATCGCACATCTATCTGTGGCAGGGAGGGTGGTTATGGAGAGGAAGATAACAATTTCCAGTTCATGGCTAATAAATCCGTGCATATGGACAGTTTATCCCTTGTGAGCTCTGGAATAATTGGAGTAAGGAATGAGTTGATACATTGGATGTAACTTCTGACCGGCCGGTAATTTCCCTATTTATGCTATATTGACAAAGGTAATAAAGAGAAGGACCACATAGTTGATATCTGTCGGATGTATCGACGTTCGGAATGGCTGTGGGACCAACCCAATTCCTCTAACAATTGGATAGTCGAAACTGTTGGTTCTTGATGTACTTTGTGTGTATGCGATAAGGTACAAGGTAGCGTTAGCCAGTTGTTGTGTACGCTGGAACACAATACACCGGATAGTTCAGGTAAAAATCGTTCCCAATTTCTTTCAGTGTGGGAATGTGAGTAACAATTCGGCGGTGATGGTTTTATCAGAAGTAGCATTGAGTATGTTTGATGGTCTTAGATTTGGAGACACTTTGCCGGAATCGGTCGTTCTATTGATTGATGTATCGGCTGTTGACAGAATTGTATTTTTGCAGCAGTTCATTACCCACCTGCTGATTCGTCTTGTTTTACGCTGCCGGTCATTGTCCTGATATCCGGACCCTTTACAAATGTTGGTTCCTCGCCCTGGGGTATTCGTGTAGGTCTTGTGCATAGGACCTTCGGTCCGTTGAGATCACTGGTCAGAGCATTTGAAGTAGTGATTTATTTATTGGTGTTGTATTGGAATTGTGAGCATGGGCACACTAAGTCTCCACCACAGGATGTGTGTTGTCAAGGTCCAAGTCGATGAGTTAGTGGGTTTAACAATTTCCTTTCCGATTCCGGATTGCATGATATCTCCGTTCTCAGCGTTCGTGGTGAGGACACAAGAGGAGAACTTTGCAGGGACGTAGGATAAGGTTTAATCCCTACATATTTGAACAGAGTATGTTGAGCCATAGTGAGGCGACAAAGAATGAATCTGTCCGCAGATAATTTACCATCCTATTTCGCAATAGATTACAGCATTAACGTTGTCATTTTAATCGGTAAACCATCATCCATCGTCCATAATGCAGAAAATTTAATCAAATACCCATCTAAATTGAATCCAGCTCGCACTGATTGGTCAGCCGTGGACCTCGCATTAGAGACCTTACATACGTGTGCGTACGTGTGGAATGTGTGAGCGGTTCAAAAATTTCGGGGTCATTACGCCCAATTGCCTGAGTGGGACAACGTGATAGCCAAAAGGAGGACATCACACGTGCTTGGCATACGGGGGCATCAGTTGAGTTCCGAAACGTCAAGATGATTTCTCGCGTCTGACTTGTAAGTGGAAACGTCCATACGGTTGCGATGGTCCGTCAATGGTCGGCGAGGTTGTCACTTCTGCTTTCCCCAGTTTGGTTGCACGGGAACCGCACGCAGCGAGAAAGACGAAAAGAAAATCTTTCTCATAGTTCACCTACCAAGTTTGTCCTTAATTTGCTTTATGTGGTTTTTGAACCTTTAGATCACATTACGAGCGATGGGAAGAAGCGGAACGTACGCCCGTCATCCGTCCGATGTAAAGGCTCTTATCCTGAAGACATATGAAGAGCGTAACGACTAGAAGGACAATGCATCTCTGTTACAGGTACACCTGAAGACATGTAGGATCTGGATTAGAACATTAGAATTGAATGAGCCGACAAGAGATCGTAGCTTGTCGCGTCGAAAGTATCTGTCAGACAGCCACGTAGATTGCTTGGTGGAATGGATGGAATCGAATCCTATGGTTACCTTGGGAACTCTTCGGTTACGATGGAAGGTGGAATTCGAGGTGGACGTGGGCGTCAGTACAATCACGCGCTACCTAGACAGTCGTCTTATGACAATGAATAAATTCCTTGCAATACTGGAACCCACCAATACGATGGATAGCAAAAGGCTAAGAAAGACGTACGTGTTGAAGTAGATGCACTTGGCTGCAGAAGAATGGATGTTTTCAAAAAACGATTAGATGTTGCTCTTAGCTCCCAACATTTTGTTACCTAAACTCCCCTACTGTGGATTACACCAAGGATGCATTTCACCAGGATTTATGTATCAAATGGACCTAAGTGAGCGACCATATTTTACTTTTCTCACTCCTTACCTCAATGATCACTGCACCCCAGTGTCTTTCTGAATGTTTACGCTCGATAATTTATTTTAATTTTACACTGATGTTACTTATCAAACTATTCATCTCGGCAGACGTTCGATAGATGACCCAGACATATTTTGATTTCATCATGTTCACCTCAACCATCCTACGGGACGTGTCAAGCACTTGCTTTTATCCCGTGATAAATCATTGTACATTGTTCATTGGATAGAGGAGAGGAACTTTAATCTGTTCTGCGCTCGCACAAGAGGACGCTCAGTACGTGACACCCTTGCGCACTATACGGTGCCGAACACTCGGCGACAAAAGCTGCACCTGATCAGCGTGATGAATGAGGACCGATTGCTCGGATATTCTGTCCTAAGAGGCAGTTATAATAAAGATGTGCGCGGTGGTTGCGCCTAGTGCTTGATACCAGTGGCATCCATTTCGCCGAAAGCTGTCTCTTTATTTGGGATAACCTACACTGTCACATCGATCTGGACCGTATCTACCAAGTGGAGCCTTACAGCTCAGGAAGACTTACACTGCTGGCGCCGTATTCTCGACAGTTGAACCCGTTCGAAGGCATTTGGATTAGCACTGAGGCCTATGTTAAACAAACCATGAGGCGGCGATATTCCGAAGTGCTCCGAGGGGATCCGGATGGCGTACTGAGCAAGACTGAATGGAGGATACAGTTATTGGAGCAGGTTGTTGCAGAAGCACATGCCTACGTGACGCTGCACCACTGTCGACAAATAATGCAGCACGTACGAAATAACTGTACATGTGCTTGGCACCTACTCGATCTGTAACCCGTTCAACTCCCATGATATATTTGCTGTTAACGTTCACTGATAATTTTCTCTAAAAGCAATGTGGGGTCACACCGAATGGGGTACTCCGTGGCTTTCAGCTGGAATTACCTCTAGCTCTGGGAAGGTTCACACGGGATAGAAATAGTTACTGTAAACTCCGATTACAGTAAGTTCTCACCACAGTGATGGACCATGTCTTGTTAACCGGTCGTTATGTAATACACTGAGAGCTACCGATAGTGCAAAGACATGTCACACGCCGTTCCAATTACCTTAGGCGCAATTATACATATCACTGAGCGTATAACATAAATACTTATTACCATAAGCGTTGGTGATTTGCTGTATGATCAATGCATGCGACCCGGCCGCGAGTCCCTCCACAAAAGTGGGCTACGTTCAAAGTTCTTCTGATGCTGGCAGGCACTCCGCCTAGAGGAATATGGCCACGAACCTCACCAAGGCAGGGCGAGACTGTCGACAAACTCTGTCTGTTTACACAAACTGAGTTTCAGCCGCCTAATTGCGGAACCCTCAGTGAACTGGAGCAGGCGAGCGACGCTCTGTTGGTTGATTATGCTAAATGTTTCACGTGGGTTTCCACATATGGAGCAGTCAAGCATGTGTCGAGAGATCGAACTGGCAGGTAGCGTTTGACCATTCGCGACCAAGTTTCAAGGAATATGCTCTGAAATCCTTGTGGACAGTGTTTGCTCAGTTCGGCCAACGTACTCGCTACCGCAAATACAGTGAAACAAGTAAATGATTGAGGCGGTAACTCAGTAGTCTGGCCTGTCCAGGTTGGATTTAAACAGCAACTTGATACCTTGGGGCAAAAGTACAAACTCAGCGTTGTAACTACTCCTTTGCATAGATTAACGGTGACGCTATCGGAACCTCCTGTCATTTTGGTCGCTTTTGAATGGTAAGCTTATGAACAACTTTTTCTTAGGGACTTCGGGCACCCGTTCGTTCCTAGTAGTCGCGTATGCCTTTGAGTGCCTGCTGTGAACTTCTCTGGATATCCTTTTTCATGAAACGTCGAGGAAAAGAAACTTTCGATATGTGCCAGCTAACGTGAGTAGCTAGTTTAGAAGGAAGAAAAACTACACGTCTAAAACTTGTACGATATTGTGTGTCTGGGTCTGTGACTAGTGCTGGTTGAGAAGGAGAGGCAGCACTGGAGCTACACATCGGTCGGGTGGGTGGGGTGCTCTGTGGTGGAGTTTGTTCAGTGTCAGTATCGGGAGTCTGTTGCGGTGACTGGAATTCAATGTAGACTGGTTTCAGGCGATCCATACTATTTCTGTCCAGTACGAATTACGTCTCCTTGCAAGCGATGATTTTGAAAGGGCCTTCGTAAGGCGGTGTCAAATGTTTGCGAACCGCGTCGACCAGTACGAAAACGAAGGGGCACGTGCGCAAGTCGGGGTGAAAATGGTGGTTTCAAGAAGTGAATCGCGGGGGCGTTGGAAGGATGGCGCTGAAATATTGTTCCAGTTGTGTAACACGTGATGTAGGATCGACTTCGCCGGTGACCCTGGAATCTCCTTGAGGTCTCAGTGTCGTACCGAAGACTAATTCTGTGAGACAATAACTGACCTCTTCGTTCACAGTTTTATGGATATCGAGGAGAATGATCGCTAAACGGTCCGACCAATGGATATTCGATTGCGTCACAGTGCATGCGGCTTTGATTTGCGTTGAAAATGCACGACTGAACCGTTAGGGTCCACCGTTCACCCTGGTGCACGTGATCGGGCAGATGACACACATTGATTATTCTTTTGATTAGTCTAGGGACACGATTTGTTTGCATTGATTGTTTCCTGTTATCATAATGCTAATAGCGAGATGATACCAAATGCGCGCATCTATCGATGTTCGACCTCTTTCTGCGTCATTCAAAGTGGCTTTCTTTGACGAACCACTTGCAACCCATCCTGATGCTATCACAAAAGCACCCGCACCTGCGGTAACTTCCAGAGCACTGGATAGTCCGAAAACCTCCATTTCCCTTGACCCTCAATCTATCCCGCCTCATCCCCAAGCAACAGACCGACGTGGTAGACAGGTCAAACGTCCGTTCCGTTTTTCAGATTTTACAAACGTTTGCTATTTCCAGTAACACGCCTTTTTCCTCTTTAGTGGTAATGGTGCGTCTCGTCCACAAACGTTTTGCAAAAACGACAAAAAAACACAAAATATTTTGAGAACTTAAAAAGCGTATTTGCTCTTATCACGAATGCCAGTTATCCTCTCCGGCGTCAAGCCACTTCCCGGACCCTTGCCCACCCCCTCTGAGTTCTACCTTCCAGAAACTCAACCGCCAGAACTGCCTAGGCAACCCTACAGAAACTCAACAACCGGCTCAAAGCAACCCCTGAGTGACCCAGCCTTACTCAAGGAACAGTCAGTCGCCCTCTTTTGAAGAGAGCCACTACGGGTTGGTCCACAAACGCCTGGCCAGCCGTTGCCGACGAAGACGCCGAATTTCTTCGTGGGACCAGGACCGTGGACTGGAGTGCGGTGAGGAGAGTTACACCTCCCAAGCGCACCGTCGAGTCTGTAGCGGAGGGAAGGTCCTGTCGGCCTTTTGTCTGGACTAGTCAGCTTTTTCTGCAGTCCGACCAGCCTGCCCAGACGGCCCACCGATGATGCACTCTGGTCCACACGATCATCATAAATATGTGATAACAAAATCCTGGACCCAGTGAAATCTGCTACGCACCCACCTTGGAAGCCCTTACTCAAACCCGTGCAACTATTCGCACCCATCACCACCTTCCCTTTCCCCCACTAACAACTCCATCGAAGACTTCCATTATTTAGCCTTGTAAGGGGAGGCCCTCGTAGTGTACCGGAAAACACGCTCTTTCAGTATTTTGCAACGTTGGATTTTACGGTTGTTTTAACCTTCAAAACGTCCACTTGTTTTACTGACGGCACATCCGTTGACACAAAGTGTTATGGTGTGTGCAGCTTGCTGCACCGTTTCTCGCTCTGACTGATTCGCTTCATATTGTTGTAGCCTGCACAATATACGTTGGGTTCATTCTCGTCCAAATTCTATCCGGCACGGTATTTGACACGTCTCTTACGTGTCATTGATTACCGACTAGTATCCCAGGCCTCACCCAACAATTGGTGAACCCTGTCAGGAACAGGCCGTCCGCCATTTTGAATTTTCATTCTGGTGAGCTCGTTCTAGTGATTCTGTGATGCATCACCTGTGATCAAATTGTTATCTCAGATACCACATTTGTTATTCGCCTTATGCAATGGATTATCTAGAGGATGAGCCATCTCCATACACGGTTAACGCCGTTCAGCCTGTCATGGTCAATTCTGTTGCGTTGGCTCCTCCACTTTTTTGGGAGAAGCATCCTTCGTTATGGTTTTTGTACCTAAAATCCGTTTTGTTTTTAATTCGTAGGATTTCTTCTGAGTTCCCCATGTATACTCAGCTAATATCTCGCCTAGCTCAGAGTATATCCTCGCCGGTGCGGGACATCATATTTTGCCCCTGTTGTAATGAAAAACGAGACTCTTAAACATACTATTATTCAGCGAATCACGCCTTCTGACAAGGTCCAACTGCAGCAACTATTTAGTGATGTGCAACTAGGAGATAGGATGCCCTCAGCCTTGTTGCGCGAAATACAACTGCTCATTGGCACGTCCAACATAGAAGTAGGCATTCTCCGCCAGCTGTGGACGCAACGCCTTCCTGAGAGCACTCGGGCTATCCTTACGGTAGCAAGTGACTTGCCCATCACAACAGTTGCAAACCTGGCAGACCGCGTCATCCAACGGCACGAGCCAGAGCTGAAACCAAAACACCTAAGCAGCTGTGTCCTGACCCAACTACACCGACACTCGCGACTAGCCAGCCGTCGACAATAGACGCATTATCATCGCAGAGAGCGTCTATAACACCAGTCTACGCCTTTCCTCAAACCTTGCCAGACTATGCCAACCTCTTTTCTCAGTATTCCAAACTCGTTCAGCCAATGAAAACCGCTTGGCACGTGGCATCCCAAGTCACACATCACATACGGAAGAGTCGCACCACCCAGTCTCGTGCAGTCCACGCCGATTATCGCCCGAGAAACTAAAGGTAGCTAGGGCGGAGTTTGTGCACATGCTTGAACTTGGCCTACTCCGTCATTCCGACAGCGATTGGTCGTCGCCCCTGAAGATGGTCCCCAAGAAATCTGATGAATGGCGCCTTTGCGGTGATTACCGCGCACTCAATCAACTAACCGTCCCAGATACGTATCCAATCCCACACATGCAGGACCTTACCGCATGCCTCACAGGTAAGACGATCTTCAGCAAGATCGATCTGGTTCGCGCCTATCATCAGATACCTGTGGAAGACAATGACATTCCTAAAACAGCCGTCATTACTCCTTTCGGTTTGGTTGAACTTTTAAGAATGCCATTTGGACTGTGCAACGCCGCACAAACCTTCCAACGCTTCATCCACCATGTCACTCGTGGCTTGGACTTCGCTTATTCCTACTTCAGTGATATTTTAGTAGCCACTTCATCGGAACAAGAGCACCTCGAGCATCTTCGAAATCTCTTCCAGCGCTTGACCTAACACGGTGTCACCGTCAACCCGACTAAGTGAGAACTCGGCAAATCAAAGGTAGAAATCCTAGGCCACCTCGTTTCATCGTCTGGTATCGAAGTCCTTCCTGATAAGATCCAGGCAATCAAGGAGTTCCCAGCCCCGACTTCGCTCAAACACCTTCGTCGTTTTTGAGGTTTGGTCAACTACTACCGACGCTTCATTCTGCGTTGCGCTCAGCTCATGCAGCCTCTGACCGACCTACTCAGAGGGAATGAACGTAAGTTCGCTTTCCCTGACAGCACAGACAGCCTTCGCCGAGCTCAACGATGCTATCTCCAACATAGTCCTCCTCGCTCATTCCGGATCGACTGCGCCGTTTTCTATTACGACTGGTGCCTTAGACGTCGCTGTAGGAGCCGTCCTCCAACAACACGTTGGTGGGCAATAGCAACCCTTTAGGTTCTTCTCCAAGCGTCTGCAGTCAACGGAATCCTGCTACAGTACGTTTGGCAGAGAACTGCTCGCAATTTACCTAGCCATTCGTCACTTCCGGCACACATTCGAAGACCGCGCTTTCACGGTGTATACTGACCACAAGTCCCTTATCTTTGCATTCAACTCTGCTTGCGACAAATATTCAACACGGGAAACAAGACACCTAGAGTTTGTTACGCAGTTCACTGCTGACATTCTTCATGTCTCAGGTGTTGACAATCCCGTCGCCGACGCTCTCTCACGCGTCAAACTCACTCTACAGTGTTTGCCTACCGTCGATCTTGCCGCCATGGCATCGGCTCAGGCTCAAGATGAAGACATACAACGCACTCTGCAGTCCACCTCGCTGCATGTGCAACCTGTTCCTCTCCAAACCACGGAAGGAACCATTCTCTGTGACACTTCCACAGATTGTCCCAGACCCCTTGTGCCTGTCTCGTTCAGACGCACAGTCTTTGACGCACTGCACTCACTATCACATACCGGTGTCGGTGCATCTTGTAACTGCTCACCGAACGATTCGTTTGGCCATGCGTAAACTAACATGATCGTGCCTGCCTTCACTGCCAGCGCTCAAAATACATCGTCACACCCGCATTCCTCTTGGTTCATTTCCTGCCCCGAACTCTCGGTTCTCGCATGTACACTTAGACCTGGTATGTCCATTGCTTCCTTCGCGCGGATTCGTATACATACTTACATGTGGCGACCGCAGCAGCATCAAAGCTGAATTACAATGTGCACCAGCAGAGCTGGTTTACGGCACAACGCTCAAGTTACCAGGAGAATTCGTTTCACATCCCGCATCGTCGGGTACCCTTCCGGCCAACTTTGTGTCCACCCTAGCTCAACGCAAACGTTCACTAGGCCCAACTCCGACTCGTAGGCAGACCAGATATGTGCGAATGCACAGCGGACTCTCTACCTGCACTCACGTTTTCCTCCGCACCGACACAGTTCCGCGCCCTCTCCAACCACCCTACACTGGCCTTTTCAGAGTTCTGCAACGTACTCCGAGACATTTTAATTTAGACCAGAGTGGTCACCGAACAACGGTGTCTATCGACCGACTCAAAGTAGCTTTCTTTCACGAACCACTTGCAACCCATCCAGATGTTATCACACCATCACCCGCACATGCGGTGACTTCCCGAGCACTGGATATCCCGAACCCTCAACCCTACCCCGCCTCCACCCTAGGTAACCGACCGACGCGGTAGACAGGTCAAACGTCCGGTCCGTTTTCCAGATTGTGTAAACTTTCGCTATTTCCATTAACATGCCTTTTCCGTCTTTAGTGAAAATCGTGCGTATTGTTCACAAATGTCTAGCAAAATCGACAAAAAACTCAAAACATATTGAAAACTTAAAAGTGTATTTGTTTTTATCATGAATGCCATGTTCCCTCTCCGGCGTCAATGCACTTCCACCAACCCTTTCCCACCCCCTTTGAGTTCTACCTTCCCGAAACGCAACCGCCAGAACTGCCAAGGCAACCCTCGAGTGACTCGCCAACCGGACCAGCGCAACTCCAGAGTGACTCGCCAGACGATCCAAGGCCCCCTACCTGACTCAAGGCACAATCATTCGCCTTAGGCCGCAGACAACCACGAACGGATTAGTCCACGAACGCCTGGCTAGGCGTTGCCCACGAGGACGCCTGGATTTCTTCGTGGGACGAGGAGGCATGGATTGCTTCGTGGGACGAAGACGCCTGTATTTCTTCGTGGTGCGAGGACCGTGGACACGAGTGCGGTGGGGGCAGTTACACCTCCCAAGCGCACCATCGGGTCTGCAGCAAAGGAAAGGTCCTGTCGGCCTTTTGTCTGGACTAGCCAGATTTTTTCTACAATCTGACCAGACCGCCCAGACGGCCCACCGATGATGCACTCTGGTCCACACGATCATCATAACTAATAAATAACAAAAGCCTTGACTCAGCGAACTCTGCTACACACCCCACCTTTGAAACCCTTACTCAAACCCATTCAGCTATTCGCACCCATCCTCACCTTCCGTTTCCCCCACTAACAGCTCCATCGAAGGTTTCCATTCTTCAGCCTTTTAGGAGGAGACCCTTGTAGTGTACCGGAAAACACGCTCTTTCAGTATTTTGCAAGGTTGTATTTTACGGTTGTTTTAACCGTCAGAACGTTCACTTGTTTTACTGACGGCACATCCGTTGACCCAAAGCGTTTTGGTGAGTATCTTGCTGCACTGTTTGTCGCTCTGGTTGATCCGCTTCCTATTTTGTAGTCTGCACAATATATGTTGGGTTCAGTCGCCCCCAATTTCTCTCCGGTCCAGTATTTGACACGTCTCTTACGTGTCATGGATTACCGACTAGTATACCAGGCTCCCACCAACATGTTTCAGAATAGACTGAGGGTAATTGAAAAGAAGACAACCGATCAAGGAAATGAAGCGAAAGCCGGTTTCAGACCAAAAAATACATTCCATTGGCCAACTTCTTGTCGTCCCTCACTTTAACTTTGGTGTCCCATTTAAGTAGTTTACACAATTATAAGGAAATACTTCTAAAACTCACTTCGGTGGCTTGCATATCAAAGCAGCCCACCGAACTTCGGTGATTTGCTAAGTCGTACAGCGTTTTGTGATTAATCAACACTTAGTTGAATGTTGAGCAGATCGACTTGGTCAACTGTACCCTCAGGTTTAAGATCGAAACCTCTGAGGGGCATTCATTAGTCTACCAATCATCGCCGCTTGTCCACCGCAAGCTCTTGTACCACATGCTGTGAATGCGGGCCCTAATCTTTCTCTTGTCTTCATCAAGAAACAATGAGCACATTCCGCCGGCACAGTGACAGTGCTATTGTCTTAATCGTATCCATTCTCTGCTGCTCACCACAGTGTGGGACTTAATACTAGCTAATTATTCCAGTAACGCAAGGGGATACGCGTGTCACCTAAGTCATGCTGTTCTCTAATGTCTTACAGATCACCCTTTTCTATCATTTAATTTCCCGGCAGCAACTAGTTTCCACATCTACTAAATACACAGAATAAAAGTAAGTTATGAACCATCTCACCATTCCTTTATCTCCAAATCCTCTTCACATTCAATTAACTAATACTTACTGCTCACGTTTACGTGTTTTGTGCGAACTACTCGTCGCATCGTCCCTGATACTCACCCATCTGGAGCCATCGATCCGGTCGGCTTGTTCTAACGTACGCTCATCACACTTATCGACTATGGTAATCATTCTACTAGCTGGTTGCAAAGCAGTTCTGTGAGTGTCACTTGTCAGGAACGCGCCTACTGCACAAGCAATCGGCCGTCACACGTGACTCTGGTGGATATCCTCCCATTCTATCGTTTGCCCACTTATCATGCTGGATAACGTGACAAGTACGTACAGTGCACCGACCGATTCTGCAATGATTAAGTGACCGCCATCCAGCAGACCCGGATACTAGTGGTATACTAGTATGTTTCAGGAAAAAAACGGATGTTTAACAAGTCCCGCTGGAAGCCCAGAAAGAGAACCACCAGATGGCGAAAAGAAATCAAAGTGATAGAATGAAAACTGTTTTGGTGGACGCACCAAAATTTACACACAGCGGTATACAGAAAGGAGTAATCCTCAATTGTCTAGGTTAGTGCAAGTCGTGTAACTTTCATCACATTATATCCGCTGTCAGCGTACACAGATTATATCTCGACATATAGGTGGGTTAAGGCAATATCAAGACGTATAGAAACACAGATAAAGTGGGGGCGGAAACAACGCAATGTTAAAAGGCGCCCCTTGACTGGTGGACATGAAGAGAATAACAGTTTCGCCGACATTCTAGCCGACTGTTTTGCGTGGCCAACTTCAGCTGACGGCCCTCCTAATTCGTACTGTAACTGAATTGCAGTAGGTGGCGACACACGTGGATGCGGTTCCTTAAAATTTGGTATGCCATTATTAAGTCGCTACGTAGACGTTGATACCGGCCGTTGTACAATCTTAGAGTCCTTAACCCAAGTTGATATAGAAGATGGCACAACTGTTTGAAGTGGTTTGTGGCTCTTTGTTATGGAATCTCCAGTGCTGCGATGTCTTGCTTGTTCCAGGGCTGCCAGACCTGGATGGCGTAATCCACATGAGACCGCACGTAGGTTTTATGCAACTGCGAACAGACATATATATAGACCGCGCGGATGCCCTCGGAAACATGCCAAGGTGTTGGTTTCCAGTCGTTGATGCTTTCACGTATAGCTCTCAGCAACCCCAATCAGCCTAGATTAATACCCCAAGGTCACGCTGCTTTATGACTGCTTGAAGCACACAGTATTCAAGCTTATGTTTGGTGTTCGGCTGGTGAAGCATTTGGATCACCTCAAACTTATACGACTTATACTGGAGCATATTTCGGATTGACTATGCATACGCCCTGTCCAGGTCTCGTTGAAGCGCATCGTGATCTCCTTGTTCGGCGATCGCCCCCCACATCTTAACATCATCAGCGAACAACAAGAAATTCGAGCCAATCAAGCGCGTAAGCTCGTTAATGAACATGAGAAATAGCCGCGGTCCCAGAACTCATCCTTGTGCAATGCCACATTCGATATGAACGGTGCACTTCGAATTCTAATCTGAATTTGCCGATTCTGCAGGAAATCCTTGATCCACGCATGGACAAGATCTCCACCTCCATGATGAGCGCGAACACGTCTGTTGAGCGATTTTTAGCTCGAGAACACTATTTTTTCTTTTACCTGTTCTCGTTCTGGTGGATTAAAGTGTAAATTCACAGCGCGCACCTACGCCGTTGCATGTAACACAATTGCTTTGGGATTCTAATAGTTTTGCAAGGTCGCACGTGGAAGCAACCGGTGCGGCGCCGATAACTACACAGCCAGTCAGGACTCTCAGCTACACCTGAGCCAAAACTGTAACGTCGCGGTCTTAAATCCCTAAACAAGGTTCTCACTTTCGACATTCGTCTATTGGGTTACAAAGCTGGCTGTGCCAAAGATGCTTCCTATCATCCTTGTAAATGTTTTCAAGGAAAACTTTGTAACGAAATCTTCCATACTTGTATAAACGAAATGTCTGTAGCGTGAAATCAGTCACGCACACTGAAAGCACATGACAGATGGCATTTTCTATTAGCGATTACCACTGATTTCGTCAATCAATGCAAGAGTTCAGAAGCAGACATGTCATTCAGGAAATTCCAATAGGGGTTTCCGTTTGAATTTTTATAGGTTTGACAATATCCCCCTAATTCCTAGTCGATTTTATGTGAAATCAAGTGGAAGCAGAGTAATGGCAGTAAGATTTCTTCTGCATTAGACCAGTGAAAGACTTGGGATAAATCCGGCGATCGTGACCGACACAACTTAGTCGGTGTTTACATAAGGTATATGGGCTTCGCCAATAGGATTAGTTATCTGGTAAACATACAACTCGGTCGTGATTAGTGCTGACGCCCTTGCTGAGTCATAAATTGGCACTCAAGAAACTTATTTAATTCAAAGTATTGTACCTATCCCTGTTAGTTCCTGATAAAACGGGCTTTGAACATATTCCCCGTCTAATTGGTGCACTATGCAAATATGTACTTTAGCTGCCAGATAATACTGTGCAGCAACCTACGCTGTCATGACGAGTTACAGTTCGTCGGTCATTCCATATCCAGCCGGTGAGCGCTTATAAACTTGGAGACCACACCGTGGAGTAGACCCCTCTGGTGGGTGACCTGAGTGTATTGGTACAAGAAGATCTCGGGTGTTCGAAGCAAGCAGAGGTGACGCGAACCGGCAATCAACACTTCGGTCTTCTTCGCAGAGCCTTCGGTCGGTTTAAACCCTCAATCTTTCCTCAAATGCTTAATGCCTACGTGCGACCGCAAGTGGAATATGCTATTCAGGCGTGGAAGCCGTGGTAGAAACAGGATCTCCTTGCTCTCGAGACTCCTCAACGAAGGGCAATCAAGGACGTCCGGGACATCTTTCATCTGCCCTATCTGCTTAGACTGAAATCTCTAAGAATGTACAACGGTCGACATCGGCTTTTGCGGAGGGATCTCATAACGGTTTACCAGATTATGAAGAACCCAAACCACATTTGCCGTTCGCTGCTGGAATTGAACCACAACACTAACCTAAGAGGTCAACCTCTGAAATTGAAAACACAATATAACGGGCTTGAATGCCTTTGAAATTTCTTTTCCCTCCCGTGTGCCAGCCTTGGAACGCCCTCGCTAATTGTATGTCCTCTCTGCTCCCAATCTGACGAGATTTCAAAAGCCGTAGACGATGCGTTGTCTCAGTTACATTTCATTTTGTGACTTGTTTAGCCAGGGGCCACAAAAAGCAATCAATCGGTGTCTTGCCAAACTCCCAACCAATGGCTTTATACATTTAATATGCGAACATCCCCGCTATTCTACACAAATCTTTGGTGAATCTAACAAAACGGTTTTCCCTTTATCATGCAATTTACATTTCGCAATAATTTCCATCCCATGGGACATGTTAAGCAATGCTTTGTTACCCGTAAAACACACCATTGTTCCATTATGTTTCTGCCTGCTTCCAACTAGGAAATTTATCGGTGAGGTTGTGCTAGACATCAAACGTTGTTTTTAATGTCTCGGTACTGCTGTTGCAAGAAACAAATCGTCTGTTTTATCATTTCAATGGTGTACGCTTTGAAATATAAAAAGTTCACGTTTCCTGGATACGTAACATCGCATTCGGGAGTTGACTTGTCAGCAAGAACCAGTTGTCCGATTGGCGGAGTGCGTAAAGCGTGTTCACTGAGGACTCATCCAGCGTTGGTAAACTTGAAAGTACCCGACACCATTCGCACCCCGTTGGCAAGTGGCCATCTTGGGATACTTGAATCTGGATCGCATTCTACTCGCCGAAGATGCATTTTCTACTGGATGACCGCCGCATTCTCATTGCCACGGTTCTTGCACCGGTTAACTCGGACATACTATTGATTAGTTCTTTACTATTCGTCCTTGCCTCGTAGCGCTGTAAATAATCTTCGGATTTCAAGTTATCTAAACATTGGGAACGAAGTAATCCAAGTAGACGAAGGCGGGTTACCTCCATCAAATTGCCCATCATAGTAAATTTGGGTCGGTTACTTTTGAATTGTCTGTAGTACTGCGCATGCCGGTAAATTCTCGTCTTCATCGAGTAATACCCACTCCGTTTCCCTTTCGATTTACCAGATAACAAATGGATAAAATTGTTACGGTTGTTCTGTTACTTTATTTTTACTACGGCTTCATATTGACCCCATAACTTTCCTACCTATGCAGTTTCGTTCGGGTAAGACCGTCACCTTAATCGTCTTTCCTGATTGGTGGGCTGCGCCTCAATGGAACTGGTCAAGTCACTTCAACAAGTCGTTTTCTATGCTCTGATCGGAAGAAAGTTCAGCTACAAGACGCGATTTTAAAAGTGTACCAAAAATAGTAATTACGCAACAGTACGATAAAAAGCGGGTTGAGAAAGAAAAAACAGGAAACCAATCATATTTTAGATTGATTGGTTAGTTCTAGAACAACAGATTCGCGGTCTACCGACTTGCACTTCTGCCTACTAGACATTATGAACTGGATGACTTCAATCGGCCAGTAGCTTTGACGCTTAGAACTGATGTATGTAGACAGAAGTATGTTGACAAATTTAGGTATCTGAATGTCGCCACATCACGATAAATACCTTAATGACCCGATAATTAACCTAAAGTGCTTACCCATAAGACCGGGGAAATCACAGAGAAGCAGTGTTGGAAGAACAAATGGTTTGCCAAACCGAAGGATCAAATCCCGATGGACCGAGAAGGATCTTAGCTGAGGGAGGTAGAACGACAGCCTATTAACGAAGTGCGTTCTCCGCCATTTTTGTAGCCTGGGACCTTATCCTTTGTACTTTGATGTTGATGATGGTCTTGTGGTCGATTTGGCGATCGCATTAACCACTTTAACGCCATTTCTCCCAATGATGGGCTTTTGCTTCAAGTCCATCAGAAACTTGAAGTTCCGAAAAGCCATGAATAAAGATCTATTTTGTTCTTCATATGGTGTTAAGCATCAGATTGATGTTTTCTTTGCTGACGCTCGCTCCAAGGGACTTCGGCGAAAATCCGAACGACACGTGAGTCAGTCCGGAGGCGGATGGCTGACAAAAGAACGGTTTCCACATTGTTTAACTGGTTGTAGCGCCTCCCGTAGCTGCCGTGGTTCCCTCTTAGTGGGCCGAGTTTGGGTGCCGTACGATGTCTACCATGCAACTAAGTTTGACATGGACGCATATTAGTAGACCTGTAGAGTTTTGCAGCTCGGTCATCCAGCAGTTCTCCCTAGTTTCAGGAACACTCGAATATACGCTAGTCCGCGACAGGTGAGCTCTTCTAGCAATAACAGTTTTGAGGGGGAATGTGGTCTGAGTTTATGATGGAGTGATGGGCATTTAATGACCTGGAGATGCCCCTGTTGTCTGTGTAAAATATTATTGAAATATAATATCATTTTTTACCTCGACAACTTAGGAAACTTGCCTGCTCGAGTGATGCCTACGTGCGTTTGAGTCACTGAGAAAAATCGCACTTCGTGCACTTCCGGCTTTCCGCTTGCAACAGCATTCGCTGCTTTTCGACTGGCGACTACACGTTTCCCCTAGCTAGAATCATTTTGCGGTGCCTTTAGCTAGCAGGACTGCAGGTTTCGATAATAAAGGTCTTGCACTCCCATATATTCGTCTTTTTCCGACTTTACCTTGAGGTGGGACGAACCTGAGTTTATAGCGACCGAACGATTCAGCTATAGGTGTCTGTGTGTCGCTTCTGGCGCTCTGTGTGATAGCGCCAGGCGCTGCCGTCGAATTTCTTTCTGTTGTATGTATGTAGCTACGTCTACAGCGGCAGCGCGTGTGCTCCGGTGTGCCGGCATAGTGACTCCACAGATTTACTCACGTGCAAGATTGCTTGGTGCAGGATGGGGGTCGCAGAAGTAGGTGGGGCTTGGTTGTATGCCCGGCTTCAGTTGTGCGTGTACATAACTTTAAGATTTTGGCTCGTAAATAATACTCATAGAAAAGCAAAAACAGTCTAAATCAGGGTTACAAAGAAATATCTTCTCGATACTTCACATCAGGTAATTACAGTTATAGGATTGATAAACACAACAGTAGACTGGTGAAGGCGGAACTGAGAAAGAACGGAACGGTTTAAACAGCTTTCACACGTTCGTTCGATGATCAACTCCTTCTAATCAAGTGACGTCGCGACAGGACTACCAGACCTGCGCAACGAATCAACTTGGATTACCAGAGGTAAAAGCACAAATATATAAAATAAAATAACAAAAAGCCGGCTTTTGTAATGCTCCAAAGGAACGATTGCTCGTCAAGGCCATGGGGAAGTTAAGGGTTGCATAAGCACCCTATGCTTGCATAGCTCTGGCTGTGTTAGCCTGATTGCAATCGCTTCAGTCGTCTACAAATGGCAATTCCTCAGCTCTTTCGGATATCGCTTCAGCACGACATAGCAAACCTTGAATGCATCTTTGGTCGAAACTTTTTGCCCACTTTGAACAAAATATCGACCGATCGCTTGCACATCGGTTGCTCTGAAGCTCTTTGAGATTTTGATTCTTAAATAGATCTCAGCCCAGACCCATTTGAATGATCCTCATCAGTTTGGATAACGGAGCTCAAGGTCGACCTTCGATGCAATAGTATGTCTGGTACATACTGTGCTCGCAGCACTTGATAATAAAAACAAATCCATCCGCATCTGCTTCCTGGATTTTAGCAATGCTTTTGGTTGTGTGAACCGTGAACTACTGTTCCGCGATCTATTAATTTCCGGAGTCCAAAATTCCGTTGTTCTTCTGTTGAAAGATTATTTCATCATGCGCACCCATTTTACCAGGTTAATGGGAAACCATTCTTCTGTAATCATCACGAACTCTGTGCTCTTCAGGGAGCCATTATGTCCCCATTACTATTTTACAATTATTTTATCTGAATACCCGTCCTTGAAGTAGCCAGCTTGCTGAAGTATGCGGACGACATAATCCTTGGCGTCCATCATCCAAGCACAGAGTTATCGGACAAACTACAAACCCTCCTGGACAACCTCACAGGTTGGTCCAAATCCCATTACCTACCGTTAAACACATCAGAATGCAAGGATGTCCTTTGTACGCTGTTCAAAGCAAATCGCTACCAACAAATCCTAAAGCAGTGTCCACCACTTTGATGCATTGACAATGAATATTTGACCTCTTCCACTTCAGTAAAATACATGGGAGTAGGGGTGACGTAGTCTCTTCATGTGAATGAAATATTTGCTAAATTTGGAATGCTCTCATTCTATGTTACACGTCTCAGGTTTTCTCCCGTACCCCGATGTCCGATTTGGTGTTTTGTCAATGCATGTGTATTACCCTACTGGACATATTGCTATCCAGTGGACCTTCCTTGGCCTCCTGAGTAAGGACCTCAAAGTAATTGCCTGATCAATGAAGCATCTATCCCGCTGTAGTGGCATTTCAGGGCTGGAGCTCCTTGGCATCATTGTAGCCAGCCATGTCAACTCATGTAAGAAACTTGCATTTAAAATACCTACCGACGTTAGCCTTCCCCTCCACAGAACCTCGTCCGAACGCGTGTCAACCTCCTCGACCAGCCGGAGGTAAAATACTACATATATATATATATATATTCGACATAAATACTTATATATACATATTTATATATATGCATATATATATATATATATATATATATATATATATATATATATATATATATATATATATATATATATATATATATATATACCGACACAAGGGCCTATGGTACATGAGTAGTTCCTTTCTCGTCACATTTTTTGAACGACAAAAATTCAGTCACTCAAGAACTGCTACAGTGAGAGTTGATTTGTCCAGGTTTTGTAACGATTGCGGTTTTATATCTATCCTCATGTACTAGTCGTTTTCATTAGTTATCCATGTCCGTGGCGTGTCTTAGAGCTGGATATGCACCCTTCATGGATGTATAAAAAAGGTTCTTGACTCGACATAACTATCTGACTGTCGTGATGTGCGTATTCAGCACGTGTGAATATGGTGTGCGTCTAGAGTGTCGTATCGAGCCGCTTTGGAGCAAGAAGACTATCGAGTGAGACAATCATTTGGATGCTTCTGTTTGCCGACAACTGTGCAGTGTTTGCACATACTGAGGAAGAACTGCAATGCACAACGGCTACCTTAGCTTCCATGGCAACTAAATTCGGACTCAGTATAAACACCGGCAAGCAATTTTGTCTGTTTCAGTTAGCGCCATGAGTGAAGTCAATGCAGACTCGGTAAATAGGGATTACTGATGAAGTATTACAGAACAACTCGACATTCTGCTACCTCGGGAGCACGTTTTCAATCGATCTGCGAATCACTGACGAACTACGCGATCGTGTGGCAAAGGCGAGTGCAGCTTTTGGGGAACGGGAACAACTGATGTGAAAGAATCATCGTCTCATCGTTAGAACTAAGGTGATGGTGTACATGTCGATGATCCTCTCGGTCCATATCTATGGAGCGTAAACATGGACACTATACGCTAAGGATACCCGGCATCTGGAACGATTCTATCAACAGCATCTTTGCCGTCTTCCGCCTGACACTGACGTGATCCGCCGGAGCGTGGTGACACAATCTACAGCCTGCTACTTTTGCAACACCTCAGGGGGCTTGGATAAGTTCCTCGGATGGATGCGACGAGAATACCGAAGAAACTACCGTATGGGCAACTGAATGTGGGCAGTTGGAATGTATGCGAACCAGAGTTGTGTTACAAAAACAGTTTAGAGGTTAGTTTGTTCAGAGTACATGTACTAGGGGATTGAGTGGAAGTGGCAGTGAATCGCCGATGATGGAGTCATCTCATCACGCGGACCGCTGCCCAAACGTAACAAAGGCAGCTAGTGCATCGGGAACGGGAAGGTGTGGCAAGCAAGCGCCAGCTGCCAGCGGACTACAGACCATCGGCTAGTTCCACATGGAGCTGTTGTGCATGCGGCAGTGCGTGTCTCAGCCTAGCCGGCTTGCCAGCCATCAACAAAGCCGCGATGGGGCTATGCCAAACTGGTCAAATGTAAGACTGTTAAACAAATCGG
Source organism: Dicrocoelium dendriticum (assembly GCA_944474145.2). Classification (NCBI taxonomy): domain Eukaryota; kingdom Metazoa; phylum Platyhelminthes; class Trematoda; order Plagiorchiida; family Dicrocoeliidae; genus Dicrocoelium; species Dicrocoelium dendriticum. The sequence continues at coordinate 3,749,624 of OX104071.1, forward strand.
TCTTGAAAACTGAGCAACTCCGAGCGCAACCGGGTCAATCCAAAAGTCAAAGCCGGATTATCTAAGGGGCTATTTACAAATGGTTCGACAACAATTTAATAACAAACCTTAAACAATCTCCAGAACAAACGTGTACAATAATACGGCTCTCAAACGCAATGAGCCGCCAACAGCAATGGTTAATAGATAAGCACAATAAAGCGAAGTGGTTCTAATGTCAGCGGGGCTTAAAGCGAAGTGATCAGTCCTCAACTGAGCAGCCAATGAGCAGTGCACAAGGAAAGCCGGCGTGGGGAGCGGGTCTAGCCTACTCATTCAGACAATGGCATTTATCCTGGACGGGATTAATTGTGAATGTCTGGATGAGATTTCGATCAGGCAAACAAAGGAAGAAGGACGGGATCATTACAGACTAATGAAGCTGGTGTGTGACTGGTCCGTATAACACGCACAAGGAATAAGACAAAAGGCGGGAGTAGCAAGCTTGTGGTTAATCGTCAGCAGGTCCAGGCGATGTGCGTGCTATCGATCCAGACGGGTAGACAGCGATGCGAGACAAAGCGACTGAGGCAAAGCAAGGTGACTTGGAAAATACTGTCTAGTGACGACAGTGGCAGTTCCAAACGCAGAGCAAATTGACGACTATCGCTTTGTAGAGCGACTTGAAGGAATGGTAGTAAGCTGATCGGGTGACTCTCAAAACGATCTTTAAAATAAGACCACAAGAGTTCTTATGCGACGAGAGGAAAAATAAATCCTCTGATGAGGTTCAAATACGGTTGACTTCGAATTTCCAAGAGCACAGTTTGTTAGTGATCCGTGAATGATAGATCCAATAGATGAACAGTGGTAGGAGGAGCTCGCGGAGCCAAATCGAATGATGGCACGTAGGTCTCTGTGAGAATAAATCCAAAGATTTGGATGCGAATAACGCAGGAGGACAGATTTTTTGCGACCGCACTGTAGTCCGACACATCAATGTGTTGGATAGATGGGATTTATCTTCGGTCTTTTCTTCGTCTGCTTTGCTCCCTACTGTCCTCTTACTTAACTGGATGGCATTTGAAAAACATGCGCACAATGTTGGGTCGGATAATCAAGCTTTTTCCTTAGCCTACACATAGTGCTTCCATTCTATTGCACAGCTGGGTGAAAGAAATGTGTGCCTGCAAGACATGGACCCACGGAAAGGATGAATTGTTGATGACCGCAACTAACCCACCAAATTTATTTACGCAATTCGACTTTCCCTGTGTTATCACAACTTGCCCCTTGTGTGAGGTACGTTGTTAGTTTTAATTGATTTGTTTCATGAAGGATGCATGTCTCAGTTTTACCGTCGGTGGTGTTATCATGTCTCCTCATACATTCACTATTTATAACCTATTGCGATATACCAGTTATGAATCCTTAAATTCCATTTTCAATGTACCTAATGTCACTCACCTCTTAAAACGTTGTTATTTTGCTTTCTTTTCCCATGTGCCTAAAGATATCTGAACGTTTTGCATTTGTCGTGGATTCCGACGAATTTTGAAATGAAATCAATGGCGCAAGAATCAATGCAATTGGAGCCACAAGTGTTTTTGTACAGCAATTTTGTAAAAGTATTCTGCATTTCCTTTGTACCTATGATCGGACCAGCTTATCTGGGCCGTGTCTCCACCTATGTCAGTATGTACCAATTAGTATTCTTACTTCAAGACGGCAAACACGATCATATACAAGTCCTACTTTGGTCGATATCTTTAATTTTTCATCCCTACAGGGAGCAGTAATTGTATCCACTCTGAGTGATTAATCTTTTACAAACAGTGTCGTTTTAGACCCACATGGTTCGTTGTGAAGTGCCAGTGCTAGGTTACGTCAGATATGAAGGACCCTTCGTCGTTCTCAGTAGCCAGATTGAACTATCTCCTGGTCATTTGGATATTTCTCAGCAATAACGCTAACTGCACTCCAACGATTCACACCGTCTTTTATGTAATAATTAAGGTCTAGCGGATGAGAATGGACAGTTTAAGCCAATCTTAAGATTACAACCAGCTTGCAGTGCTTTATGACCCACCAACTGAGAATACTCTCCAGAAGAATTCTTGGAGCTTCTGTGATCGCGGTCAGTACTTGCCACCTGCGAATCCCTTCACGTCGGATTTCCATGCCAAGTTCGTTGTTTTGACTTCAACGTCGTTGACTATTAGAAAACATTGTAACTTCAACAGTGCACGAAAACCTCGGCCTGGGGGCGAAGCTTTTGCAACCAGCTCTTGACGTTGTCTTCTTCGTCTACCTCGAGAGATGATGGTAACTGTAGGACGTCAGTTTCTGATAGTTAGAACACTATTACAAGTAAAATGCCCTATTGAAACTCGTCCAACGATAGCATCCAACGTATTCTGTCTAGATCGCTAACGTCGGTAGCTGCGTTGTCCTAAGCTGATTGACAGACAGGATCTCCTTTCATATCCCTTAGCCGCAGTAGGCTTGGCTAAACCCATATCTCTGGCGTCAGCGTAGTCTTAACCTTTTGTAGGAAGACCGAGTCTACAACCTCACGGCACGAACACTGCTAGTTTGTACCTGCGGGTTATTGACCGTTGGTACCCCTGTCTCAGGAGCACCTCTGACACACACCAGCAACTTCGCATTAGTACTGCTAACTTTCGACGTCGGACTATGAAATCTGAAAGACTCTACGGATCAGTGGGGAGCGGATTTTCCGTGCGCGAGTTCGGTGTCTGGGGTGTGTGTTTTATATGCAGACTTACTGCGTACCTCACAGCATCTTCTTTCAATGCGCCGGGGCTGATGAAAACGATGGATAGCCGACGATGTAAAGTAACTGACATTGCGTCTGGTCACACAAGACTCCCAAGTTAGAGATCCAAGAATCGCGAGCACACATTGTGGGAAACACCAGCTGATCTGACACGGAATCTTGTTCATCGACGGATGTCTTGCGAGATTGTTTCCCTGTTTTACTCCTCCACGATTCCAATTGAATGCTGGTTTAGCATCACCCTACCAGGAACTGCCAGGCAGCTACTACAAACCACACTGGCGGAGCACGATTTTTGGTTGACTTCATCGCCTCAAGAAAGCTTTTGATCGAGTGTAACCATTCCACAAATTGCGCGAAACTTGGGTATTGCACGCCTCAGTTTCAGCTACAAAAACATTCACAAAAGCAGGTGTGCATTAGACACTGTAACTATAACAATAATCCTCAGAATAAGTTGCAGCCTCGATAAATCTGAGTCAGATGAGCGCATGCTCAGAAATGTGCAGCAAAGTGGTGAGGAATGGTCCACGAAAGGCAAGAGCGTCGAACTAGTGCGACCGCACGTTACAACGCTACTCGGACCACCAAAGGACGCCGGCGCCTAAAGAGAAACCATGGGTGGCTTGCACCGCACCACCCACAGCTCTGTTCACACACTCCTTGTCCTGTGTAAGCCCGAAGGGATAGAACCAGGAGGCATGTGGATGAAAGCCTCGTTCCATCAAAGCAGCCGATGCGCAACCCTTTAAGATGCACAGCAGCATTCCTGTGTAATTTGGAAACCATGCGTAGCAGACGTACACACAGTCTTGGCTGGTTCGTAGTTCGCTCCACACTGGCTAGAACCACTCTTTGAGCCTAGCACTGTTACGAGGACGGTGTACCCAGTTCCCCCAACCACGATTTGTATTCTCCTGGAGCCTGTGTATTCGAGGTGGAGGGTGTTAATTACATATGCACCTTGTAGGCATTCACAACAGGCATAGTCAAGCGTTGCATTCCACAGGGAGGGTTCAATGCAACATGCGCACCTCCGACAGACAGACTGTCAGTCGAGTTTGGCCGGGCTGAGACGACAATGCACATTACACGCTTCTTCAGCCGCGATGTTGGCAAGTGCACCATGGCAATACTAATATTGCACAATCCCGTGTACTCATATGCATTTGTCCACACTTGTATTTGAACTGCCAAAGCCTGAATAGAAAGACATTTACTCACACGGACAATACTAATACGAGCGTGCATAGCTTGGGATTAGTTGTAAGACTAACACTCATATTCGTCCAGTCATGGAAACTCACACGCGCGATAGTAAAGACCCAATTGGAGACGATCTATTGACAAACTTGAACGGTGCCTTAGTTCCGCCTGGTTCACCAACCAGCGTTCTTTAGAATCCCCGCCTCGTGGGATAATCTGACATGGTTCGTCCGTCGCGACGCACAGGTTACTGAGTGGAGCTGCGTTGCATTGCTGCACGATTGTCGATCGTCGGATGGTTCTGTGGCAATGTGTGTGGGTCAAGCCTAACACTGCCCTGGACTATGAGGGCATCGCAGCTAGGCATGAGAAGCAGACCGTAGTAGCGTGTGCGGACTAAACACTGAATGTGTGGCAGACAGAGGAGGAGGAGGATTAAGGCATTACTATGGTAATGGAAAGTGGGCAAAGAAGCATGGTGTACGCAACATCAACCTCAGCATGGGGCACTCGTATGGGGCAACGGCGTCCGGATTAGCCTGCGAATGTTTCTCCCTCAGAACAAGTACAGGACTCCTGTGCGTGCGCAGACACTAGCTGCGATTGCCGCTACACTGCAACCCTCGATACTTTAGTTGAGTTTCAGCGCAAAAGATCTTGCGTCTGGTGCTGTGAGAAAACGGGTATTCCGTTTTGATTCAACTTTCTCCCTAATGTGATCAGATTAACATGCACCGTCCACACAGACAAACTGACGGAAGGTGTGTTAAGGCATCAGTGCTCGGTTGTGTCTCACCAGAAGCTACATCACAATCTGTGGTGCACGGTCTTTGTAACGGACTTGTTCAACCTATCTGGAGATTTCTTCTATTGATTGACCCCAAAACGACCAATCACTACCCCTCGATTGCCTATTGGACTTTGCATGCTAAAACCTCAGTTACTTAGTTTCTCTTTCACATTTGAACCTTGATTAACCACAAGCTTGCTACTCCCGCCTTTTGTCTTACCCCTTGTGCTTGTTATACGGCCCAGTTACACACCAGCTTCATTAGTCTGTACGGATCACGTCGTTCTTCCTTTGTTTGCATGAATGAAATCTCATCCAGACATTCACAATTACTCTCGTCCAGGACACATGCCATTGTCTGAATGAGTAGCCTAGACCCGCTCCCTACGACGGCTTTCCATGTGCACTGCTCATTGACTGCTCAATTGAGGATTGATCACTTCGCTTTAAACCCCGCTGACATTAGCACCACTTCGCTTTATTGTGCTTATCTATTAACCATTGCTGTTGGCGGTAGGTTGCGTTTGAGAGCCGTATTATTGTACACGTTTGTTCTGAAAATTGTTTAAGGTTTGTTATTAAATTGTTGTCTAACCATTTGTGAATAGCCCCTTAGATATTCCGGCTTTGACTTTTGGATTGACCCGGTTGCGCTAGGAGTTGTTCAGGTTCCAAGACCGATTTGTCGGTAACAGTCTTACATTTGACCAGTTTGGCATAGCCCCATCGCGGCTTTGTTGATGGCTGGCAAGCCGGCTAGGCTGAGACACTCACTGCCGCATGCACTACAGCTCCATGTGGAACTAGCCGATGGTCTGTATTCCGCTGGCAGCTGGCGCTTGCTTGCCACACCTTCCCGTTCCCGATGCACAAGCTGCCTTTCTTACGTTTGGGCAGCAGTCCGCGTGATGAGATGACTCGATCAACTGTGATTCACTACCACTTCCACTCAACCCCTAGTACATGTACGCTGGGCAAACTAAACTTTAAACAGTTTTGGTGGCACCACTCTAGTTCGCTTACATTCCAGCTTCCCACATTCAGTTGCTCATACAATAGTTGCTTCGGTATTCTCTTCGCATCCATACGGCGCACTTATCCGAGCCACCTGAGGTGATACAAAAGTAACAGGCGGTACATTGTGTCACAACGCTCCGGTGGAGCACGTCAGTGTCAAGCGCGTTGTCCCACCAGTGGATATGCAGAAGACGACACAGGTGCTGTTGATAGAATCGTTCCAGATGCCGGGTATCCTTAGAGTACAGTGCCCATGTTTACGCTCCATAGATAAGGGCGGAGGGGATCATCGACATGTACACCATCGCTTTAGTTCTAACGATGAGACGATGATTCTTTCACATCAGTTGTTCCCGTTCCCCAAAAGCTGCACTCGCCTTTGCCACACGATCGCGTAGTTCGTCAGTGATTCGCAGATCGGTTGAAAACGTGCTCCCGAGGTAGCAGAATGTCGAGTTGTTCTGTAATACTTCATCAGTAATCCCTATTTACCGAGTCTGCATTGACTTCACTCATGGCGCTAACTGAAACAGACAAAATTGCTTGCCGGTGTTTATACTGAGTCCGAATTTAGTTGCCATGGAAGCTAAGGTGGCCGTTGTGCATTGCAGTTCTTCCTCAGTATGTGCAAACAATGCACAGTTGTCGGCAAACAGAAGTATCCAGATGATTGTCTCACCCGATAGTCTTCTTGCTCCAAAGCGGCTCGATACGACACTCTAGACGCACACCATATTCACACGTGCTGAATACGCACATCACGACAGTCAGATAGTTATGTCGAGTCAAGAACCTTTTTTATACATCCATGAAGGGTGCATATCCAGCTCTAAGACACGCCACGGACATGGATAACTAATGAAAACGACTAGTACATGAGGATAGATATAAAACCGCAATCGTTACAAAACCTGGACAAATCAACTCTCACTGTAGCAGTTCTTGAGTGACTGAATTTTCATCGTTCAAAAAATGTGGCGAGAAAGGAACTACTCATGTACCATAGGCCCTTGTGCCGATATATATATATATATATATATATATATATATGTATAGTATTTTACCTCCGGCTGGTCGAGGAGGTTGACACGCGTTCGGACGAGGTTCTGTGGAGGGGAAGGCTAATGTCGGTACGTATTTTACATGCAAGTTTCCTACATGAGTTGACATGGCTGGCTACCATGATGCCAAGAAGCTTTAGCCCTGAAATGCCACTACAGCGGGATAGATGCTTCATTGATCAGGCAATTACTTTGAGGTCCTTACTTAGGAGGCCAAGAAACATCACTGGATAGCAATATCTCCAGTAGAGTAATACACATGCTTTGACAAAACGCCAAATCGAAAATCGGGGTACGGGAGAAAACATGATACATGTAACATAGAATGAGAGTATTCCAAATTTAGCAAATATTTCATTCACATGAAGAGACCACGTCAACTCTGCTCCCATGTATTTTACTGAAGTGGAAGAGATCAAATATTCACCGTCAATGCGTCAAAGTGATGGACACTGGGTTAGGATTTGTTGGTAGCGATTTGCTTTGAACAGTGTACAAAGGACATCCTTGCATTCTGATGTGTTTAACGGTAGGTAATGGGATTTGGACGAAGGTGTGAGGTTGTCCAGGAGGGTTTGTAGTTTGTCCGATAACCCTGTGCTTGGATGATGGACGCTAAGGATTACATCGTCCGCATACTTCAGCAAGCTGGCTACTTCAGGGACGTGTATTCAGGTAAAATAATTGTAAAATAGTAGTGGGGACATAATGGTTCCCTGAAGAGCACAGAGATCGTGGTGATTACAGAAGAATGGTTTCCCATTAATCTGGTAAAATGGGTGCACATGGTGAAATAATCTTTCGACTGAAAAACAACGAAATTTTGGACTCCGGAAATTAATAGGTCGCGGAACAGTATTTCACGGTTCTCACAACCAAAAACATTGTTAAAATCCAGGAAGCAGATTTGTTTTTCTTATCAAGTGCTGAGAGCACAGTATGTACCAGACATACTACTGCATCGAAGGTTGACCTTGAGCATAAATATCCAAACTGATGAGGATCATTCAAATGAGTCTGGGCTGAGATCTATTTAAGAATCAAAATTTCAAAGAGCTTCAGAGCAACCGATGTGCAAGCGATCGGCCGATATTTTGTTCCAAATGAGCACCAAATTTCGACCAAAGATGCATTCAAGGTTTACTATGCCGTGCTGAAGCGATGGCTGAAAGAGCTGAGAAATCGCCATTTGTAGACGACTGAAGCGATTGCGATCATGTTAACACAGCCGGAACTATGCGAGCATAGGGTGCATATGCAACTCTTAACTTCCCCATGGCCTTGACGCGAAATCGTTCCTTTGGAGCATTTCAAACGCAGGCTTTTTGTTATTTTATTTTATATCTTTGTGTTTTTACTTCTGGTAATCCAAGTTGATTCGTTGCACAGATCTGTTAGTCTTGTCGCGGCGTCACTTGATTAAAACGAGTCGATCATCAATAGAACGTGCGAAATCTGTTAAAACCGTTCCATTCTTTATCAGTTCCGCCTTCACCAGCCTACTGTTGTGTTTATCAATCCTGTAACTAATTACCTGATGTGAAGCATCGAGAAGATATTTCTTTGTAACCCTGATCTATTCTGTGTCTTTATTTTTCTATGAGTATTAATTACGAGCCAAAATCTTAAAGTTATGTCCAAGCACAACTGAAGCCGGGCAAGCAACCAAGCCCCACATACTTCTGCGACTCCCATCCTGCACCAAGCAATCTTGCACGAGAGTAAATCTGTGGAGCCAACTATGCCGGCACACTGGAGCCCACCCGCTGCAATGTAGGCATGGCTACATACATTTCAGTTAGAGCTACACAAACAACAGGAAGGCATTTGACGGCAGTGCCTGGCGCTATCACACAGAGCGCCAGAAGCGACACACAGACACTTATAGCTGAATCGTTCGGTATCTATAAACTCAGGTTCGTTCCACCTCAAGGTAAAGTTGGAAACAGACGAAGATAGAGGAGTGTAAGACCTTTATTATCGAAACCTGCAGTCCTGCTAGCTAAAGGCACCGCAAAATGATTCTAGCTAGGGGAAACGTGTAGTCGCCAGTCGAGAAGCAGCGAACGCTGTTCCAAGCGGAAAGCCGAAAGTGCACGAAGTGCTATTCTTTAGGCTCACGTGACCCGTTCCGGGGAAAACACAATCACTAGCCTCCCCGCGGAAGGGCTAGCGTGGTGAGGCTAGTGAAGTGCGATTCGTCTGAGTGACTCAACCACACGTAGGCATCATTCGAGCAAGCAAGTTGCCTAAGTTGTCGAGTTAAAAATGATATTATATTTCAATAATATTTTACACAGACAACAGGGGTATCTCCAGGTCACTAAATGCCCATGACTCCATCATCAACTCAGACCCCATTCCCTCTCAAACCGGTTATCGCTAGAAGAGCTCACATGTCGCGGACTATCGTATCTTCGAGTATTCTTGAAGCTAGGGAGAACTGCTGGACGACTGAACTACAGAACTCCACAGGTCTACTAATATGCGCCCATGTCAAACCGACTTGCACGTTGGACATTTTACGGCACCCAAACTCCGTCCACTAAGGGGGAACCACGGCTGCTACGGGAGGCACTACAACCAGTTAAACGATGTGGAAACCGTTCTTTCGTCAGCCATTCGCCTCCGGACTGGCTCATGGGGCATTCGGATTTCCTCCGAAGTCTGTTGAAGCAAAGACCAGTAAGGTAAATATCAATCTGATGCCTAACACCATACGAAGAAAAAAATCGATTTTTATTCATGGCGTTCCGGAACTTCAAGTCTCTGATGGATTTGAAGCACAAGCCCATCCTTTGGAGAACTGGCGTTAAACTGGCTGACGCGATCGCCAACTCGATCACAAGACCATCATCAACATAAAAGTACAAAGGATAAGGTCCCAGTCTAAACATGTGCAGGAGAACGCATTTCGTTAATATGCTGTCGTTCTACCTCCCTCAGCTAAGATCCTTCGCGGTCCATCGTGATTCGATCCTTCTTTTTGGAAAACCATTTGTTCTTCCAACACTGCTTCTTTGTGATTTTCCCCGGCCTTATGGGTAAGCACTTTAGGTTAATTATCGGGTCATTAAGGTATTTATCATGATGTGGGGATATTCAGATACCTAAATTTGTCAACATACTTCTGTCTACATACATCAGTTCTAAGCCTCAAAGCTACTGGCCGATTGAAGTCATCCAGCTTATAATGTCTAGTAGGCGAAAGTGCGAGTAGGTAGACCCCGAATCTATCGTTCTAGAACTAACCAACCAATCAAAAGTATGATTGTTTCCCTGTTTTTTCCTTCTCAACCCGCTTTTTATGGTACTGTTCCGTAATTACTATTTTTGGTACACGTTTAAAATCGCGTCTTGTAGCTGAACATTCATCCGATCAGAGCATAGAAAACAACTTGTTGAAGTGACTTGACCAGTTCCATTGAGGCGTAGCCCACCAATCAGGAAAGACGACTAAGGTGACGGACGGTCTTACCTGAACGAAACTGCATAGGCAGGTAAGTTACGGAGTCAATATGAAGCCGTAGTAAAAATGAAGTAACAGACAGGCAGTAACAATTTTATCCATTTGTAATCTGGTAAATCGAACGGGAAACAGAGCGTGTCTTACACGATGGAGACAAGAATTTACCGGCATGCGCAGTATTACAGACAACCCAAAAGGAACCGATCCAAATTTACTATGATGGACAATTTGATGGAGGGAATCCGCCTTCCTCTACTTGGATTACTTCGTTCCCAATGTTTAGATAACTTGAAACCCGAAGATTATTTACAGCGCTACGAGGCAAAGACGAATAGTAAAGAACTAATCAATAGTATGTCCGAGTTAACCGGTGCAAGAACCATGGCAATGAGAATACGGCGGTCATCCAGTAGAAAATGCATCTTCGGCGAGTAGAATGCGATCCAGATTCAATTTTCCCAAGCTGGCCACTTGCCAACGGGGTTCGAATGGTGTCGGGTGCTTTCAAGTTTACCAACGCTGGATGAGTCCTCAGTGGACACGCTTTACGCACTCCGCCAATCCGACAACTGGTTCATGCTGACAAGTCAACCCCCGAATGCGATGTTACGTATCCAGAAAAGTGAACATTTATATTTCAACTCGCACACCATTGAAATGATAAAACAGACGATTTGTTGCTTACAACAGCAGTACCGAGACATTAATAACAACTTTTAAGGTCTAGCACAACCTCACCGATAAATTTACTAATTGGAAGCAGGCAGAAACATAATGGAACAATGGAACAATGGTGTGTTTACGGGTAACAAGGCATTGCTTAACAAGTCCCGTGGGATAGAAATTATTGCGAAAAGCAAATGGCATGATAATGTGAAAAACGTTTTGTTAGATTCACCAAAGATTTGTGTAGAATAGCGGGGATGTTCGCATATTAAATGTATAAATCCACTGGTTGGGAGTTTAGCAAGATACCGTTTGATTGCGTTTTGTGGCCCCTGGCTAAACAAGTCACAAAATGAAATGTAACTGAGACAACACATCGTCTACGGGTTTTTGAAATCTCGTCAGATTGGAAGCAGAGCGGACATAATTAGCGAAGGCGTTCCAAGACTGGCACACTGGGAGGGAAAAGAAATTTCCACGGCATTCAAGCCGGCTATATTGTATTTTCAGTTGCAGAGGATGGCCACTTAGGTTAGTGTTGTGGTTCAATTCCAGCAGCGGACGGCAAATGTGGTTTGGGTTCTTCAGAATCTGGTAAACCATTATGAGATCCCCCGCAAAAGTCCAAATCGACTGCTGCATATTCTTAGAGATTTCAGTCTAAGCTGATAGAGCAGATGAAAGAGCTCCGTGACATTCTTGGTTGCCCTTCGTTGAGGAGTCTCCAGAGCAAGGAGATCCTGTTTCTGCAACGGCTGCCACGCCTGAATAGCATATTCCACGTGCAATCGCACATAGGCGTTAAGCATTTGGGGGAAAGGTTGTGGGTTCAAACCGCTCTGCGAATCAAGGCGAAGTGTTGATTGCCGGATCGCGTCACCTTCTCTGCTTGTTTTGAACACCCGAGATCTTCCTGTACCAATACACCCAGGTCACGCTCCAGTGAGGCCTGCTCCATGGTGTGGTCTGCAAGCTTGTAAGCGCTCACCGGCTGGATATGGAGTGACCGATGAACTGTAACTCGTCATGACTGCTTAGGTTGCTGCGCGGGATTAGCTGGCAGCTGAAGTACATATTTGGATACTGCAACAATCAGACGGGGAATATGTTCAAAGCAGGTTTTGTCAGGAACTAACAGGGGTAGGTACAATACTTTGAGTTAAATATGTTTCTTGATTGCCAATTTCTGACTCGGCAAGAACGTCAGAACTAATCACGACCGAGTTGTATGTTTACCAGATAAATTATCCTATTGGCGAAGCCCATTTACCTTATGTAAATACCGAAAAACAAGTTTCGGTCACGATCGCCGGATTTATCCCAAGTCTTTCAGTGGTCTAATTTGCCATTGCTCTGCTTCTACTTGATTGCACATAAAAGCGATTAGGAATTAGGGGATATTATCAAACCCATAAAAATTCAAACGGAAACCCCTATTGGAATTTCCTGAATGACATGTCTGCTTCCAAACTCTTGCACTGATTGACGAAATCAGTGGTAATCGCTAATAGAAAATACCATCTGTCATGTGCTTTCAGTGTGCATGAGTGATTTCACGCTACAGACATTTCGTTTACACAATTATGGAAGATTTCGTTACAAAGTTTTCATTGAAAACATTTACAAGGATTGTAGGAAGCATCCTTGGCACCGTTAGCTTTGTAACCGAATAGACGAAGGCCGAAAGTGAGAATCTTGTTTAGGGATTTAAGACCGCAACGTTGCAGTTTTGGCTCAGGTGTAGCTGAGAGTCCTGGCTGGCTGTGTAGTTATCTGCGCCGCACCGGTTGCTTCCATGCGCGACCTTGCAAAACTATTAGAATCCCAAAGCAATTGTGTTACATGCAACGGCGTAGGTGCGCGCTGTGAATTTACACTTTAATCCACCAGAACGAGAACAGGTAAAAGAAAAAATAGTGTTCTCGAGCTAAAAATCGCTCAACAGACGTGTTCGCGCTCATCATGGAGGTGGAGATCTTGTCCATGCGTGGATCAGGAATTTCCTGCAGAATCGGCAAATTCAGATTAGAATTCGAAGTGCACCGTTCATATCGAATGTGGCATTGCACAAGGATGAGTTCTGGGACCGCGGCTATTTCTCATGTTCATTAACGAGCTTACGCGCTTGATTAGCTCGGATTTCTTGTTGTTCGCTGATGATGATAAGATATGGCGGACGATCGCCAAACAAGGAGATCACTATGCGCTTCAGCGAGATCTGGACAGGGCGTATGCATAGTCAATCCGAAATATGCTCCAATATACGTCGTATAAGTTTGAGGTGATCCAAATTCTTCACTACCCGAAATCCAAACGCAAGCTTGAAGACCTTGTACTGCAAGCAGTCACAAAGGGTATTAATCTAGGCTGACTGGGGTTGCTGAGAGCTATCTGTGAAAGCGTCAACGACTGGAAACCAACACCTTGGCATGTTGCCGAGGGCATCCGGGCGGTCTATACATATGTCTGTTCGCAGTTGCATAAAACCTATGTGAGGCCTCACGTGGAATACGCCATCCAGGTCTGGCAGCCCTGGCACAAGCAAGATATCGCAGCACTCGAGATTCCACAACAAAAAGCCACAAACCACTTCAAACGGTTGTTCCATCTATATCAACTTGGCTTATGGACTCTAAGATTGTACAACGGCCGGTATCGGCGTCTACGTAGCGACCTAATAAAGGAATACCAGATATTAAGGAACCCCAACCACGCCACCTACTGAAACTCAGTTACAATACGAATTAAGAGGGCTTTTAGCTGAAGTTGGCCACGCAAAACCGTCGGCTAGAATGTCGGCGAAACTGTTATTCTCTCCATGACCACCAGTCAATGGGCGCCTTTTTGTTATTACGTGGTTTCCGCCCCCACTTTACCGTATAGACCATCGCATTCTTCTCCACAAACTCCAGAAATATGGTATCGACCATCCTGTCCTGGTCTGGATAGGAGACTTGCTCGTGCAACCTCACCTGAATATGACGGTTAGAAGCAACCTGTCGGAATCCATCGAAGTTCAATGCTGCGTAACTCAAGACTCGGTACTTGGACCCACCTGTTCCTGGTTTACATAAATGAACTTGCGAGAACGCTATCTTCTAACCGTTTGCAATTTGCTGATGATCTAAAGGTATGGCGTACTATAGCTGCAGTGGAAGATCCCTCAACGTTACAGGAGAACCCGGACAAAACGTGCACATGGTCCATCGAGAACATGCTGCATTTCCACGTCACCAAGTGCAGAGTTCTCAGCATACGGCACAGGAGTATGTACAAGTACCGCCTAGGACCACAAATTCTACAGCTGGCTTCTCACGAGTACGATCTCGGCGTGATGGTTCAAGTTGACCTCGGTTGTTTGAGGCAGATGGAAAAGGCAGCTAAGAAACCAAACCAGTACCTCTGCCTTCTTCGCAGAGCTTCCGGGAAGTTTGACCCTTCAGTCTTTCCAAAAGTGCTTAGTGCGTACGTGAGGCCGCACACGGAATACACTATTTAAGCGTGGCAACCCTGGCTCAAGCATCATCTCCCCGCGCTCGATACTGCACAACGTAGGGCAACGAAGAGCGTCAGAGGTTTGATCAGCCTCTCCTACCCACTCAGGCTGAAGACCAACGAAATATACAGTGTACCTTATCGGCGTCTAAGGGGCGACCTCATAATAGTGTACCAGATCCTGAGAAACCCAAACCACCCATGCCATTCTCTTCTAACACTCAGTCAAAACACCTCGCTAACAGGTCACCAGTTTAAGTTTGGCACGCAGTACAGCCGCCTGGAATGTCGGCGAAACTAGTTGCACACGAGTAAGCGTTGTCCTTGCTAACTTTTTTTATTTTTTCTCTCCCATTTTGTGATCAATAACCACTCCCCTTATTGCTTTGTGTGCGTACATTCTCATTTCAAACTCCCTTTATACGGCAGTGCAGTTAAATCTGTAATCGCCCGAACTGACGATTCCATTATCCCTTGAGCTATCTTTTTTCACTCTAAACACCCTACGGGACATGTCAAGCATCTGCTTTTTTACCCGTTATAAATCATTGTTGTTCATTGTTGTCAACTCAGTGGGAACAACCGTTGTTGCAGAGTCCACCACAGAGACTGATCTGACTGCCGTCATAGCATCCGGCGAGACTTGTTAAGCAGCGTTTTTTCTTGAAATATACTAGTATACCACTAGTATCCGGGTCTGCTGGATGGCAGTCACTTAATCAGTGCAGAATCGGTCGGTGCACTGTACGTACTTGTCACGTTATCCAGCATGATAAGTGGGCAAACGATAGAGTGGGAGGATATCCACCAAAGTCACGTGTGACGGCCGATTGCTTGTGCAGTAGGCGCGTTCCTGACAAGTGACACTCACAGAACTGCTTTGCAACCAGCTAGTAGAATGATTACGATAGTCGATAAGTGTGATGAGCGTACGTTAGAACAAGCCGACCGGATCGATGGCTCCAGATGGGTGAGTACAGGGACGATCCGACGAGTAGGTCGCACAAAACACGTAAACGTGAGCAGTAACTATTAGTTACTTGAATGTGAAGAGGATTTGGAGATGAAGGAATGGTGAGATGGTTCATAACTTACTTTTATTCTGTGTATTTGGTGGATGTGGAAACTAGTCGTAGCCGGGAAATTAAATGATAGAAAAGGGTGATTTGTAAGACATTAGAGAACAGCATGACTTGGGTGACACGCGTATCCCCTTGCGTTACTGGAATAATTACCTAGTATTAAGTCCCACACTGTGGTGAGCAGCAGAGAATGGATACGATTAAGACAATAGCACTGTCACTGTGTCGGCGGGATGTGCTCATAGTTCCTTGATGAAGACAAGAGAAAGATGAGGGTCTGCATACACAGCATGTGGTTCAAGAGCTTGCGGTGGACAAACGGTGATGATTGGCAGACTAATCAGTGCCACTCAGAAGTTTCGATCTTAAACGTGAGGATTCAGTTGACCAAGTCAATGTGCTCAACAGTCGCCTAAGTGTTGATTAATCACGAAACACTGTACGACAGCAAATCACCGAACTTCGGTGGGCTGCTTTGATATGCAAGCCACCGAAGTGAGTTTAGAAGTATTTCCTTATAAATGAATAAATAAATAGTTTCATTCCTCAGCAGTGCGGGGCACCGACCAATTGGGTGGTCTTATCAACATGTACAACGTGATCGCATAATATAGTTAATTATTCGTCTTTTGATCAATGGTTCCCATATGGGTTTTTGAAATGATTAGCAGTTTGGAAAAAATAGAGAGATAAAGCAACTGGGAACAATAATAAATGTAGATTTTGCGGAAAGTTCAAGTAAAGTAAGACGGTCATCCATGGAACTGTCCCCAGGGGACTTGCTTCCATGCAGGGTATTGCCTCAATGGGTTTCTCCCGCACTTCCATGCTCCAATTGGCTCTGTGCCTGTGTGGCAAAATAGTAAATAGGCCATCAGAACTAGATGTCAAATGACTTTTTTAGGGCTGCTTTATACATACATTATAGACGATGGAGCCTCAGCCCGTTCTGTCATGCGGATCAATCAATCATGGCACTTTTTTGTTTTAAGCCAGCGAGTCAGTAGTAATATGATTTGCATGGGTATAACTTTTTAATCTGGAAGCTGTAATCCGTCACCACAATAGATCAGCCCAGTCATGACCAACAATGAAATAAAGAAGAAGATAAAGTATGAGGAATTAAAAAACGTAAAAATAAATACAAACGCTTGCCGATAGGCCAGTCATAATTTGGTGGAAAATCTTGGCGAGTGACGACGATGGTCCAGAGACATCAGCTTGAAAGGCTTAGTGCATCTACGAACCAATGCGTCAAAGGAGAAAACAGAATTGGTTAGACGGATTAATAGGAGTAAGATCGTTCTCAAATATATACTCAAGAATTCAACTATATGTAGGTAATCTTATATTATTGAAACGAATAGAGGATATGGTGACTTTCATACGTATCCAGGACCTTTCTCATACAAATCATCTAGAATCACCGTTTGGCTTAGTGTTGACCAGATGTTTGCAACAGTCACGTGAATATTAATCATGCATCTGAATTGTGGATAGGTAGTGCAGTTTCTAACACTCGATGGAAGTTTGTTCCATATTAACGCATATTTGACGTAGAAAAACTTTGAGCGGAGCTTTGTGCGAGACTTTGGAATTTTCACTGTGCGCTCGCTGTTTCTTAGTTTATGGTGTATACGAGTCTGAAACTCGAGTTGTGGCTGAGCAGTGAAGGTTAATCCGAAAAGTAGGCGGTAAAGACGGCACAGATTAAGTTTGAGTCTGCGTAGCCATAGCGGCTCCAGATTTAGCGCCTCGCAGCACTCACGGTATGTCATAGTATTAGGCATGTTCAGAAACCTTTTTGTGAATGATCGTTGAATATTTTCTAGTGCTATAATATCCACTTTTCTCAGATTACTATGCACTATCGTACAGTACTCAAGTTTCGGCCTAACACATATTTTAAAGGCTTGAAGCCTGGAATCCCTCAAAATAAGTTCGACTTATGTAGGCGATTACTTTTCTGGCAGAAGCCTGCAAGAATATAACATGCTCTAAGAAGTTAAATGGGGCAGAATATCTTAGACCAAGGTCTCGGACTGCGCCACACACAGGAATAGGGGTATCGTTTAATGTAAGGATGTTCAGAGAAGGGCTACTTAAATGGGACACCAAAGTTAAAATGAGGGACAACAAGAAGTTGGACAATGGAATGTATTTTTTGGTCTGAAACCTGCTTTCGCTGCATTTCCTTGATCGGTTGTCTTCTTTTCAATTACCCTCAGTCTATTCTGAAACATGTTGGTCGGAGCTTGGTATACTAGTCGGTAATCCATGACACGTAAGAGACGTGTCAAATACGGGACCGGATAGAAATTGGAGGCAACTGAACCCAACGTATATTGTGCAGGCTACAAAAATGGGGAGCGATTCAACCAAAGCGAGAAACGGTGCAGCAAGGTACTCACCAAAACTATTTGTGTCAACGAATGTGCAGCCAGTAAAACAAGTGGACGTTTCGAAGATTAAAACAACCGTAAAATCCGACGTTGCGAAATACTGAGAGAGCGTGTTTTCCGGTACACTACAATGGCCTCCCCCTAAAAGTCTGAAGAACGGAAACCTTCGATTGTGCTGTTGGTGGGGGAAACGGAAGATGAGGATGGGTGCGAATAGCTGAATGGGTTTGAGTAAGGGTTTCAAAGGTGGGGTGTGTAGCAGAGTTCGCTGAGTCAATGCTTTTGTTATTTATTAGTTATGATGATCATGTGGACCAGAGTGGATCATTGGTGGGCCGTCTGGGCGGGCTGGTCGGATGGTAGAAAAAAACTGGCTAGTCCAGAAGAAAGACCGACAGGACCTTTCCTTTGCTGCAGACCTGATGGTGAGCTTGGTAGGTGTCACTCCCCCACCGCACTCGTGTCCACGGTCCTCGTCCCACGAAGAAATACAGGCGTCCTCGTCCCACGAAGAAATCCATGTCTCCTCGTCCCATGAAGTAATCCGGGCGTCCTCGTACCACGAAGAAACCCGGCGTCTTCGTACGCAACGACTAGCCAAGTGTTTGGGGGCCAACCCGTTCGTGGTTGTCTGCGGCCTAAGGCGACTGGCTGTGCCTTGGGTCAGGAATGGGGTCTTGGGTCGGCTGGCGAGTCACTCGGAAGTTGCGTTGATCCGGTTGACGGGTCACTCGACGGTTGCCTTGGCAGGTCTGGCAGTTGAGTTTCGGGAAGGCAGAACTCAATGGGAGTGTGCAAGGGTTGGTGGAAGTGGTTTGACGCCATAGAGGAACATGGCATTCATGATAAAAGCAAATACACTTTTAAGTTTTCAATTTGTTTTGAGCTTTTTTGTCGATTTTGCTAGACGTTTGTGAACATGGCGCACGATTGTCACTAAAGACAGAAAAGGCATGTTAATGGAAATAGCGAAAGTTTACACAAACTGCAAACGGACCTGACGTTTAACCTGTCTACGGCGTCGATCGGTTCCTTGGGGATGAGGCGGGGTAGATTGAGGGTCAAGGGGAACGGAGGGTTTCGGGATATCCAGTGCTCGGGAAGTCACCGAAGGTGCGGGTGTTTATGTGATGGCATCAGGATGGGTTGCAAGTAGTTCGACAAGGAAAGTCACTTTAAGGCGGTCGATGGACATCGTTGTTCGGTGACTATTCTGGTCCAAAGTGAAGTGTTTCGGAGTACGTTGCAGGACTCTGAAAGGGCCAGTGTAGGGTGGTTGGAGAGGGCGCCGCACTGCGTCGATGCGGAGGAAGACGTGAGTGCAGGTAGAGAGTCCGCTGTGCATTTGCACATATCTAGTCTGCTCACGGGGCGGAGTTGGGCGTAGTGAACGCATGCGTTGAGCTAGGGAGGACGCAAAGTTAGGCGGAGGCGTACCCGACGATGCGGGATGTGAAACGAATTCTCCTGGTAACTTGAGCGTTGTGCCGTAAACCAGCTCTGCTGGTTCACGTTGTAAGTCAACTTTGATGCTGTTGCGGTCGACACATGTAAGAATGTATATGAATCCGCGCGAAGGAGACAATAGACCTACCAGGTCTACGTGTACATGCGAGAACCTAGAGCTCGGGGCAAAAAATGAACCAAGAGGAATGCGGGTGTGAGGATGTATTTTGGAGCGCTGGCAGTGAAGGCAGGCACGGTCATCTTTGTTTACGCGTGGCCAAACAAATCGTTCGGTGAGCAGTTACAAGATGCACAGACACCGGGATGTGGAAGTGAGTGCAGTGCGTCAAAGACTGTGCGTCTGAAGGAGATGGGCATGAGAGCTTTAGGACAAGTTGTGGACGTGTCACAGAGAATGGTTTCTTCCGCGGTTTGGAGAGGAACATGTTGCACATGCGGCGAGGTGGACTGCAGAGTGCTTTTTATATCTTCATTTTGAGCCTGAGCCGATGCCATGGCGGCGAGATCGACGGTAGGCAAACACTGTAGAGTGAGTTCGACGCGTGAGAGAGCGTCCGCGACGGGATTGTCAGCATCTGAGACATGAGATATGTCATCAGTGAACTGCGTAGCAAACTCTAGGTGTCTTGTTTCCCGTGGTGAATTTTTGTCGCAAGCAGAGTTGAAGGCGTAAATAAGGGACTTGTGGTCAGTGTAGACCATGAAACCGTGGCCTTCAAGTGTCGGCCGGAAGTGAGGAATGGCCAGGTAAATGCAGAGCAGTTCTCTGCCAAACGTACTGTAGCAGGATTCCGTTGACTGCAGACGCTTGGAGAAGAACCTAAAGGGTTGCTATTGCCCACCAACGTGTTGTTGGAGGACGGCTCCTACAGCAACGTCTAAGGCACCAGTCGTAATGGAAAACGGCGCAGTCGATCCGGAAATAGCGAGGAGGGCTATGTTGGAGATAGCATCCTTGAGCTCGGCGAACGCTGCCTCTGCTGTCAGGGAAACAGAACTTACGTTCATTCCCTCTGAGTAGGTCGGTCAGAGGCTGCATGAGCTGAGTGCAACAGGGAATGAAGCGTCGAAAGCAGTTGACCAAATCACAAACGCAACGAAGGTGTTTGAGCGAAGTCGGAGCTGGGAAGTACTTGATTGCCTGGAACTTAACAGGAAGAACTTCGATATCAGAAGATGAGACGAGGTCGCCAAGGAATCCTACAGTTGATTTGCCGAGTTCGCACTTAGTCGGGTTGACTGTGACACCATGTTGGGTCAAGCGCTGGAAGGGAGTTCGAAGTTGCTCGAGATACTCTTGTTCTGATGAACTGGCTACTAAAATATCCTCGAGGTAGGAATAAGCGAAGTTTAGGCCACGAGTGACATCGTGGATGAAGCGTTGGATGGTTTGTGCGGCGTTGCACAGTCCAAATGGCATTCTTAAATATTCAAAAAAGCCGAAAGGTATGATGATGATTGTTTTAGGAATGTAATTTACTTCTACAGGTATCTGGTGAGAGGCGCGAACCAGATCCATCTTGCTGAAGATCGTCTTACATGTGAGGCATGCGGTAAGGTCCTGCATGTGTGGGATGGGATACCTATCTAAGACGGTTATTTGATTGAGTGCGCGGTAATCATCGCAAGGGCGCCAGTCACCAGAGTTTTTGGGGACCATCTGCAGGGGCGACGGTCAATGGCTGTCGGAATGACGGAGTACGCCAAGTTCAAGGGTGTGCTCAAACTCCACCCTAGCTACCTTTAGTTTCTCGGGCGATAGTGGGCGTGGACTGCGCGAGACGGGGGGTTGCAATTCGTCCGTATGTGATGTGTGACTTGGGATGCCACGTGCCAAGCGGTTTTCATTGGCTGAACTAGGTTGGAATACTAAGAAAAGAGGTTGGCATAGTCTGGCAAGGTTTGAGGAAATGCGCAGACTGGTGTTATCGACGCTATCTGCGATGATAATGCGTCTATTGTCGACGGCTGGCTAGTCGCGAGTGTCGGTGTGGTTGCGTCAGCACAAAGCTGCTTAGGTGTTTTGGTTTCAGCTCTGGCTCGTGCCGTTGGATGACGCGGTCTGCCAGATTTGCAACTGTTGTGATTGGCAAGTCACTTGCTACTGTAAGGATAGCCCGAGTGCTCTCAGGAAGGCGTTGCGTCCACAGCTGGCGGAGAATCCCTACGTCCATGTTGGACGTGCCGATGAGCTGTTGTATTTCGCGCAACAAGGCTGAGGGCATCCTATCTCCTAGTTGCACATCACTAAATAGTTGCTGCAGTCGGACTTTGTCAGAAGGCGTGATTTGCTGAATAATACCTTGTTTAAGAGTCGCGTCTTTCATTACAAGAGGGGGCAAAATATGATGTCTCTCACCTGCGAGGATATACTCTGAGGGGGGCGAGATATTAGCTGATTATACATGGCGAAATCAGAAGAAATCCTACGAATGTAAAGAAACGGATTTTAGGTACAAAACCATAACAAAGGATCACTGTCCAAAAATGGTGGAGGAGCTAACGCAACAGAATTGACCAGGACAGGCTCAACGGCGTTAACCGCGTATGGGGATTGCTCATCCTCTAGATAATCCATTGCAAAATGCCAATAGAAAATGTGGTAGGTGAGAAAACAGTATGATCACAAGTAATGAATCATGAAATCACTAGAACGAGCTCACCAGAATGAAAATTCAAAATGGCGGACGGCCTGTTCCTGACAGGGTTCACCAATTGTTGGATGGGGCCTGGCATACTAGTCGGTAATCAATGACACGTAAGAGACGTGTCAAATACCGTACCGGATAGAATTTGGAGGCGATTGAACCCAACGTATATTGTGCAGGCTACAACAATATGAAGCGAATCAGCCAGAGCGAGAAACGGTGCAGCAAGCTACACACCATAACACTTTGTGTC
Source organism: Dicrocoelium dendriticum (assembly GCA_944474145.2). Taxonomy (NCBI): domain Eukaryota; kingdom Metazoa; phylum Platyhelminthes; class Trematoda; order Plagiorchiida; family Dicrocoeliidae; genus Dicrocoelium; species Dicrocoelium dendriticum. The sequence continues at coordinate 3,771,959 of OX104071.1, forward strand.
AACGGATGTGCATTCAGTAAAGCAAGTGGACGTTTTGAAGGTTAAAACAACCGTAAAATCCAATGTTGCAAAATACTGAAAGAGCGTGTTTTCCGGTACACTACAAACCTGTTAACCCGCAGAGATGAGCCGGAGGTTGGTGTAAGAAATTCATTTACAATACTAGAGCTTATCGTTTACACACACCGCCGAAAGATACTCCTTCCGTCTTGGTTCTACTTAAATTCCTGTGTCATAACCGGTGTAGATCTTGACGTTTTTGGGTCCCATGCGGCATCACTACAATTGCGCCTGTTCAAGTTGGTGCAGTATTACTCATTATTAAGCGGTTCGACTAACCTCTCCCTTCCCATTTCATTGCAGCATACTGTGGTTTTTTCAATACTTTCAAATAAATGTCTTGTTTAACAGCTTTTTTTCCTATTTATCTTCGCTGCTATAATTTGCTTCCATAAGACGGACTTCCATCAGGCCATTTATGTTCAAAAATCAGCGCTCGAATTGTACTTGATTAAATGAGCCAATGTGATGTCCCAGCAACCCGCCACAATTGAGAAATGTGTAAAGTGGAACTAGCTTGAACTGAAAGTAAATTGCTTAACTTCTTTGTTCAGCTGAGACCCCGGAGTCCCCGGAGTCCTAATGCTAATGAGATGATGAACGTGATTGTCCGTCGATCCTCACAATCAGACAAAATACTTGGCTGGCACAAATGAGCATTTTCTAATCAAGCTAAATCAGGTAACTCTGCGATCTGGGAGCATACGGACACCGTTTGCCTTTATTAACTTTGCATTTGCGATTGGCTGGCTGAAGTTGCCATGTACAAGCTCTACTCAAAAGTAGCGGTCTGGTCATTGTTAAGGAATTAGCTTACCGTTTGTATATAACGAGTGGAGCCTGGTGCATTGCTTTAGGACAATGCGCATGAGGGAAGACTGTGTGGATTTTACGTTTTACTCCCAGTTGAATGATTAGGTTACAGACGTTTCGTCACCAGACTAGACAACATCATCATTGCGTGTTTGTGGACCTGGTTCGCAGAGCACCGTATCCGACTTCGAGATCCAATTGCTCATTGATCGAGTTCTGCTTTGAATGCTATGCTTTAATGGACATACTTGCTTGCCGGCGTTTGGCTCTTCCGAGGAAGTTCGCGTTCTTCAGGTCGAATTGGTGCTTTTGGGCATCCATATGCACAGACGTCAAGGATTTCTGGTCGTGGCGATAAATGACTACGCCGTTATCTAGGAATAAATCTGGAACTCACTGGAAGTCAATTCAGTAGGCTTGGTAGACGACCAGTTAAGATATTTGTTATGCCACACCACTTTTCACTTTCGACTCAAAAACTTTACCGGCCGAAGTGAATTGGCATTGGCATTCCATAACGACCATGGGTAAGCTACATACAGAGACTAATAAACTATCAGTTCATTGGTGCAAGCTTACAGCGGTCAAAGGTCACTAGGGTTGTTTGTCCTCTGTGGTTTGTATCCGTCAGGGTCAACCGGGGAACAACTAATGCTGGTCAGATGATAGTTACATGTATGGCCCATTGGAAGGAAATTGCTCACTGATAGAATTTGTCTTCAGTACTTAGGAATTTGGTGGAGGGAGCGCTGATGAACAATGAACAATGAGTTATCACGGGTAAAAAAAGCGTGTGCTTGACAACTCCCGTAGGATGGTTGAAGTAAAAATTAAAAATTGCAGGGTTATCTAATAAGTAAATGGTTATTTCAAGCGTCCACCGAGTTAAATGCACTACTGCATAATGATAGGTTTAAGTGGGAATATGATGTGCACATGCAAAATAATATAGAGAACTGTTACAGTTCAGTAAGTGCATGTGAAATAAAAAGGAAACGACAAAGCTCACTCCTGTGTTTCTTTATTTGACAGATGTGATAGGTTAATCCAGTCTGGCTACATCCAGGCTAATCACATGTACACTACTGCATGTATCCTCACCGCCACGTTGTGCAGAGGGCCGTTAAGCACCTGGTTAGATTTGCGTTGTTTCGTCCTCCAATTGGAACGAAATATATCAAGTAAGGCAAGTTTGAAAGCGTTAATTCAAGACATTTTTGAAAAGCGTTAATGTAGGGGTAAGGATAACGTGAGTTGGAAGGGCATTCCAGGCACGGGACACGGAGGGAGAAAGCGTTGCGTCGACAATCAAGTCGACTGTAGTGTGTAGCCAGTTTGAGCTGGTGACCTCTCAGGTTGTTATTTCGGCTCAGCTGCAACAGATTGCGACATGGGTGAGTTGGGTTCGACAGTATTAAGTAAACCATGATTAGGTTTCCTCGCTGACCTCCGTATTTACCACTGTACAATCTCAGGGACTGCAGTCTGTGTTGGTAGGAGAGATGAAACAATCCTCTAACGAGTTTGGTAGTTCTACCTTGCGGAGCTACAAGTGCATAGACGTCACGCTTGCTCGAGGGTGGCCAGGCCTGGATCGCAAATTCCACCTGAGGCTTCACGTAGATGTTCAGTATTTGCGCGAAGACTGATGACTCGAAATTTCAGAATCCAAGATGTTGACGAGCTCTTTTTGATGCCTTTTCAGCCTGTCTCGAGCAACCAAGATCGTCCTGCACCATCACCCAGAGGTTGTTTTCTTGGGAAGCACGTTGTAACTGCTGGTCCTCAAGTCGATACTCATAGATAAGCTGACGGTCTATGCTTACGACTTTGCACTTGGTCACGTTGAACTGGAGCCGGTTGTCAGACGATCACGCGAAAGCCCTGTTGAGATCGCTTTGCAATACCATGTGATCGTCAGATGTCTTGATATCATACCAGATTTTGACATCATCTGTAAATAGTAAAATATTCGACTGCACTACACTGGTATGACCGATAAACAATGTCAGGAATAAACTTGGTCCCAGTACCGATCCTTGGAGCACGCTACACGACGTCATTTGGGTCGGAAATGGAGCTGCGGACTCTCACATTCAGCAGACATTGAGCAAGAAGTTGCCGATCCAACCGAGTATAGGGTCACCGATTTCATAAATTCGAAGCTTGTAAACGAGAATGCGGTGGTCCAAACGATCGCGTGCTTTCGAGAAGTTCGGGTAGACAACGTCAACTCTCACTCTGGCATCGTTTGTCTCCGTCCAACTTGATCGGGCTAGCAGCAAGTTTGTAATGCAGGATCGACGTCGGCGGAATCCGTGTTTCTGTGACACTAGGATGTTGTTGTTCTCAAGATAACCCATGAGCGCCTCTGCATTTAAACGTTCGATTACTTTGGATAAAACTGGGAGAAGAGTGATTGGACTGTAGTTCGAGGGCTCGGAGCGATTACCACTTTGTAAATAGGAGTGACCAGTCCATGTTTCCACATTGTGGGAACCTGCATTTCGTCGAGACGTTGAAAGAACCGAGCTAATGGTTCGGTAAGCTTCATGGCCGCTGTCTTCAAAGTCTTCGGTTTGATCTCTTCCAGGCCAGGTGAGCACGCACAATGACATTAGCGTTTTCATCACATTGGCTGCCGTGAATGAGACTTGGTTTAATGCTGGTGTCGATGGAAGCTGTGTCAGAAGCGGATGGAATGATGATTCACTCCGGACAGTATGAATGAAGTGTTGGCTAAGTACTTTGGCTGCATCTTGTGCAGTTTGCGTAAGACCATCCGTTGCACGTAAAATAGGGATCCTGCACTGCACTCTGCGGAGCTTCTTGACGTGTCTATACAGCAACTTGGGACTTGTAATGAATTGCGCCGCTAAGTTCTGTTGGTGCTGAAGTTTGTCTTCGCGGATCAACTTGACACAGTGGTTTTGTTGAGGTGTGTAAGCGTGTCAGGTCAGGTTAATTGGACAGGCTTTGTAAGCGCACCAGGCTGAATCCCTTAAGGCCATGCAATTTTTAGTACAGCTACACAGGAAAGACTTCGAATCCGTTCGCCGATGCTTGTCAAACTGGCCGAAGTAAGAAGAGAATCCAAGCTTTAGACAGTCATTCTCTGTCTATTCCATTCAAGTAGTTGCTAGTCTTGATTATTGCTATAGCCTCAACCTTTAGCATTTGTTGGGTTGGTCGCAATCCCTTCCTGATAACCTCGACATTTTCGAAGTGAAGTTCGTGCCCGTGTCTAACACATGCATTCTCATCGCCGAGTCTCTGAGCAGAGCTCCATAGTATAGCTCATTTCGCGAAGGTCAGGATATGACCATACTGTGTTTATATAATCACGTGCCAAGCATTTTCCTGGTTCTTCTGCGTTTGTCCGTCGCAATTTCGGCAACCGATTTTGTAGACCACATCAGTACTTTCCACTTTGCTAAGTTTACCTTTCACCTTGAAGCGTTTACCCCGAATTAGCTCCGTTGATGGGTGGGAGACTTTGACTCCAAAAAGTAATAAAAATCTTGCTGCCCCTTTCTGGATGCAGTTGATGTATGACAAAATAGACCTGTTTTCAAAAGTTGCATTTTTTAAAATAAAATAAAATAAGTTCGTATCTTTACCGATCATTTGTTGTGGTGTCTTTTATGGTGTCAGACAGCGCAGACCCAAGCCTTTTGAGGACTAGTTCCTTTTGAGCGTGCTGAATAGATGGTATACTTCCGCCCGCTTCAGCTGCGGCATGCTACCTAGGGTTTGTGATCTTCTGGACTGGGTTCGCATGTATCTGCGCATGTGGACTGCTAGATGACTACTGCCGTAGTTCAGCATCTAGTCGGTATGTGTTGATTTTCTATCAGCTGTAGTGTCCAGTAGTCCGGAACCAGTCCTTTGTATAAGAACGTCTAAGAATGGAAATTGCAAATGGTTCTTCTTTTCCCTGGTGTATTGGATGCCTTCGAACATATGTTGTCGATTAGTTCGTGCTTCTTCCCGAAGTTGGAACGCTTGAGAATGACAAAAGTTTCGCCATGTAGCGCGTCTAAAGTTCTGGTTTTCGCGTTTTTGTGTGCTATCCGTTCCAGCGCCTGCATCATTGCCTCGGCTACCAATCCAGAGATTGGTTGTCACATCGATGTGCCTCATATCTGTTCATAAATTTGGTCCCTGCAAATTAAAAGTGTTGTTAGCCACAGTTCCAGTAACTCCATCAGTTGTCTGGTGTCCATTTGACTACTTGTATCGGACGATGCGTTTTCCTGCAATAAGAAGCCATTGTTTGTTTTGCCAATTTGATATCCATTGATATGAACAACGCCGATACATCAAAAGCGACCATACTTTAGTCCTGTTCCATGGTTATGGTTTTCATTTCTACAACGGACTGCTCTGCCGAGTTGATCGAGTGTCCTATTCCATCTATTAGATATTATGGCCATCTTCAGAGCGCATTTTTGTAAGTCTGTAATTTGGGGCTCCAGGTAGGGACACAATGGGACGGAGAGGCACGAGGCTTTAGTGCACATTTGGTAAACCGTAGAATCGCGGAAGTCTCGAATATTGCGATTTCATTTTGTGTTTCAGTTTTGTGATTTGACTCATATGTTCCGGTCTTATCAGAGTGTGTCTGGTTTTGCGTTCTGAGTGTTTACTCATGTCTTCGTTTAACGGCATGTATGTGTTGAGTAGCTGTTGTTTTTTTCTCATTTAATGTTTATTTTTATGAAGGCGGTGTGGTGTAGACGAGCTATGTATCAGAGAACTTATGACTAGATGCCATAACAGTTCGAACATAGAAACTCAAGCCTATTTGAGCACATGTTTAGAAGTACATTTTCGATTGACCGGCTTAGTGTTACCCTATTCTGAGCGATGCGACTTACTTAAGCTTGACCCAATATGGCTTCGACGTCTAAAAGTAAACTTAGCACTTTTTTTCAATATCCTGCACAAAAATGTCCACACCCCTAGCATTGATCTATCACTCATGAAACCAAATGGATACAATACACACAATAGTGAAAATTCTGTGATGGTAAGAAGGTCAAAGACAAACATATCAGCAAACTTTTTCCTTAATCGGTACTCCCGTATTTGGAACAAATTGCCGACCGATATTCGTACTAGCACATCTGAGTATAACTTTCGTAGAAAGCTGGACGAATATCTTACAGTCAGCAATGTGATTATGCTCCTGCGCTGCCCTACAACTATTCAACAAACGTATGAACAAGGTCCAGACAACATATAACTGAAAGTTGCAATTGACTGTATCAGTCAGATCAACAAACACCCGTTGATTCCCTGCTTACCCTTCTCTTTTATTGCTCACTCCGGATCTGCCTGCCCGAAAGCTCACCGCTGCTTAGTGGCTCCACTGATACATCGATGGGTTGGAGGTCCAGGCTTCTGTTATTCTCTTCACCCCATCTTGGCTCACTATACTTCCCCTTGATTTTACTTGGCTCCACTGCAACCATGTGTCAGTTGAATCACTGGAAACTTGGTTAGCTGGACTCCCAAGTCCGGTTAACTATCTCTCCAATTGTAACTTCACTTCCGTTTCACCCGCTTGCACACCTACCATTCGTTTGTGAAAGCACTGACGCTTTGGTAGGTAAAGCACCCGGATCCTTTCTTTACATCTTTAACCCACCTTGCTCCCCAACACTTAGCTTCGGTTTTCACTTGACCATATCTTGCTGGTGAATCAACCGACACATTGTCAACATCAATATGTTTGCCACTCAGGACTACTGTAACCTCGTAAACATATTACTGGCGTTCTGTTGGACCAATTCCCTGCATAATCAAACTCCTAGCGCAGTTAGCCAAACTACTAAAGGTTCGGCATTCTTGTTCACAGCCCACAACCCACACATCTTAAGTAATCCGAAATCCGTATTGCGCCTCCTAATTGTAAACAACATCTGCAATACAATAATAAGGTAGTTGCTTAAATATTTCCCTTTTATACTGTGCAGTAATGTGGACTTATTTTTCCCTGTTAGCCAGACCCATACTGCTGTTCCTTATGCTGTGTCCAGAAATTTGGTTGCGAGACCCTCCCCACACTATATTATTCTCGATTCCACACATGTACATAATTCCCTAGGAAGTTTTCAACCTCCATCACACTAATACTTACTAATACTTGCTATTTCCCTTCTATTTACGTTGATCCGGACCACAACTCGTTCAACGGTACGATGAGATACTTGCTACCGAAGAAAGTTGGGTCTGCATAAGAATAAACTACAACTTGAATCCAATCCCACTCAATACGAATCTCCTCGCATCCGATAAACAATTTCAGCTTCAGAGAAAACTTGTACATAATGATCGGTCCAGGGTCTCTGGAACGTGTCTCACCTTTCTGAGAAATATACCTATTATTATTCACAACTTGTCGGTGGTGGTAGAATTATGCATTACAAGTCCTTTGTCCGCGGCGATCCGCGAAAATCCTGCGCCTCCTCGTTTCCACACATGTTGCTCACTAGTAGTGTACACACTCAGCTACAAATTTGCTGCTGCACTCGATCTCCCACGCAGCCTGTCCGACCTCCGAGGCTGCTCCATTTATTTCGTAGATTCTTCTGCTTCGTACTACTTCCTCAGGTTGGTAGCATGTGCTCGCAGCATGTCTCCCTGCAGAGCGATGGTGTATACGGGACCTGGTCAACCGAGTGCGTCGCGTGGTCCATTTCAATTCGGTAGGAGTTTCCTCCATCTGGGGTCACATGCGGGCAATTGTTAGTGATCTTTGTTCTTCACCTTCAACCCAATTGGAAAGCTTTTGGTTAGTTTGCTCATGTTGACTAGGGATATTTCCATTATTCGGTTCTGCGTTACCTGCAGACTTCGGTTCGCTACTTTTCCACTGCTCCATGCTTCCCTTGGCGGTAACTGACAAGTCGGTCACACTCCCACCAGATACACAGAATGTCGAGGTCTGCGGTCGTATATTAACTGGAATGTGAATCTATTGGTTCTTGCTTCCTTGGACGCGCGGTGAGATAGCAAGAGTAGCTACATAGCTTCTTCCCATTTCCCCTTTTCTTCACCAACCATTCTTTAATAGTTCTTTTATTCCTTTCCGTTAATCCGTTTGTCTGTAGATGGTCGGGTATGATTCATATCTTCTTGATGACCAGTTTCTACAAACATATCCGGAATCCACCACTTTCAAATCATGAGCTCTGGTCCGTCAGTATGACCTTCGGAACCTTGTGGGTCGCTATCACGTGTTTCAGCACGGTATGTGTTATCGTGCCAGCCGATTGATCCGGCACTGCGCGGCTTCAGTTCATCGGGTGAGGTGATCGATCATCATGCCCATATACTGACTGCCTCATTTTGTTAACGGGAATGGCTCTACAACATCGAATGACTGCAACACCAATCTCAGGCCCTGGAATCGACAGCACGGGTTGTGGGGTTGCTTCATTGTCTCCATTCAAGAGATAACACTGATAACACGACAGCACGTTTGAATAGATGCCATTTTCACAACATGCTGGTGAGCAAATCATATGTCCTGGTGCACCCGGTGTGAGCAGTCTCGTGATAAGAGATCATCAAATTTTTCCTCAATTTCGCGGGACCAACAACACTGGTATTCACACGAGAACACCGGCTCCGTTGACGTACAGCTTTTCCAGACTTTGCGCGTACGTCGCGAATTGCTGGCATTGGCTATTGTTTGCAGCAACTCGACTCATTATTCGTGCTGTCATCGCCCTATTCAGGAGTCTGTCCTTTCGTTGATCAGCCGTCAACTTTCTCGGATCCAGCTCCAACACTAAACCACTAACACCGAATGCGAAGCTCGACAAATCATCCTCCTACGTCATGAGCAGCACCCATCTAGCTAACTTGCCTCCAGAGGTCTCTGTAGGACCTAACCTATTCCAGCGGTTTATGTTCTGTTTCGACGTGAAACTGTTGACCTGGCAAGTACGACCGTCAGTTGTTCAGAGCCCAAACAAATGCAAGGCATTCCTTCAGCACTCTCAAATACTTGAGTTCTGACGGTGTCAGAATTCTGCCAGCGTATTCGATCGTCCCTTGTTTTGGCTTCAGCACCGCACCGATTTTGACGTGGCTTGCTTTTGTGGCCACAGTGAACGTTAGGACGACTGACGCATGTTGACCAGGAGCGTGCTCTGATTCGACCATGCTAGGCTGCTGCAAATTGATGCGGTTACTTGTACCGTGGCTCGAATCAATACTATTCGCTGGGGGCGAAGTGGTTTTCTTCATAATGGATTGTTCTAGGTGGTTGATGATGGAAACTCCGCTTTGGCTACCGCTGTCGATAGTAAACGTATTTCTTGTACGGTTGCTAGTTTTGACATGCCCGGTGTACGGTGACTGCAGATGTAGTCTACGCGCAAGAATGGGTGTGAGCGAGTAACCAGATTTTCGGGCACTTACACCGGTATCCACTGCAACCGTGAAGCGGACGGGCGCAGCTCACGCATCTGGTGAGCTAACCGAGCAGTGTAACATCCGTAGTCGACGGAGAAAGTGGACGGTGCTGGTGCCACTAGCTGTTCTGGCAAACGTAACCTGCAGCCGTAGACTAGCTACACTGGTGTTGCGTAAAAATCGGTTTTAACAGTGTTCCTAAAGCAAAGGGTCTGTGTGGACTCGGAGCGCTACCTTCGATTGTCGGTGAAATTGCTTTACCATGTTTTCAGCGGCCGGATGAGGTGCTGTCGTCTGGACGTGGTGACAGCCTATATTTTAAGCACTGTAACAAATCTGGACGAGAAATATGACCCGCCATCAGTGGTCACGATGGTAGGACAGCCGTACTGAGGTACCGAGCACACTAAAAATGTCTTTGCCACTATTTCCGAAGATCAGTTCGGAATCGGAATAGCCACTGACCACCTAATGTAATAGTCAATGCAACTTAGTAGGCATACCAAGCCTTTCAAGGGCGGCAGAGTACCTTCGAGGTAGACGTGCACGTAGTGAAAACATGCGGCTGGCGTTTAAAACATGCACCTTCGCACATTGACATGGAAGACAAGCAGAAATCCTAGCTACAAAAATGGCGATTGACGTTATGCCAAACGAATTGTGCTATTACGACTTTAACCGATAAGGGAACGTCTGAGCATGAGAAACTGTGCAACGTGTCGAACACGGCCGCGGTGTGCCCAAAGTTGCATCTCAAAGTATGGTCCCGTCCGATGATGTCAACGGAACGGGTCGCATGTCTGGTGAGGGGGACCTGCGTAGTAGATCAACGTCAGGATTATTGAGTTATGTGGTTGCGATGGATTCCAGATTGATAACACTGTCGGCGTCTCCGCAGATCTCTTGTACTCCAGAAAGGGCTTCGGCGACGGGTTTATACATACCTGAGACATGTCTTCTATAGGTCGTAAACTGAACACTATCGTCTAGGTGGCACGACACACTACGAGAAGATTGGTCGGTTGTCAAGCCGAGCACATAAGTCAGCGGTTTGTGGTCAGTGAAGACGGAAAATGTGCGGCCTTTAAAGACATGTCGGAAGTGACGTATAGACAAACAGATGGCTAATAGTTCCCTACCGAACGTGCTGCAACGAGATACGGTATTTTGCAGTCATCTAGAGAAAAACGCTAGCGATTGCCACGTGCCCTTTGCTTGTTGCTGCAAAACACCACCAACTGCCACATGGGTAGCGTCGGTACGTGTGACAGCGTAGCTGTCGGGTCGTAACGCCTGGTAGAAGCTGTCGGCGATAGTTTCTTCTATAGCTTTGGATGCAGTGTGTAACGCAACCTGAAACTAAAATTCCTTGTAAACCCCTCAGAGAACGTCTTTGAGAGGGTGTAAACGCAACCCACAAGTAGGTATGAAAAGGTGATTAAAGTTTTCCTGTCCGTCAAAACTTTTTAGCTGTTTGAAGAAGTGAGGTTAATGGTAGTCGATGATAGCCTTGATTTTATCCTACAGTGGCACGACGCCTGAAGGAGAGAGACGATGGCCGAGAAGACAATCGGAGTCGACACCAAACGAACACTATTTGGGTTGATCGTTACCGCATGTTGAAGTAAACGGTCGCTCGTGGTTTGCACATGGCGCAAGTGCTCCTCGCTTGAGAAGCTCGCGATTGGGCTGTCATCTAGATACACATAGGCGCAGTCTAAGACATAACCAACTTGGTCGGTGAAACCTTGAAAAGTTAACGCGGTCTTCTTAACACCAAATGTGTACGCAGAAACCCAAATAAAACAAACGGAGTTTTCATGGCAGTTTTTGTGATGTCGGCATCTGCTACTGGAATCTGGTGCTATGCGCGTTCCAAGTAGATCTTACTACAAACTTTCTTAACTGGCGGTGGAATCCCCGATTTGTGGGATCGGATAGTGTTCAGGCGTGATAACAGTACTCAAGACATGATGGTTGCCACAAGGGCGCCAGTCCCCATGGTCATCTTCGGGACCCTTTGGCGTGGTAACGTCCATGGACTGTTGAATGGTCGGACGATGCTGAGCTGAATTGTGTGAGAGAATTAACCGCGCGGCACGTAGCTTGTCTGGGGCGAGTCGTCTTGGTCGGGCGCTCGTTGGCTAATCACGCGTGACTATGCGGTGAGTGACCCATATCGTGATTGATGGCAGCTCTGCATCTGGTGGTACCAGTCGCTGGTATTTAAAGAGTAAGCTTGCATAGTCTGAAGTTGCGTCGGCGATTCGAGAAGCGGGACTGTTTATCTGGGTATCTCAGATAACGCCTTCAATCCTTACTTGTGTACGGTCGTCTAAGAGCCTGTCGCAATCAGCACCAACTAGAAATCCAAAATGGTGGAAGAAATTGATATCGTCAATTGCGAAGGCTAAAGACGCAACCTTGAAAACGTACTGAAAATCTCCGCGAAAATTGAGGTATAGGTTAATCATGCGCTGATCGTATGAAAATATCAATGAACTATTGGCCGAACGCAGGTGGTACGTTGACTTTGAGTGCTTGTCGTTTGCGTTCACAGAGCTGACGCTCACTTCCGCTCCCGTGCTGATTAGAAAGTGAAGCAAGAAAGTCGGGGCTCAACGTAAAACAGATGATGTATTTCGTCACTGTTGGACAAGTTGGTCGTGATAGTATGCGGATTGTACGGTTTTCGGAGACAGCTGAGAAGTGTTTAACGCAGGGAGCCCGGCAATATCTAGCTTTCTCGTCATATTGACGATGATGATAACACGCTTCGCTCATAGGTTTCTGGTAGACGGGAACAGTGATCGAGAAAAATGGTCCAGTCATCTTTGAGCTAATGGATGGAAATGAGAAATGGGTCAGGCACGTCAATCAGCCGAGGCTGAATCACGGCAAAACTCAACGTCCCCGGAATCACTATGCTTGGCGTGGGACATAGTGACAGGTACGTTTGGCATGGAAGACGATGGCCAGCGGTTAGGTGGATCACAACAGAAGCTGTAAGCAACAGCTGACGCACATTGCCGCCCGACTGGCAAGCTACAGATAGTTCCCAAGACAAAAAGCAATAAACAAACTCAGGTTCGAACGCTACGCAAGTAGAATTATTTCGAAATGGGATGTGTTAGTCAGGCGCAGCGGTTAAATGCTGCGACACAATTTTGAGACGCTAACTCGGCATACAGTAAGCCTCGCGGGAAGCTAACTGATGCAGTTCGCCCTTCACGACACAGGATGCTGCGCGATCCAGGGCAGCTGACAAAGCCAGTTCATTATCGTGGCACGTGTTTCTACAGTGTAGACATGAAGGTGAATTCAGCCAAAGATTGAAGATTGAGAACACGTCTGAACGTGCTTCTAGACAGATAACATCAATCAGCCTAGCAACGTACAGTCGGCGGTGAACGCATATGACCTATAAACTTAATCATGATCTGTCCTTAATACACACCGATCTAGCGGGTCTTGTCTACCGTTTTTTCCCGGCTGGGTTGGCGGTGCCCCAGACGGACTGCAGAGGCAGGGCAACGTTACAACATGCTTGGCGAAGGCACAGACGAATTTTGATGTACGCTAGCCAACACGTGGTCCTCGTCCATTGTGGCGTACCCAGCTTCAAAGGCTTTATTACTGCTAGCCTAATGCAAACTAGCGCAATTTCCTCGCATTTAGGGTCAGTTCGGCTTGGCGACTCTGAGCAACTACGACACCCATTGTTTTGTTGTGAAAACGGCACAGAGACTATCGGCTGTCTGAGGCGTAAGACGTTCGAACGCCGTGCCTGCTATGGTAGCTAGTTCTCTCGGAGGTTTATCTAAAAACATGGTCAGCGGTACCGGCAATAGCTCTGGGCGACCTACACGCCATAACTCCATTATCCCTTCTGCGCTTATGAATAAGAGACCAGCAACCCACTGAATTTAGAGGAGCAAAGCCGATGGCTTATAAATGCCCAGCCTGAGACCATTTAGCCGTTCCAATCGAGCCTGTGCACTGGGCTGTAACTCCCTTAAACACACCTGATTCATCGTTCCACGCAGTGCGTCCTTCGGTGGACAGTGTCGAATATTCTGAACCAGCGTCACAACCCATGAATGAAGGCGTGGGACAATCCGATTGTACATTGATCGATCCGTCTGAAGGCTCCTATGTTAGAGCTTGATCTCAAAAATGGAAAACCCATATCTGAGCTGTGATCCATGAAATCCGGAACAATCAAAGTTAGCATTCCTAAGCTGAGAAACGAATCAGATGCTACTTGCGAGATATACATACTAGAGATCAAAAATGAACAAAAATGCGATAGAACTACTAAACTCATGCCAAACACAAATTCAACTGTAACCTCCCGTAAAGAAACGAACTCAGAAAATATGCATAACGATAAAATGTCCATTTTCGCGCGTGCTAATTGAGTTCATCATTTTATTGGATTAGTAAATGCTAACCGATTGCAGGGAATGTAATCGAGCGAGGATATCAAAAGATAAACGGAGTCAGACACAGTGCTCTATGTTCGACAGGCTAAAAAAGGATGTTGACCGGTGAAGAGAGAAAGGAGCAAGAGTCGACACAGTAACTCACAGAGCAGAAGCGTGTTGAGCCGGATGTAGGCCAATATGGCCGCAATGTAATGGGATGACAACGAGAAAGAATGATGTGCAACTGAGCAGAAATAACATTGTGCGTTAAAAAAATAAGTTATCTTTTGGGTCGCCACATTCACCTTTTCAACTGGTTTGTGTCTATCCTGGAACTGCAGCAGAAAATTGACCCATCAATAAGACAGACGGGTAGAAACCTGGTGAAAGATATCCAATTATAAAATAAAAGTTGATCGTTAACCTGCGCGACATCATGATGCTTCTTCATTCTCGGAAGTGGATTAAAGTGTTGTTGTGTTACAACCTACATTTCCTAACTTCCAAGGAGAAAAAGAATTGTCACCTTAAAATCACGGCTCATCACAGTTGCAGATGGGGATATGTTGAACCCATAGAACATTTGACCTTTGCAAGTGTTCAAGTGAGTATTTTTTTTCTGGAAATAAGCCGGTTCGAATAGTCCCTTACTTTCCCTTTGATTACAATACTTTCTGATAAACCTCTTATTACACTGCTTTTTATTTCCTATTTCCTCCCACCGTTACAAGTTTCTAGCATGATGTTGAAGTAGATCATGTCAAGTGTGTTCGAACAAACCTACACTTGAATCATACTTGATTAAATGGTCATTGAGGTGTCTGGGCAGCACGCCAAATTTAAGGAATAGATGAAGTGGAACTGGCGGGAACTGCAAGTAAATTGCCTAATTTTTTCATTCAGATAAGACCTAAGGTTTTTCAGAGTCTTAATGCTAACGACACGAAGACCGTGATCGCCTGTCGATTCCCACAATCAGACAAAAGTATTTGGCTAGCGCAAATGAGCTTTTCCTAAGCCAGCTGAATCAGGTGAACCTGCAATCAAAAGCAAACGAAGACCGTATGCTTCTACCGGCTATACAAAATCAGCTATGTGATAACTTTCTAGAACCGTAGATACTTAACAACTTTATGTATAATTCTGATGAGCAGTGGTTCCAGCAATGACTTCAGGTTTTCAGCATCTTTGGTGCTTGAATAAGATAGCTATAATGTTTGTAATTCGGTGACCTTTCTTTGTTCAGTGCCCGATTATTTTCGTTTTCATTACATTGTATAAAAAAAGTAAAAACAGAGCGACTCGTTTTATTGCGCTTATTTTTCACATTTCTCATTCCGGCTCGCGAGTATCGTGCAGGATGCTATTGCAACCCACGCTAGTGATTTCGCCAGTGATCTTGCCATGTTGAAAACTGTTTGATGGCCCTGTCCTAAAACACGCCCATCTATGAAACCGATTATACAAGCTGTAAGTTCCTACCTATCTTTGCACGATTTTAAAATGCGCTTAGTTGAACATCGAACAGGTTGAAGCAAAAAAAAGAATATTTGGAATGTGATTTCCAAAGCAGTAGCTTGTCGGGCAGGAGCTGGTGTGTACTTACATTTCCGGGTAACAGGGCGCTTGAGAAAAGACTGCAAAAAGCGTGGGTGGGAAAACTCGAAACGCCTAATTTGTTGGGATACTTTAAAGATAACATGCTGAATCGGGATGGCTCTTGTCAGCTCACAAGTAATACTGAAAGCAACTGAGTAGAACGAATCTAATCTCAACTCGTATGTGAAACTATTAAATTCTGCGTGAAAATAGAAGTTTGAAACAAGAATTTCTCTTTGGCTGGCTAGCCGAACAATCTCCTCTCGGTGCCAGCTGGGTGTTTCGGGTTAATTCCGTTCCAGCAAATGGTTCGGCGCCAGTGTTCCCCATAAAATGCCACAAACATCTGTCTAACCACACTGAGACGTGGCGGATGTGCCTCACCACTAAATAAACTCACTGCTAATCGCCCTTTCGGAGGATATTACACACATCACGTACGTCATCCAATTCCAAGTCTTCATTTGATCATGCTTCGATGAAGAATCCGGCGAACAAAAGCACAAATTTAATCATATTAACAAACTCACTCAACACGACTACTTGCATATACAAACAAATAACTACATGCATACGTACAGTTATGTTACTGGTTAGTCTGAAATTCTTTTGTGCATTTACCTATCATACATGTTTGTATTAGGATGATTATGCCTTTACAGGCGTGCCGCGCACTACCGAAAATAAACTATTCATTTATTTTTAGTTCTAAACAGAAACGAAGAAGACGTAGACTGTGCGATGACTCAGTCATTTCTTGCAAGCTCCTCAGCCACAAAGAATGCAGAACTCATAGATATATAAAAGCGCAGCCAAACGAGATAAACAGTTAGCCAAGCGTTGGCTGATCCTTGCGCTTCACACTACCACGGTACCTTAAGTTTCACAGACAACTGTTTCTGCACACAAAGCAGCGGCTGCTCTCGATCGATAACGATGGTTTCCAATAGCCTGAGAATGTGCGGTCGCTGATTTCGCATCATGACAGTGAATGATTCATCGGGATTAACTCGGTGGCCGGTGCTTAGGAAGTGCCTTGTGATTGCCGCGGCAGTTTCATTTTTAATTCAGCCGATTCCGCCGTCGTCGAACCCATTCGACTTCGTAACCACTTAGGAATGTGTTTATTGATCCTGACATCTAAACTTCGGTTAGTGCGCCCCATAAAGCTGTGTTCGCAACTACAGCTGAATTTGTATGAGCAATGGGACATGCACTGCCTCGTTATCAG
Organism: Dicrocoelium dendriticum; assembly: GCA_944474145.2. NCBI lineage: Eukaryota > Metazoa > Platyhelminthes > Trematoda > Plagiorchiida > Dicrocoeliidae > Dicrocoelium > Dicrocoelium dendriticum. Next base: position 3,788,519 of record OX104071.1, read on the forward strand.
TGTCTTGAGGGAACACATAAGCGGTGAGCTTGCTGACGCGGGCAACGTAGTTCAGCTGCATTGTAAGCCCATTTCACTGAACCTCTAATGCGTTTTGTGGTGTTTTTCATCATGTGATCACCTGTATTCAGCTTGTGAAACTTGGCTTTCATTTCGTGCATTCTGTTTCGTTATGTAGCCACCCGCTGAGCAAAATCTGATTGCGCTACTCGATCTATGCATGCAAAAGGGGGTTCTCAAACAGACGGAACATACGGCTGTTGCACAGGGCGTATAGAGAAGCAAGATTGACAGCAATTATGGGGCGTTTACAGAGCTCTGGTCACCAGGTCAACTCCAAGGCCCTGTTCACAGGTCTAATGTGCAGTTAAAAACCTCGGATATTCAAGCTCCTGCAGACTGCTGTTATCTATCGACAGTGCGCCCCGCTGTGTGTTTGAAGATGACTGACTGATGCCGAGCCTTCCGTGGCAGCATGAAGCCCACCAATCGGCCACCAATCGATTCACTCTGACCTTGCTTTGGAATCCTTCGTTGGTTACAGGCATGTAATGACAGCGTCATCCAATTGTCTGTGTCTTCTGATATTCTTAGTTGGAATTATGAAGGGAATTACTTGTTTGAAGCAAATAACTTCCTCTTACTCAGTAGAGACCCACCAAGGTGTCTAGTTAAAATTCCCAAGTTCCCATGTTTGAATTCTGCGTTTAGTTGATCATGATATCGTCAACAATGCTTGTTCTGATAGTGTTTCAAACTGAAGACTAAATCGGGCCTTATGTACCATTCATGTTTTTACTGTTTCCTTCCTCACCGCGTCGCTATTTTTTCATTCCCTGCACTAAGCTTATTTCAAGTTAAATTTGCAAAATCAATTAGGTATTCGTTGTGTTTTCATTCTTATCAAACGTTTTCTTATCATGCAGCATAAGTTATGAGTGTGCACGATTTCCTATCCCTTTTAAACCAACTTATTCAAAACAATGTAACTACAAACGTACATCTCCTATGGACAATCGGTTTTTCCTGATGTATTTGGAGAAATTTAGGTCACTTAATGCGACTAGAATTGAACCATTAAAGAAGAAAAACAAAACTATGGGCTTCAGTGCAAACGAAAAGGCTGAAGTGATATCGAGTGCTTGGAGGTTTCTCCCGTTGATGGTTATGCCCCTACTTTCATCGACAATGTAACTAACTTCCTTCCAAAGTTCTTGTAAATCCCCTGTAATTTTCCTAGTGACTCTAAGTATCATAAACTTAGTCCACAGGTTTTGCTTCCATCCTATACGTATGTCGAAGCCTGGGTCATAGCAAACAACTGATGATCAGGTTCATGCTGTTAATCTCAAAACGCCACGTGAGGGGAAAAGCCTAAAACCGTTCCTTTTTCAAACTTAGATTACAGTGTACATATTTCCATTCGGTGCCAATGTTTTCATTTGCTGGTCGTACACTGGGTTCTAGCTGCATAACACTTCCCCGCACTTTGTGTTTAAGGTTACAAATACTTGAAAGTAGCGAGTACGAATGTGGGTTCGGGGTGAACGTCGGTTCAAAATGTTGGGGACTTTTACATAATTGGTGGTGAGTTATACGAATTAAAAATTATTTACTAATTTATTGCTCACAGATCCTATTAATTTACCACAATGCATTATCTGAGATAGAAAATTTAGCAGTTCTAAGCCATAGTATGGTATGTGCCTTTTTCACTATATCTGGCACTCTTGGTAGCGAACCACCAAAGTGTATCCATGTCCCAAAAAGGTGGGAGCCAGAGACATGACACTAACCAGAGACGCTATATTATGGTTTACAGAATCCAAGGTTTAAAAATGGATAAATAAATATGCTACCGTAAGCAAAAATAAACCGAAATATTGGAAAAATTGGAATGAGCTCAAAGGAGAAAAGTTTGAAATATCCGACTTTGAAGTTCTTCTGAAGGCGGGATCACCAATTTAGCAAGTAGCGTGTAGCGGCCGCCCAGATAGCGACTTCAAAAGGCAGATCGATTTGCAGCTAAACTTTTCGGCCGGCCCGTAATGGCAACGGATGCGACCGGCCAACACCAAAGTTGCCTCGTCCGCGTTAGGGATTTAACTTCCGGTACCAAGTTCTTGGTGGACACCGGAGCCAAAGTTAGCGTTATACCCCGTGGCTCAGATTAGGTGGTCACATCCTCGCTGACCAGACTTCATGCGGCCAATGGCACACCAATCACAACCTACGGCGAAAAGTTGATAACGTTCAAGCTAGGGTTTCGGCTAACCTTTTGCTGGAGTTTCATAGTATCAGCCGTGCCTCACGCTACCATACGCATAGACTTTCTTTCACACTTCGAGCTTATCGTTGATGCTAAAAGGAAGAAACTTATAGACCCTCGAACACAGCTCATTTTTATTGGGACTAACGCCAACGTGGCCGCTATTACTCACATTCATGTCCTGCCTCATTCTACACAGCCTTTCACAGACATTTTCGACAAGCATCTTAAACTAGTTCGCGTTCCGAAAGACTTGTTCCCGTGACGTCAAACGTCCTGCACTACATCGCGACTAATGGTCCACATGTTTCCGCCCGTCCTCGCGGACTATTCCCGGACAAGCTCAAAGCGACTAAGACGGAATTCGAACATATTCGCGAACTGTTAATAATCCGCCAGTCCAAGAGTCCATGGGCATCGCAATTACACACGGTGCCCAAGAAATCCGGTGACTGGCGCTGCTGTGGTGACTACAGGACGCTTAACAAAGGTACCCTCCCGAATACATACCCCACTCCTCACATGCACGCTTTAACGTCAGCCTCAACTGGTAAGCCGACCTTTAGCAAAGTCGACCTAGTCCGCGCCTACCACCAAATGCCTGTGGCTCCAGACGATTTTGCTAAAACAGCAATCAGCACACCGTTTGGCCTTTTCGAATACCATCGAATGCCTTTCGGCCTCAGCAAAGCTTCTCAAATTTTTCAGCCTTTCATTCGTGTAGTAACACGAGGATTCGGTGTTGTTCCTTACTTAGACGAAATTCCCACCGTCAGCTCTTCTGACGATGAACATCTTTATCATTTAGACGCACTCTTCCAATGCTTGACGCAACATGGCGTTACCGTCCACCCCGAGGAAATTGAAATGGGCCAGAAAACCATCGACTTTCTTGGCAACAGAATATCCTCCTCTGGCATTGAGGCTCTGCCAGACGAATTCCAGACACTGAAGGATTATCCTGTTCCTAGTTCCTTCAAATAGCTATGCATATTCCTTGGCGTTGACCGATTGACTCCGCGGTAAGCACCACTCTTGTCTCTTCTCAGACGACGTCGGAATGTCTTTCGAGAAGCGCTACAATCGCATCACATCTCCTACAATATTCAGGATGGGAAACTAACCGGGTATCCTGGATCTCCCATTCACCAACGAAGAGCTAATGTTCGAAACGCTATCGATAGAGAGTCCTTTGGACCGTATCGACCGTGCAACACTCATGTTCAATTACGTCTGTTATGCAGAGTATTCCTCAGAAAACACAGAGGTGTGTCAGGTTATTGCTGATTACGGAGCTCTAATCAAACTTATAAATGCTACAAACTGGACATTGCTAACCGAACGAACCCCCGATGTCGCTTGGTCTGATTTTGCTCACCAACGCCCGAGGTCAACAATTCGCCCCGAATTTCCAGAGCACGACATCGCCGCATACCCTGTTCCCGCACGTGTACCATGACCAGGAATTGGCGACATCACGTGTACGACTGCGGATTTCATGAAAAGGCTAATTGTCCTGCGCGGGCATATCTCTACCTACGTTGATAATATTCGTCCAAATGCATTGAAATTGGCTGCAATAAACCTGGCGGAGCCACTCTGCAAGTCCTTCCAACGATGCTTCGATGAGATACGCGTGCCAACAATGTGGAAGCAGGACATCGTCACTCCCATCCATAAGGGGAGAATTAGTACAAATCCTGCTAACTATCGCCAGATATCACTCTTCCGGTGCCTTCAAAATCATGGAAGCGATTGTTGTCGAGGCGCTCATGAATTACTTGGAAGAACGTAACATCACAGCACAAGCACAACATGGATTTCGCAAGAACCAATCTTGCACTTCAAACTTACTACTTGCTAGATCCAGCTGGACAGCGACGGTCGACAGTGGCGTGGGTGTTGACGCAGTATATCTGGACTTCTCAAAGGTCTTTGACCGTCCGAACCACCGTATCCTCCTTCACAAGCTGCAGTGTTGTGGAATAGGTGACCCCATTCTTAGTTGGATAGGTAACTTTTTGCTTCAACCACATCTGACTGTAAGAGTTCGCGGCATCATCTCTGACCCAATCGACGTTAAGTGCGAAGTGTTCCAGAGCTCAGCGGTTTGTCCACCACTATTCCTGATTTACATAAACCATCTAGCGACAGTAATCACCTCCAACTCCTTACTTTTCACTGATGATCTCAAGATATGTCGAGCCATTAGAACAACCAGCAACAATGCAGCCGTTCAGGACGATCTTGACAGGGTCTACGAATGGTCGACTCAGAACCTACTTCAGTTCAACGCTACGAAGTGCAAGGTGTTGAGCATACGCCATAAAGCCACTTGCGGATACAGACTGGGGGATCGACTATTGCAGCTCATTTCAACGGAATGCAATCTAGGCGTGATAGTGCAGGAAGACCTGCGCTGTTCCCGTCAGGCCGAGAAAGCCGCTAAAAAGCTAATCAACAAATTGACCTTTTGTAGAGGGCATTCGAGAGCTTTGATCCTTCCATCTTTTCTCAGATGCGCAACGCCAACATTCGGCCTCATTCTGAGTACGCCATCCACGCCTGGCAGCCATGGCAAAAGCAAGACCTTACTGCTCTTGAACTGCCACAACGAAGGGCGACCAAGAAAGAAAAGGGCCTGTTTCATCTTCCTTACCGATTGGGGCTAAAATCCCTCAGGGTCTACAGTGGACAATATCGACGCCTGTCTGGCGACTTGGTAATGATCCTGACTTGATGATCCTGACCTGATGATCCTGAGTGATCCTGACTTGCTAATGATCCTGAAGAATCCAAACCATTCTTCTCACTATGCTTGTCCGAACGGATCTACTATTGGGCATCATATTGAGCATGGATCCAAGAAGTGGTGCCAGCTGGAACGAATACAAAACTTGAGGCTGAGAAGCCAACAGCAAACTGATATTTTCGAGATTTGTGAAACATAGAGTAAAGACTTCGAACACGGACGGTGTAATGTCCTTCAAGAAAGGGCCTGTTTGGTTTTGGACGTGGGATGATTCCAATCTGATAATATGGCCTTGTGACATATGAGGGTTTCAGAAACTGTCGGAAATAAAACCCAAAAGCACGTGAACCCAAATCTAGTAAATCGCATGCTCAGACATTCCTCAAGCGAAAGGAACAAGCCATCCGGCTAGTTGAAGTTAAAACAACTAACACTTATAGAAAAAAGGTGACGTGCTATCTTCAAGTTTCGCACCAAGCGAAACATACCACTTGGCGTTCACCGAAAAGACATGCAGGGTGACAAAGGAGGCCGGGAAAATAGAGAGCATTTTTCAGGATTCGTGCATTTATAGGTCAAATATGAACCAGTCCTTGGTGAACTTTTGTTGTGACAGTTCAGCTGGGAAAGAAACTCAGTACTTTTTCGTTGTGGCCACACATTTGAAATGATATAATAAACATTTGGGTAAAACAGGTGGACAACAGAATCATAGATTAGGTCAAGACAAGCAACTATTGTGTCATAATTTTCGATAGCACTCCCGATGATTCGAACACAACTCAAATGAGTGAAAATCATGGGACGGTAGAGAAATTGTTTATCAGGTGCATTGAGACCAACAGCAAAAAGGCAGAGGAAATTTCTAGACTGCTTTGAGATGACGGAAGGAAGGAGTTCAGGTTGATGATTGCCGTGCCAAGGGATTCGACAATGGCACTGTTATGGCGGGCTTACGATCGCGTGTGCAGAGACGCATCTGCGAAATCAAGCCAAAACTACATTTGTGCCATACACAAACTATTCCCTTAATCTGGCATGTGTATATGAAGCTGAGGGTGATGTTGGATTCTTGACGTGCCTTCACCACAATTGGGCTAAACCAACTTACACTTAAACTAGGTCTTTTTAAGCTGGATAAATTCATTCCACTTTATTTGGTTTGTTCTGCCTACCTGATTATGCTTCCATTAACTGACCACGTTGCTTACGCTAATTGCTCTTATCTTCGGTAACTTTGTTGCGTTTGTAGCATTTTTAACTAACTTGTGGACATTTCTTACTTATCGCGGATTTAATGCTAACCACCTTACTTCAAATGTGAATGTAGCGAAGAGTTATGTCACCGTATCTGTATGCATTACTCGATATATTTTATTTCATCCTGTAGTTTCAAGTGATTGGCTGTTGCTTGATATCCCCGGTGTGGCTGCGCTTGATGTGCATGTTGACAAGGTGCCTACTTGTCTATTACCCACTACCTCGTCCATAGGAGACAGTTGGTCGTTGCTGGAGGGGACGGGGTGCACGGTCTTTGTGGGCGTGTTTTGTCCGAAGAGTGATTCCATGCACTCAGTGTGGAGCGGACTACAGTGCAGCCACCGCCTTGTGTGCGCTTGATTCCCCAAATACAGTGTGCTTGTGTTTGCCCGTGAAAGAGTGTGGGCCGGCTCCGTTGATGAAACGTGGCTCCCATCCACACGCCTCCCATTCTTATTCCTTCGGGTTTACACTGGATATGGGGTGTGTGCTTGGAGCTGTGGGTGGTGCAGCGCAAACCACCCATGGTCCCTCCGTAGGCGCGGGCATCCTGTGGCTGGCCACAGTGACAGGCAAATCCGAAACCGGGTACCGCCAACCATGTATATCAAGCTTCTGCGACGGTTACTGTTGTTACATCTTTGGTACGATGGACTGGCTGTTCTCATTCTATTTTCATTTAGTATTGCTGGAATATCTCGATTCAAGCCACCGGTATAAATATTGACTGGCCATAGTCCAGCAGGTACTGTAACTTTCATGTTGAGTAATACTCGGCATTCGTCGCTTCTCCGAAGCCTTTCACCAGAGTAAGGGGAAAAAGCAAACCACAAAATCAGCTGCATCTCTAATTCTCATCACGATGTTGTCGCTTTCGTTTATTTTTTTCTGGGTATTTGGAGATCTGTTCTTATTAGAAATCAAGATGCACAGATTTTTGAAACAAATGGATGCATCTGCGACAAAATTATGTCATGCTTACAACGTAATGTTTGCTATCTTCAGAAGTGGGTGAAATGGTGGACATTGCAATGAATGTATTCAGAAACACTACGTTGAACTGGGATAAAGAGGAAGCAGAAATTCGGCCACAAGAAACAAATGGGCGGTGCTGCGTGAGGATAACTTTGGTTGTCCGCTTAGCGAAGTTGAGTACGAACATTGGATTTCCTTGCCGAATGCAGAAAACTACAGTAGTCGTTGTATGCTTAAGAAAACGATAAAGCTAATGGCGCTTTCAACCTTTTGAGCTTCATCTAAGATCTCACCTTGGGAAAGCTGCCGAGAATCTTTCTTACAAAAATCGCTAACATTGCCAGATGTGAGAGCTCATTTATAAAAAGAAATCTGGTGAGGAACTACTTTTAATCATCAATGAACCAGAAAAGGCTCAGGGATTAGCAGTTCCACCATAGACAGGAAACCTACCAACGGATTGAATTTTGATAGTTAATCAATATTTTGTCTCGATTAATGCACGAAAAGTTTATCTGTGGAATTCGAACACTATTATTGTAACAGTACAAATACCTGCATTTACACTACACTCTAAAATTAGATCATTGATTTTTGTTATATGAAATGAAAAATTTAACGACTGATTGCAATTCTGAGGTTTTTTGGATTTACAACTTCCAGGGGGGCGACAATTTTACTTCCGCCATGGGTGGCAAAAGTTGTTGCTACGTCACTGCCGCTTGGTTTCACCTTTCGCTTGATCTCCGCATCCGAACTGGAAACACAACGAACTTGCTGCGCAACCGCCAACGTGATCTTCACTAACCGTCCCTGCACAAATATGTTTTCCCTTTCGACATGGTAGTGTGGGCACGGGTGGGAGGCTGCTAGGGTCCGAGTGCATGGTTTCACCCCCAAGCAGGTGCATCAGGTTTCACAACCTGGTCTCGCAGAAGGCTGATCGGCGACAGACAGTCCTCTCGTAGATCCAAGGACTGCTTACACAGTTCCTTCTGGGGGAGGGCTTTGTAGCAGTCTGGAGATTCCCCCGCTTTGTCTGTGTAAAATTCTAACTCAAGTTATGGCATTGTACACCTAGGCGACCGATGAGTATTGTTGAACTGATTGCTGAGTTCGAAAGCCTGAGTTGAGCATTGCCCTTTTGCTTGGCTTTCATTTCGGTTACAACGCGCCATCTCCTTGTGTGCTGTGTATTTCCCGTCACCCTGGCTAGCAGAGTCAACGGTGTCACTTTTTTATTGCTAGGAATAGGGAACCTCTAGCTGTACAAAGAGAAGTTTCCGTGAATTCCATCTGTCTTTTGGAGTCACCATCTGCGCTCCCGCTAAAGGATACTCATTAAACTTATGAAAGTTATCAAGTTTAGCCAATTCAAGTTGAATTTGGAAGCACGCTGTGTGGTTGGGTCGCGACTCGCAACCTCTATTGAGACCTCGGCTCACTTTGAGGTAAACCTCGGTCATTCCGATCTCGAGGACCGTATCCTGAATGGATATATTTGGTGTTGCTCTTCCCACACTGCCAGTGTTGGGAAGAGCAACACCCAAATATATCCATTATCAAGTTTAGCTTTATCGTCCTGCAAGAGATTCTAAGGCTTAAACTTCAATGTTTCAGTCTCTATTAGGACCAAACAAACGAACATTTGGTGCCATTCAAACGGTAGTCTACCCTGATGCAATATATTCCCAACATACCATGCAAATGGGGATGCAAGATCTCTGTGCTTTGCAATACACCAAAGCAATTGTGCATTCATTTGATATATTCTCCAGGAAAATTGGTTCTGTTCCCAGTGAACCTGATATCAGTGCAATAGAGAACATTGTTCACCTACTTCCACAAGTTATTCGAACTAATGTCAACATTGTACTACAAGCTGATAAGTTCATTTCTTTACTGTGTTTATTTGTTGCATTTGCATAAAAGCGAGTACTAGCCCTCGGGAGAGTAGAGTGAAGTTGCTTACTAGTGTGTAGTTTCAGTGAAGAAGTGGACTTGAAGGAGAAGAAAAAGAAGGACAGAACTATCTGTGGAGCATCCAAGCCTCATCACTCTGGATAACAAGCTTATGGGTGGCGTTGTTAATCTGGATGTACTGATAGCTAATTATCGGATCCATATGAGGTCTAGAAATACTACCACACGTTTTTTCCATTATGTCAGCATGGTGTCGGTCAGCGGCTGGTTACTATATCGACGTGACTGGGACTCCCTGATTTTATCTCTACAGAAACAGTAACACTTGCTTGCTTTCAGGTTAACAGTTTCCGTGACTAGGAGCAGATCTCAATGCCGTTTGTGTTACGAATTCCTTTATCCATCCCCTTCGCTTAGACATCCACTCCATCCACGATCTCAATGAATAGGTATTATATGACTTTTGCGGCAGAGTAGTCGGCTGTTAGCTCTCCGGAACGATGTTCGTCCGTTCCTGGTGGCGCAGCCGGCGTGACATTGTTTCACTTATTTCTTTTATTCTGTATTGCAGCACCATGTTTGAGGTGTTTTCCACCTACACCCAGCGTTTGTAGCGAATATAATGACGACACTCCTCACACAAGGCAAATAAATACCGGAGTGAAAAAGGGGACTGCCTTTTTCATTAACTCAAACGGAGTTCAAAGCGATGAGACAACAAGGTCCAACTAGGAATATTGTATCGTTGGAAATCTGGACAGATTCTGTGGGTCACTGGTCATTGGTTAATATGGTACGACATAGATACAAACGTTCAAATTGTCAGGGCCGGACAATGATCAGTCGCACAAACTCCAAGGCTCACCTGTGCCTCAGCAAGTGCAATAACTGCTTTGGAGAATTGCACCAGTAACAAATCTTTCTCCTTA
>OX104071.1:3798819-3823025 GCA_944474145.2 Dicrocoelium dendriticum
TCATCAAGTCAGGATCATTACCAAGTCGCCAGGCAGGCTTCGATATTGTCCACTGTAGACCCTGAGGGATTTTAGCCCCAATCGGTAAGGAAGATGAAACAGGCCCTTTTCTTTCTTGGTCGCCCTTCGTTGTGGCAGTTCAAGAGCAGTAAGGTCTTGCTTTTGCCATGGCTGCCAGGCGTGGATGGCGTACTCAGAATGAGGCCGAATGTAGGCGTTGAGCATCTGAGAAAAGATGGAAGGATCAAAGCTCTCGAATGCCCTCTACAAAAGGTCAAGGTGTTGATTAGCTTTTTTAGAGGCTTTCTCGGCCTGACGGGAACAGCGCAGGTCTTCCTGCACTATCACGCCTAGATTACATTCCGTTGAAATGCGCTGCAATAATCGATCCCCCAGTCTGTATCCGCAGGTGACTTTATGGCGTATGCTCAACACCTTGCACTTTGTAGCATTGAACTGAAGCAGGTTCTGAGTTGACCATTCGTAGACCCTGTCAAGATCATCCTGAAGTGCTGCATTGTCGCAGGTTGTTCTAATGGCTCGTCATAACTTGAGATCATCAGCGAAGAGTAAGGAGTTGGAGGTGATTACTGTCGCGAGATCGTTTATGTAAATCAGGAATAGTCGTGGACAAATTGCTGAGCTCTGGGAAACTCCGCACTTAACGTCGATTGGGTCAGAGATGAAGCCGCGAACTCCTACATTCAGATGTCTTTGAAGCAAGAAGTCACCTATCCTACCAAGAATTGGGTCACCAATTCCACAACACCGCAGCTTGTGAAGGAGGATACGGTGGTTCGGACGGTCAAAGGCCTTTGAGAAATCCAGATATACTGCGTCAACACCTACGCCACTGTCGACGGTCTCAGCCCAACTGGATCTAGCAAGTAGTAAGTTTGAAGTGCAAAATTGGTTCTTGCGAAATCCATGTTGTGCTTGTGCTGTGATATTACGTTCTTCCAAGTAATTCATGAGCGCCTCGGCAACAATCGCTTCCATGATTTTGAAGGGCACCGGAAGTAGTGATATCGGGCGATAGTTAGCAGGATTTGTACTAATTCCCCCCTTATGGATGGGAGTGACGATGTCCTGCTTCCACATTGTTGGCACGCGTATCTCATCGAAGCATCGTTGGAAGAACTTGCAGAGTGGCTCCGCCAGGTTTATTGCAGCCAATTTCAATGCTTTTGGACGAATATTATCAACGCAGGTAGAGATATGCCCGCGCAGGACAATTAGCCTTTTCATGAAATCCGCAGTCGTACACGGGATGTCGCAAACTCCTGGTCATGGTACATGTGCGGGAACAAGGTATGCGGCGATGTCGTGCTCTGGAAATTCGGGGCGAATTGTTGACCTCGGGCGTTGGTGAGCAAAATCAGACCAGGCGACATCGGGGTTCGTTCTGTTAGAAATGTCCAGTTTGTAGCATTTATAAGCTTGATTCGAGCGCCGTAAACAGTAATAAGCTGACAGTCCTCTGTGTTTTCTGACGAATACTCTGCATAACAGACGTAATTGAACATGAGTGTTGCATGGTCGCTACGGCCCAAAGGACTCTCTATCGATAGCGTTTCGAGTATTAGCTCTTCATTGGTGAATGGGAGATCCAGGACACCCAGTTTGTTTCCCATCCTGAACCTTGTGTGATGTGCTGTGATGGTAGAGCTCCCCGAAAGACAGTCTGACGTCGTCTGAGAAGAGACAAGAGTGGTGATTACCGTGGAGTGAGTCGGTCACTGGATGAATAATCCTCGCGCAATGTGGGATGAAAAGTCGATGGTACTTAACCAGGCCAAGGAATATGCATAGCTGTTTGAAGGAACTAGGAACAGGATAGTCCTTCGGTGCCTGGATTTTGTCTGGCAGAGCTTCAATGCCAGAGGAGGATATTCTGTGGCCAAGAAAGTCGATGGTATTCTGGCCCATTTCAATTATCTAGAGGTTGACGGTGCCCCATGTTGCGTCAAGCATTGGAAGAGTGCGTCTAGTTGATAAAGATGCTCATCGTCAGAAGAGCTGGCGGTGGGAATGTCGTCTAAGTAAGGAAAAGCACCGAGTCCTAGTGTTACCACACGAATGAAACGCAGAACATGTTGAGAAGCTTTGCTGAGGCCGGAAAGCATTGGATGGTATTCGAAAAGGCCAAACGGCGTGCTGATTGATGTTTTAGAAAAATCGTCTGGAGCCACAGGCATTTGGTGGTAGACGCAGACTAGGTAGACTTTGCTAAAGGTAGACTTACCAGTTGAGGCTGATGTTAAAGCGTGCATGTGAGGAGTAGGGTATGTATTCGGGAGGGTACCTTTGTTAAGCATCCTGTAGTCACCACAGCAGCGGTAGTCACCGGATTTCTTCAGCACCATATGTAATTGTGATGCCCATGGACCCTTGGACGGGCAGATTATTCCCAGTTCGCGAGTATGCTCGAATTCCGCCTTGGCTGCTTTGAGCTTCTCCGGGGATAGTCCGCGAGGACGGGCAGAAACATGTGGACCATTAGTCGCGATGTAGTGCTGAACGACTTGACGTCACGGGAGTCAAGTCGTTCAGAACGCGAACTAGTTTAAGATGCGTGTCGCAAATGTCTGTGAAAGACTGTGTAGACTGAGGCAGGACACGAATGTGAGTAATAGCGGCCACGTTGGCGTTAGTCCCAATAACAATGAGCTGTGTTCGAGGGTCTATAAGTTTCTTCCTTTTATCGTCAACGATAAGCTCGAAGTGTGGAAGAAAGTCCATGTCTACGACAGCGAGAGGCACGGCTGATACTATGAAACGCCAGCGAAAGGTTCGCCGAAAGCCTAGCTTGAACGTTAGCAACTTTTCGCCGAAGGTTATGATTGGTGTGCCATTGGCCGCATGAAGTCTGGTCAGCGAGGATGTGACCACCTCATCTGAGCTACGGGGTATAACGCTAACTTTGGCTCCGGTGTCCACCAAGAACTCGGTACTGGAAGTTAAATCCCTAACGCGGATGAGGCAACTTTGGTGTTGGCCGGTCGCATCCGTTGCCATTACGGGCCGGCCGAAAAGTTTACCTGCAAATCGATCTGCCTTTTGGAATCGCTATCTGGGCGCCCGCTACACGCTACTTGCTAAATTGGTGACCCCGCGTTCAGAAGAACTTCAACGCCGGATATTTCAAATTTTTCTCCTTTGAGCTCATTCCAATTTTTCCAATATTTCGATTTATTTTTGCGTACGGTAGCATATTTATTTATCCATTTTTAAACCTTGGATTCTGTAAACCATAATATAACGTCTCCGGTTAGTGTCATGTCTCTCGCTCCCACCATTTTGGGACATGGATACACTTTGGTGGTTCGCTACCAAGAGTGCCGAATATAATGAAAAAGGCACATACCATACTATGGCTTAGCACTGCTAAATTTTCCATCTCAGATAATGCATTGTGGTAAATTAATAGAATCTGTGAGCAGTAAATTAGTAAATAATTTTTCATTCCGTATAACTCACCTCCAAGTAGGTAAAAGTCCTCAACATTATGAACCAACATTCACATCGATCCCACGTTCGCACACGCTGCTTTCAAGTATTTGTAACCTTAAATCAAACACAAAGTGCGGGGTAATGTTAGGCAGCTAGAACCCAGTGTATGTCCAGAAAATGACAACATTGGCACCGAATGGAAATATGTACACTGTAGTCTAAGTTTGAAAAAGGAATGGTTTTAGGCGTTTTCCCACATATGGCGTTATGAGATTAACAGCATGAACCTGATCATCAGTTGTTTGCTATGACCCAGGCTTTGACATACGTAAAGGATGAAAGCAAAACCTGTGGAGTACACGTATGATACTTAAAGTCACTCGGAAAGTTACGGGGGGTTTACAAGACCTTCGGAAGGAAGTTAGTTACATTGTTGATGAAAGTAGGAGCAGAACCATCAACGGGAGAAACTTCCAAGCACTCGATATCACTTCAGTCTTTTTGTTTACACTGAAGCCCATAGTTTTGTTTTTCTTCTTTAATGGTTCAATTCTAGTCGCATTAAGTGACCTAAATTTCTCCAAATACATCAGGAAAAACCGATTGTCCATAGGAGATGTACGTTTTTAGTTACATTGCTATGAAGAAGGTGGTTTAAAAGGGATAGGAAATCGCGCACACTCATAACTTTTGTTGCATTATAAGAAGACGTTTGACAAGAATAAAAGCGAAATGTATACCTAATTGATTTTGCAAATTTAACTTGAAATAAGCATAGTGCAGAGAATGAAAAAATAGGGGCGCGGTGAAGAAGGAAACAGTAAAGAGAACATGAATGGTACATAAGGCCCGATTTAGTCTTCAGTTTGAAACACTATCAGAACAAGCATTGTTGACGATATCATGATCAACTAAACGCAAAATTCAAGCATGGGAACTTGGGAACTTTAACTAGACCCCTTGGTGGGTCTCTACTGAGTAAGAGGAAGTTATTATCTTCAAACAAGAACTTCCCTTCATAATTCCAACTAAGAATATCAGAAGACACAGACAATTGGATGACGCTGTCATTCCATGCCTGTAACCAACGAAGGATTCCAAAGCAAGGTCAGAGTGAATCGATTTGTGGCCGATTGGTGGGCTTCATGCTGCCACGGAAGGCTCGGCATCAGTCAGTCATCTTCAAACACACAGCGGGGCGCACTGTCGATAGATAACAGCAGTCTGAAGGAGCTTGAACATCCGAGGTTTTTAACTGCACATTAGACCTGTGAACAAGGCCTTGGAGTTGACCTGGTGACCAGAGCTCTGTAAACGCCCCATAATTGCTGTCAATCTTGCTTCTCTATACGCCCTGTGCAACAGTCGTATGTTCCGTCTGTTTGAGAACCCACTTTTGCATGCGTAGATCGAGTAGCGCAACCAGATTTTGCTCAGCTGGTAGCTACATAATGAAACAGAATGCACGAAATGAAAGCCATGTTTCACAAGCTGAATACAGGTGATCACATGATGAAAATCACCACAAAGCGCATTAGAGGTTCAGTGAAATGGGCTTACAATGCAGCTGAACTACGTTGCCCACGTCAACAAGCTCACCGCTTATGTGTTCCCTCAAGACACTGATAACGAGGCAGTGCATGTCCCATTGCTTATACAAGTTCAACTGTAGCTGCGAACACAGCTATATGGGGCGCACTAATCGAAGTTTAGATGTCAGGATCAATGAGCACATTCCTAAGTGGTTACGCAGTCGAATAGGTTCGGCGACGGCGGAATCGGCTGAATTGAAAATGGAGCTGCCGCGGCAATCACAAGGCACTTCCTAAGCACCGGCCACCGAGTTAACCCCGATGAATCATTCACTGTCTTGATGCGAAATCAGCGACCGCACATTCTCAGGCTATTGGAAACCATCGTTATCGATCGAGAGCAGCCGCTGCTTTGTGTGCAGAAACAGTTGACTGTGAAACTTAAGGTACCGTGGTAGTGTGAAGCGTAAGGATTAGCCAACGCTTGGCTAACTATTTATCTCGTTTGGCTGCGCTTTTATATATCTATGAGTTCTGCATTCTTTGTGGCTGAGGAGCTTGCACGAAATAACTGAGTCATCGCACAGTCTACGTCTTCTTATTTTTCTGTTTGGAATTAAAAATAAATGAATAGTTTATTTTTGGTAGTGCGAGGCACTCCTGTAAAGGCATGAGCATCGTAATACAAACATGTATGATCGGTAAATGCACAAAAGAATTACAGGCTAACCAATAACATATCTGTATGTATGCATGTAGTTATTTGTTTGTATGTGCAAGTAGTCATGTTCAGTGAGTTTGTTAATATGATTGAATTTGTGCTTTTGTTCGCAGGATTCTTCATCGAAGCAAGATCCAATGAAGACTTGGAATTGGATGACGTACGTGATGTGTGTAAGATCCTCCGAAAGAGCGAGTGGCAGTGACTTTATTTAGTGGTGAGTCACATCCGTCACGTCAGTGTGTTTAGACAGATATTTGTGGCTTTTTATAGGTAACACTGCCGCCGAACGGGATTAACCCGAATCACCCTTCTGGCTCCGCGAGGAGGTTGTTCGGCTAGCCAGCCAAAGGGAAATTCTTGTTTCAAACTTCTATTTTTACTCAGAATTTAATAGTTTAACATACGAGTTGAGATTAGATTCGTTCTACTCAGTTGCTTTCAGTATTGTCTGTGAGCTGACAAGAGCTACCACGATTCAGCACCTTATCTTTAAAGTATCTCACCAAGTTAGGCATTTCGAGTTTTCACACACACGCTTTTTGCAGTCTTTTCTCAAGCGCCCGGTTACCCTGAAATGTAAGTACTCTCCAGCTCCTGTCCGACAAGCTACTGCTTTGGAAATCACATTCCAAATATTCTTTTTTTTGCTTCAACCTCTTCCATGTTCAACTAAGCGCAGTTTAAAATCGTGCAAAGATAGGTGGGAACTTACAGCTTGTATAATCGGTTCCATAGAAGTGAGTGTTTTAGGGCAGGACCATCAAACAGTTTTCAACATGGGCAGGATCAATGGCAAAATCACTAGCGTGGGTTGCAATAGCATCCTGCACAATACTCGCGAGCCGGACTGAGAAATGTGAAAAATAAGCTCAATAAAACGAGTCGCTCTGTTTTCACTTTTTTCTAAAACATAATGAAAACGAAAATAATCGGGTACTTACAAATATAATAACTATCTTATTGAAGCATCGAAAAAGCTGGAAACCTGAAGTCATTGCTAGAACCACAGCTCATCAGAATTATACATAAAGTTGTTAAGTATCTACGGTTTTAGAAATGTATCACATAGCTGATTTTGCATAGCCGGTAGAAGCAAACTGTGTCCGTTTGCTATTGATTGCAGGTTCACCTGATTCACGTGGCTTAGGAAAAGCTCATTTGTGCTAGCCAAATATTTTTGTCTGATTGTGGGAATCGACAGGCGATCACGTTCTTCGGGTCGTTAGCATTAGGACTCTGGAAAACCTTAGGTCTTATCTGAATGAAAAAGTTAAGCAATTTACTTGCAGTTCCCGCCAGTTCCACTTCATCTATTCCTTAAATTTGGCGTGCTGCCCAGACACCTCAATGATCATTTAAGTATGATTCAAGTGTAGCTTTGTTCGAACACACTTGACATGAACTACTTCAACATCATGCAAGAAACTTGTAACGGTGGGTGGAAATAGGAAATAAAAAGCAGTTAAATAAGATGTTTATCAGACAGTATTGTAATCAAAGGGAAAGTAAGGGACTATTCGAACTGGTTTATTTTCAGAAAAAGAATACTCACTTGAACACTTGCAAAGGTCAAATGTTCTATGGGTTCAACATATCCCCATCTGCAACTGTGATGAGCCCTGTTATTAAGGTGACAATTCTTTTTCTCCTTGGAAGTTAGGAAATGTAGGTTGTAACACAACACTTTAATCCACTTCCGAGAAAGAAGAGGCATCGTGATGTGGCGTAGGTTAACGATCAACTTTTAGTTTATAATTGGATATCTTTCACCAGGTTTCTACCCGTCTGTCTTATTGATGGGTCAATCTTCTGCTTAAGTTCCGGGATAGACACAAACCAGTTGAAAAGGTGAATGTGGCGACCCAAAAGATAACTTATTTTTTTACGCACAATGTTATTTCTGCTCAGTTGCACATCATTCTTTCTCGTTGTAATCCCATTACATTGCGGCCATATTGACCTACATCCGGCTCAACACGCTTCTGCTCTGTGAGTTACTGTGTTGACTCTTGCTCCTCTCTCTTTACCTGTCAACATCCCTTTTTAGCCCGTCGAACATAGAGCACGGTGTCCGACTCCGTTTACCTCGCTCGAGTACGTTCACTGCAATGGACTAGCATTTACTAACCCAAGAAAATAGTAAACTCAGTTAGCACGCGTGAAAATGGACATTTTATCGTTATGCATATTCGTTGAGTTCGTTTCTTTACGAGAGGTTACAGTTGAATTTGTGTTTGGCATGAGTTTAGTAGTTCCATCGCATTTTTGTTCAATTTTGATCTTTAGTATGTACATCTCGCAAGTAGCATCTGATTCGTTTCTCAGCTTAGGAATGCTATATTTGGCCGTTCCGGATTTCGTGGATTACAGCTCAGATATGGGTTTTCCATTTTTGAGATCAAGCTCTAATGTAGGAGCCTTCAGACGGATCGATCAATGTACAGTCGGATTGTCCCACGCCTTCATTCATCGGTTGTGACGCTGGTTCAGAATATTCTACACTGTCCACCGATGGACGCACAGCTTCCTACGATGAATTAAGTGTGTTTAAGGAAGTTACAGCCCAGTGCACAGGCTCGATTGGAACGGCGAAATGATCTCAGGCTGGGCATTTATAAGCCGTCGGCTTTGCTCCGCGAAATGCGTCGGGTTGCTGGTCCCTTATTCGTAATCGCAGAAGGGATAAGGGAGTAATGGCCTGCAGGTCACCCAGAGCTATTGCCGGTACCGCTGACCATGTTTTTAGATAAACCTCCGAAAGAACTAGCTACCATAGCAGACACTGCGTTCGAACGTCTTACGCCTCAGACAGCCGGTAGTCTCTGTACCGTTTTCACAGCAAGAAATACGGGTGTCGCAGTTGCTCCGAGTCGCCAAGCCGAACTGACCGTAAATGCGAGGAAATTGCGTTAGTTTGCATTAGGCTAGCAGTAATAAAGCCTTTGAAGCTGGGTATGCCACAATGGACGAGGATCATGTGTTGGCTAACGTACATCAAAGTTCGTCTGTGCCTTCGCCAAGCATGTTGTAACGCTGCGCTGCCTCTGCTGTCCATCTGGGGCACCGCCAACCCAGCAGGGAAAAACGGTAGACAAGACCCGCTAGATCGCTGTGTATTAGGGACAGATCATGACTAAGTTTATAGGTCACATGCGTTCACCGCCGACTGAACGTTGCTAGAGTGATTGATGTTATCTTTCTAGAAACACGTTCAGACGTGTTCTCAATCTTCAATCTTTGGCTGGACTCACCTTCATGTCTGCAGTGTAGAAACCCGTGCCACGATAATGTACTGGCTTTGCCAGCTGCCCTGGATCGAGCAGCATCCTGTGTCGTGAAGGGCGAACTGCATCAGTTAGCTTTCCGCGAGGCTTACTGTATGCCGAGTTCGTGTCTCAAAATTGTGACACAGCATTTACCCGCTGCGTCTGACTAACGCCTCGCATTTCGAATTGAGTCTACTTGCGTAGCGTTCGGACTTGAGTTTGTTTATTGCTTTTCGTCTTGGGAACTATCTGTAGCTTACCATTCGGGCTGCAATGTGCGTCAGCTGCTGCTTACAGCTTCTGTTGTGATCCACGTAACCGCTGGCCATCGTCTTTCATGCCAAACGTGCCTGTCATTATGTCCCATGGCAAGCATAGTGGTTCCGGCGACGTTGAGTTTTGCCGTGTTTCAGCCTCGGCTGATTGACGTGCCTGACCCAGTTCTTATTTTCATCCATTAGCTCAAAGATGACGACCATTTTTCTCGATCACTGTTCCCGTCGACCAAAAACTTATGAGCGAAGTGTGTTATCATCATCGTCAATATGACGAGAAAGCAAGATATTGCCGGGCTCCCTGTGTCAAGCCATTCTTAGCTGTCTCAGAAAACCGTACAGTCCGCATGCTATCACGACCAATTTGTCCAACAGTGACGAAGTACATCATCTGTTTTATGTTGAGCCCCGACTTTCTTGCTTTACTTTCTAATCAACACGGGAGCGGAAGTGAGCGTCAACTCTGTGAACGCAAACGACAAGCACTCAAAGTCAACGTACCACCTGCGTTCGGCCAATAGTTCATTGATATTTTCATCCGATCAGCGCATGATTGACCTATACCTCAATTTTCGCGGTAATTTTCAGTGAGTTTTCAAGGTTACGTCTTTAGCCTTCGCAAATGACGATATCAATTTCTTCGACCATTTTAGGTTTCTCGTTGGTACTGATTGCGACCGGCTCTTAGATGACCGTACACAAGTAAGGATCGAAGGCGTTATCTGAGATACCCAGACAAACAGTCCCGCTTCTCGAATCGTCGACGCAACTTCAGACTATGCAAGCTTACTCTTTAAATACCAGCGACTGTTACCACCAGATTCAGAGCAACCATCAGTCACGATTTGGGTCACTCACCGCATAGTCACGCATGATTAGCCAACGAGCGCCCGACTAAGACGACTAGCCCCAGACAAGCTACGTGCCGCGCGGTTAATTCTATCCCACACTTTAGCTCAGCATCATCCGACCATTCAAAAATTCATGGGCGTTACCACGCCAAAGGGTCCCGAAGATGATCATGGGGACTGGCGCCTGTGTGGCAACCATCGTGTCTTGAATACTGTTATCACGCCTGAACACTATCCGGTCCCACACATAGGGGATTTCACCGCCAGTTAAGAAAGTTTGTAGTATGATCGACTTGGAACGCGCATGGCACCAGATTCCAGTAGCAGATGTCAACATCGCAAAAACTGCCATGAAGACTCCGTTTACTTTACTTGGGTTTCTGCGTACACATTTGGTGTTAAGAAGACCGCATAAACTTTTCAACGCTTCACCGACCAAGTATGTCGTGGCTTAGACTTCGCCTATGTATCTAGATGACAGCCTAATCGCGAGCTCCTCACGCGAAGAGCACTTGCGCCATGTGCAAACCACGAGCGACCGTTTACCTCAACACGCGTAAAGATCAACCCAAAATAGTATTCGTTTGCTGTCGACTCCGATTGTCTTCTCGGCCATCGTCTCTTTCCTTCATGCGTCGTGCTACTGCAGGATAAAATCAAGGCCATCATCGACTACCACTAACCTCACTTCTTCAAACAGCTAAAAAGTTTTGACGGACACGAAAACTTTAATCACCTTTTCAAACCTAGTTGTGGGTTGCTTTTGCAGCCTCTCAAAGACTTTCTCTGAGAGGATTACAGCAATTCTAGTTTCCGGTTGCATCACGCACTGTATCCCAAACTATAGAAGCAACTATCTCCGACAGCTTCTATCAGGCGTAACGACCCGACAGCTACCCTGTCACACGAACCGACTCTACCGATGTGGCAGTTGGAGGTGCTTTGCAGCAACAAGCAAAGGGCACGTGGCTACTGCTAGCGTTTTTCTCTAGATGACTGCAAAATGCCGTATCGCGTGGCAGCAGGTTCGGTAGGGAACTATTAGCCATCTGTTTGTCTATCCGTCACTTCCGACATGTCTTAAAAGGTTGCACACTTACCGTCTCCACTGACCACAAACCGCTGACTTATGTGCTCGGCTTGATAATCGATCAATGCTCTCCTAGTGAGTAGTGCCACCTAGCCGATATTGTCCAGTTTATGACCGATAGAAGACATGTCTCAGGTATGCATAAGCCCGTCGCCGAGCACTTTCTCAAGTACAAGAGATCTGCGCTGACGCCGACACTGTTATCGACCTGGAAGCCATCACAACCACATAACTCAATACTCCTGACGTGGGTCTACTACCCAGTTCCCCCTCACGGGAAGTGCGACCCGTTGCGCTGACATCATCGGACGTGACCATACTTTGCGATACAAGTTTGGGCGCACCGCGGCCGTGTTCCACACGTTGCACAGTTTCTCATGCTCAGACGTTCCCTTATCGGTCAAAGTCGTAATAGCACAATTCGTTTGGCGTAACATCAATCGCGATTTTTGTAGCTGGGGTTTCTGCTTGTCTTCCCTGTCTTTGTGCGAAGGTGCATGTTTTAAAAGCCAGCCGCATGTTTTCACTACGTGCACGTCCACCTCGAAGGTACTCTGCCGCCCTTGAAAGGCTTGGTATGACTACTAACTTGCATTGACTATTTCATTAGGTGGTCAGTGGCTATTCCGATTCCGAACTGATCTTTGGAAAGAGTGGTAAAGACATTTTTAGTGTGCTTAGCTGTCCTAGCATCGTGAACACTGATGGCGGGTCATATTTCTCGTCCAGATTTGTTACAGTGATTAAAATATAGGCTGTCACCGCGTCCAGACGACGACGCTTCATCCGGCCGCCGAATGCATGATAAAGCCAGTATACGGACAATCGAAGGTAGTGCTCCGAGTCCACACAGACCCTTGGGTTTAGGAGCACTGTTAAAACCGATTTTTACGCAACGCCAGTGCAGCTAGTCTACTTCTGCAGGTTACGTTTGCCAGAACAGTTAGTGGCACCAGCACCGTCCACTTTCTCCGTCGACTACTGAAGTTACACTGCTCGGTTAGCTCACCAGATGCGTGAGCTGCGCCCGTCCGCTTCACGGTTGCAGTGGATATCGTTGTAAGTGTCCGAAAATCTGGTTACTCAATCACACGTATTGTTGCGCGTAGACTACATTTTCAGTCACCGTACACCGGGCCTGTCAAAACTAACAACCGTACAAGTAATCCATTTACTATCGACAGCGGTAGCCAAAGCGGAGTTTCTATCATCAACCACCAAGAACAACCTATTATGGAGAAAACCACTCCGCCCCCAGCGTATAGCATTGATTCGAACCACGGTACAAGTAACCGCATCAATTTGCAGCAGCCTAGTGTGGTCGAATCAGAGCACGCTCCTGGTCTACATGCGTCAGTCGTCCTAACGTTCACTGTGGTCACAAAAGCAAGCAACTCCAAAATCGGTGCGGTGCTAAAGCCAAAACAGGGGACGATCGAATCCACTAGTCGAATTTTGACACCGTCAGAACTCAATTACTTGAGAGTGCTGAAGGAATGCCTTGCATTTGTTTGGGCTCTGAACAACTGGCGGTCGTACTTGCCAGGTCAACAGTTTCGCGTCGAAACGGAACATAAACCGCTGGAATAGGTTAGGTCCTCCAGAGACCTCTGGAGGCAAGTTAGCTAGATGGGTGCTGCTCGTGACGTAGGAGGATGATTTGTCAAGCTTCGCATTCTGTCTTAGTGGTTAAGTGCTGGAGCTGGATCCGAGAAAGTGGACGGCTAAACAACGAAAGGACAGACTCCTGAATAGGGTGATGACAGCAAAAATAATGAATCGAATTGCTGCAAACATTAGCCAAAGCCAGCAATTCGGGACGTACGCGCAAAGTCTGGAAAAGCTGTACGTCAACGGAGCCGGTGTTCTCATGTGAATACCGGTGTCGGTGAACCCGCGAAATTGAGGAAAAATTTGATGATCTCTTATCATGAGACTGCTCACACCGGGTGCGGACGGCATTCGGCCGAAAGCGCTGAAAGTTTCCGCCACGAGCTTAGCTGAACCTTTGGCGACACTCTTTCAGCGATGCCTTAACGAGATGCACGTCCCAACGATGTGGAAGCACGGGATCATCACTCCAATCCACAAAAATGGTAGCCGTGCAGATCCAACTAATTATCGTCCGATTACCCTTCTTCCGGTAATCTCCAAGATCATGGAGTCCATTGTAGCCGAGGCCCTCATGGAGTACCTGGAGAAAAACAACATCCTCGTTCCGGAGCAGCACGGATTTCGCCAAGGCAGGTCCTGCACAACTAATTTGCTGATTGCTCGTTCAAACTGGACAGAGTCTGTGGACGCCGAAGTCGGAGTGGATGTAGCCTACTTGGACTTCTCTAAGGCATTCGACCGACTGGACCATCGGATTTTACTGAACAAGCTGCAGCATTGTGGTATCGGCAATCCTATTCTAGGATGGATAGGCGAATTTCTCGTTCAACCTCAACTGAATGTGAGAGTCCGAAATACCCTGTCGGAACCAATCGAAGTTCAGTGTGGCGTACCTCAGGGCTCGGTACTCGAGCCTCGCTTGTTCATTGTTTTCATAAATGATCTTGCAGCTGCACTATCTTCCAACTTTCTGCTGTTTGCAGATGACCTAAGGATATGGCGTGCCATAGCTTCAGGAGAGGATCACACAGCCTTGCAGGATGATTTGGACAAAGCATACAAGTGGTCAAACGAGAACATGCTACAGTTCAACACCACAAAGTGCAAAATCTTGAGCATACGCCATCAGAGTGCGTATAACTACCGCTTAGGACCTGACATTCTACAGCGGACCTCTCATGAGTGCGATCTTGGCGTGCTTGTACAAGAAGATCTTGGGTGCTTAATGCAGACCGAAAAGGCCTCCAAGAGAGCAAACCAACACTTTGGCCTTCTGCGTAGAGCGTTTGGGAAGTTTGACGCCTCAATCTGTCCGAAAATGCTTAGCGCTTTTGTTAGACCGCACACAGAATACGCTATTCAAGCATGGAAACCATGGCAGAAGTGCCACCTCACTGCACTCGATACTGCACAACGCAGAGCGACAAAATACGTCAAAGGTCTTTCCAGCCTTCCCTACCCACTCAGGCTGAAAACTCTTAACTTATACAGTGGACGTTACCGTCGTTTGAGAGGCGATCTCATATTGGTGTACCGGATACTGAGAACCCCCAACCACACGTGTCATTCCCTTTTGAAACGTAGTCAAAGCGCATCCCTAAGAGGTCATCAGTTTAAGTTGATCACACAGTACAGTCGACTGGAATGTCGACGCGATTTCTTCTCCCTCCGAGTGTCACAACCTTGGAACGCCCTTCCAGAACATGTAATTAACGCTCCCATCCTATCCCTTTTCAAAAAGCGCCTTGACGAAACTCTGACACGATTGCACTATGTGATATAACGTGCGACCATCGGATGATGGTATTAGTGAACAACGAACGTGGACGGAATCCACTTAAAATTCCTATTGGATTACTTGTTTATGTGCATCTCCAATCCCTTGGTGAGTCATGCATTTCACACGTACTTTCATCGATACGATTTTTTAATTTTACGACGTTAATTCTCATCATCCTACGGGACCTGTCAAGCATTGCTTTTATACCCGTCATAAACCATTGTTCCGTTGTTCCAAATGATTTGCTCACCAGCATGTTGTGAAAATGGCATCGATTCATACGTGCTCTCGTGTTAGCAGTGTTAGCTCTTGAAGGGAGACAATGAAGCAACCCCACAACCTGTGCTGTCGATTCCAGCACCTGAGATTGGTGTTGCAGTCATTCGATGTTATGGAGCCATTCCCGTTAACAAGATGAGGCAGTCAGTATATGGGCATGATGATCGATCACCTCACCCGATGAACTGAAGCCGCGCAGTGCCGGATCAATGGGCTGGCACGATAACACATACCGTGCTGAAACACGTGATAGCGACCCACAAGGTTCCGAAGGGCATACTGACGGACCAGAGCCAATGATTTGCAATTGGGGGGATTCCGGATATGTTTGTAGAAACTGGTCATCAAGAAGATACGAATCACACCCGACCATCTATAGACAAACGGATTAACGGAAAGGAATAAAAGCAATATAAAAGAATGGTTGGTGAAGGAAAGGGGAAATGGGAAGAAGCTATGTAGCTACTCTTGGTATCTCACCGCGCGTCCAAGGAAGCAAGCACCAATAGATTCACATTCCAGTTAATATACGGCCGCAGACCTCTACATTCTGTGTATCTGGTGGGAGTGTGGTCGACTTGTCACCTATCGCCAAGGGAAGCACGGAAAAGTGGAAAAGTAGCGAACCGAAGTCTACAGGTAACGCAAAACCGACTAATGGGAATATCCCTATTCAACATGAGGAAACTAACCAAAAGCTTTCCAATTGGGTTGAAGGTGAAGAACAAAGATCACTAACAAGTGCCCGCATGTGACCTCGGATGGATGAAACTCCCACCGAATTGAAAGGGACCACGTGACCCACTCGGTTGACCAGGTCCCGTATACACCATCGCTCTGCAGGGAGACATGTTGCGGAGCTCATGCTATCAACCTGAAGAAGTAGTACGAAGCAGAAGAATCTACGAAATAAATGGAGCAGCCTCGGAGGTCGGACAGGCTGCGTGGGAGATCGACTGCAACGGCAAATTTGTGGCTGAGTGTGTACACTACTAGTGAGCAACATGTGTGGAAACGAGGAGGCGCAGGATTTTCGCAGATCGCTGCGAACCAAGCACTTGTGGTGCATAATTCTACCGCCACCGATAAGTGGTGAATGACGTGCCGGTCAATCGGAAATGTACTTCTAAACAGGTGCTCAAGTGGGCCTGAGTTTCTATGTTCGAACTGTTAAGGCATATAGTCATAATTTCTCTGATACATAGCTCGTCTACACCGCACCGCCTTCATATAAATAAACATCAAATGAGAAAAGCACAACAGCTACTCAATGATACCAACACATACACGCCGTTAAACGAAGACACGAGTAAACGCCCGGAACGCAAACTAAGACACCCTGCTAAGACCGGAACATATGAGGCAAATCACAAAATTGAAACACAAAATGAAACCGCAATATTCGATACTTCCGCGATTCTACGGTTCACCAAATGTGTACTAAAGCCTCTGCCTCTCCATCCCAACGTGTCGCTACCTGGAGCTCCAAATTACAGACTTACAAATGCGCTCTGACGACGGCCATAATATCCAACAGATGGAATAGGATGCTCGATCAACTCGGCAGAGTAATACTTTGTAGAAATGAAAACCATAACCATGGAACAGGACGAAATAATGGTCGCTTTCGATGAATCGGCGTTGTTCATATCAATCGATATCAAATTGGCAAAACAAACAATGGCTTCTTATCGGATGAAAACGCTTCGTCCGATACAAGTAGTCAAATGGACACCAGACAACTGATGAAGTTACTGGAACTGTGGCTAACAGCACTTTTAATTTGCAGCGGCCAAATTTATAAACAGATTTGAGGCACCTCGATGTGACCACCAATCTCTGGATTGGTGGCCGAAGCAATGATGCAGTCGCTAGAACGGATAGCATACAAAATTGCGAAAACCAGAACTTTAGACGCGCTGCATGGCGACACTTTTGTCTTTCTCAAGTGTTCCAACTTCGGGGAGAAGCACGAGCTAATCGACAACATATGTTCGAAGACATCCAATACACCATGGAAAAGGAGAACCATTTGTAACGTTCTCATACAAAGGACTGGTTCCGGACTACTGGACACTACAGCTGATAGAAAACCAACACATACCGACTAGATGCTGAACTACGGCAGTAGTCATGTGGCAGTCCACAAGCGAAGATGCGTGCGAACCCATTCCAAAAGTTCACAAACCATAGATAGCACACCACGGCTGAAGCGAGTGGAAGTAGACCGCCGATTCAGCCGGCTCAAAAGAAACTAGTCCTCAAAAGGCTTAGGTCTGCGCTGCCTGACACCATAAAAGACACCACAACAAATGATCGGTAAAGATATGAACTTATTTTCTTTTACTTTAATGTTGGAAGTTTGTGAGTAGGGTAACGTTTGTAGAAAGTAGAAGTCACGATTAACATTCACGCACAATAATATGCCTCGACGGGGAGTCGAACCCCGGTCCACGAATTTCCGGTCCGCTGCTCTACCACCTGAGCTACCGAGGGCCCTCGGTAGCTCAGGTGGTAGAGCAGCGGACCGGAAATTCGGGGACCGGGGTTCGACTCCCCGTCGAGGCATATTATTGTGCGTGAATTTTAATCGTGACTTCTTTTACTTTAACAAATGCAACTTTTGAAAAAGGTTCATGTTGTCATACATCAATTGGATCCAGAAATTAGCAGCAAGATTTTTATTACCTTTTGGAGTCAAAGTTTCCCACCAACCAACGGAGCTACTTCGGGATAAACTTTTCAATGTAAAAGATAAACTTAGCAAAGTGGAAAGTACTGATGTGGTCTACCAAATCTGTTGCCGAAATTGCGACGGACACTACGCAGAACAACCAGGAAAAAGCTTGGCACGTGATTACATAAACACAGTATATCATATCACGACCTCCGAGAAATGAGCTAGACTATGGAGCTCTGCTCAGAGACTTTGAGACGGGAATGCATGTGTTAGACACGGGGCACGAAAGGGACTTCGAAAATGTCGGGGTTATCAGGAATGGATTGCGACCAACCCAACAAATGCTAATTGTTGTGGCTATAGCAATAATCAAGACTAGCAACTGCTTGAATGGAATAGACGGAGAATGACTGTCTAGAGCTTGGCTTCTCTTCTTATTTCGGCCAGTTTGACACGCGTCGGCGAACGGATTCGAAGTCGTTCCTGTGGAGCTGTAATAAAATATGCATGGCCTTGAGGGATTCAGACTGGCGCGCTTACAAAGCCTGTCCAATTAACCTGACCTGGGACGCTTACACAGCTCAGCGAAACCACTGCGTCAAGTTGATCCACGAAGACAAACTCCAACACAAAGAGGACTTAGTGTCGATATTCAGTACAAATCCCAAGTTGCTGTATGGACATGTCAACAAGCTCCGCAGAGTGCAGCGCGGGATCCCGGTTTTCCTTGCAACGGATGGTCTTACGCAAACCGCACAAGATGCAGCCAACGTACTTAGCCAACACTTCATTCATACTGTCCGGAGTGAATCATCATTTCATCCGCTTTTGACACAGTTTCCATCGCCACCAGCGTTAAACCACGTATCGTTCACGGCAGCCAATGTGATGAAAACGCTGATGTCATTGCGCGTGCTCACCTGGCCTGGATGAGATCAAACCGAAGGCTTTGAAGATAGCGGCCATGAAGCTTGCCGAACCATTAGCTCGGTTCTTTCTATTTTGTCTCGACGAAATGCAGGGTACCACAATGTGGAAACATGGAGTAGTCACACCTATTTACAAAGTGATAACCGTTCGGAGCCCTCGAACTACCGTCCAATCACTCTCCTCCCAGTTTTATCCAAACTAATGGCACGTATCATTGCAAAGGCACTCATGGGATATCTTGGGAGTAACAACATCCTAGTGTCACAGCAACACGGATTCCGCCGAAATCGATCCTGCACTACAAACTTGCTGTTAGCCCGAGCAAGCTGGACAGAGACAGCCGATGCCAGAGTGAGAGTCGACGTTGTCTACCTGGACTTCTCGAAAACACTCAATCGTTTGGACCACCGCATTCTCGTTCACAAACTTCGAGGCTATGAAATCGGTGACCGTATATTCGGTTGGATCGACAACTTCCTCGCTCAACGTCAACTGAATGTGAGAATCCGCAGCTCCATTTCCGACCCAATTGACGTCGTGTGGCGTGCACCAAGGATTGGTACTAGGGCCAAGTTTATTCCTAACTTTGTTTATCGATCATACCAGTGTACTGCAGTTGAATTTCTTACTATTTACAGATAATGTCAAAATCTGGTATGATATCAATACATCGGATGATCACGTGGTATTGCAGAGCGATCTCAACAGGGCTTATGCGTGATCATCCGACAACCGGCTCCAGTTCAAGGTGACCAAGTGCAAAGTCGTAAGCATACTCCATCAGCTTATTTACGAATATCGACTTGGGGACCAGTAGTTACAACGTGCTTCCCAAGAAAACAACTTCTGCATGATTGTGCAGGACGCTTTTGGTTGCTGGAGACAGGCTGAAAAGCATCAAAAAGAGCCAGTCAACATATTGCACTCCCACGGAGGGTTTTCGGCAATTTTGAGCCATCAAACTTTCCGCAAATGCTGAACACTTACGTGAGGCCTCACATGGAATATGCCATCCAGGCGTGGCGTTCCTGGCGCAAGCGCGACGTCGATGCACTTGAAGCTCCGCAACGTAGAAGGGCCAAACTCGTTAGCGGATTGTCTCATCTCTCCTACGAACGCAGACTACAGTCCCTGAGATTGTACAGTGGTGAATATCGATGTCAGCAAAGAGATCTACTCATGGTTTACTAAATATTGACGAACCCAACTCACCCATGTTGAAATCTGTTGCACCCGAGCCGAAATAACAACCTGAGAGGTCACCAGCTCAAACTGGCTACGCACTACAGTCGACTTGATTGTCGACGCAACGCTTTCTCCCTCCGTGTGTCCCGTGCCTGGAATGCCCTTCCGACTCACGTTATTCTTACCCCTACATTAACGCTTTACAAAAAACGCCTTGAATTAACTCTTTCAAACTTGCGTTACTTTATATAGTTCGTTCCACTTGGAGGACGAAACAACGCAAACCTAACAATGTGCCTAACGGCCCTCTCCGCAACGTGGCGGTGAAGATACATACAGTAGTGTCCATGTGATTAGCCTGGATGTAGTTAAATTGGATCAACCTATCACATCTGTCAAATGAAGAAACCAAGGAGTGGGCGTTGTCGTTTCCATTTTTTTATTTCTCACGCACTTACTGAACTGTAACAGCTCTATATTATTTTGCATGTGCACATCACATT
This sequence comes from Dicrocoelium dendriticum, assembly GCA_944474145.2. Lineage (NCBI taxonomy): Eukaryota > Metazoa > Platyhelminthes > Trematoda > Plagiorchiida > Dicrocoeliidae > Dicrocoelium > Dicrocoelium dendriticum. The sequence goes on from OX104071.1 coordinate 3,818,982, forward strand.
CCCACTTAAACCTATCATTATGCAGTAGTGCATTTAACTCGGTGGACGCTTGAAATAACCATTTACTTATTAGATGATCCTGCAAATTTTAATTTTTACTCCAACCATCCTACGGGACTTGTCAAGCACATGCTTTTTTTACCCGTGATAACCCATTGTTCATTGTTCATCAGTGCTCCATCCACCAAATTCCTAAGTACTGAGGACAAATTCTATCAGTGAGCAATTTCCTTCCAATGGACCATACATGTAACTATCATCTGGCCAGCATTAGTTGTTCCCCGGTTGACCCTGACGGATACAAAACACGGAGGACAAACAACCCTAGTGACCTTTGACCGCTGTAAGCTTGCACCAATGAACTGATAGTTTATTAGTCTCTGTATGTAGCTTACCCATGGTCGTTATGGAATGCTAATGCCAATTCACTTCAGCCGGTAAAGTTCTTGAGTCCAAAGAGAAAAGTGGTGTGGCATAACAAATATTTTAACTGGTTGTCTATCAAGCCTACTGAAATGACTTCCAGTGAGTTCCAGATTTATTCCAAGATAACGGCGTAGTCATTTATCGCCACGACCAGAAATCCTTGACGTCTGTGCATATGGATGCCCAAAAGCACCAATTCGACCTGAAGAACGCGAACTTCCTCGGAAGAGCCAAACGCCGGCAAGCAAGTATGTCCATTAAAGCATAGCATTCAAAGCAGAACTCGATCAATAAGCACTTGGATCTCGAAGTCCGATACGGTGCTCTGCGAACCAGGTCCACCAACACGCAATGATGATGTTGTCTAGGCTGATGACGAAACATCTGTAACCTAATCATTCAACTAGGAGTGAAACGCAAAATTCACACAGTCTTCCCTCGTACGCATTGTCCTAAATCATTGCACCAGGCTCCACTCGTTATATACAAACGGTAAGCTAATTCCATAACAACGACCAGACCGCTACTTTTGAGTAGAGTTTGTACATGGCAACTTCAGCCAGCCAATCGCAAACGCAAAGTTAATAAAGGCAAACGGTGTCCGTATGCTCCCTGATCGCAGAGTGCCCTGATGTAGCTTGATTAGAAAAAGCTCATTTGTGCCAGCCAAGTATTTTGTCTGATTGTGAGGATCGACGGACAATCACGTTCATCATCTCATTAGCATTAGGACTCCGGGGACTCCGGGGTCTCAGCTGAACAAAGAAGTTAAGCAATTTACTTTTAGTTCAAGCTAGTTCCACTTTACACATTTCTCAATTGTGGCGGGTTGCTGAGACATCACATTGGCTCATTTAATCAAGTACAATTCGAGCGCTGATTTTTGAACATAAATGGCCTGATGGACGTGAGTCTTATGGAAGCACATTATAGCAACGAAGATAAACAGGAAATAAAAGCTGTTAAGCAAAACATTTATTAGAAAGTATTGAAAACGCAGTAAGCTGCAATGAAATGGGAAGGGAGAGGCTAGTCAAATCGCTTAATTATGAGAAATACTACACCAACTTGAACAGACGCAATTGTGGTGATGCCAGATGGGACCATAAACGTTAACCTCTACACCGGTTATGACCCAAGAATTTAATTTGGATCAAGACTGAAGGAGTAACTCGTGTTGGTGTGTGTAAAAGAACAGCCCTAGTATTGTAAATGAACTTTTTACATCAACCTCCGGCTAATCTCTGCGGTTAATAGGTCAAATGTGCAGAGGTTTGTAGTGTCCCGGAAAACACGCTCTTTCAGTGTTTTGCAACATTGGATTTTACGGTTGTTTCAAACTTCAAAACGTCCACTTGTTTTACTGACTGCACATCGTTGACATAAATAGTTTTGATGAGTACCTTGCTGCAATTTTTCTCGCTCTGGTTGATTCGCTCCCCATTTGGGTTGCCTGCACAATATACGTTGGGTTCAGTCGCCTCCAACTTCTATCCGGTCCCGTAATTGGCACGTCTCTTACGTGTCATTGATTACCGACTAGTATCCCAGGCTCCAGCCTACAATTGGTGAGCCCGCTCCAGAACACGCTGTCCACCATTATGCATTTTCATTCTGGTGGACTCGTTCTAGTGCAGTTTCGATTCATTACTTGTTATCATACTGTTTTCACAACTACCACATTTGCTATTCGCTTTTGCAATGGATTATCTAGAGGATGAGCAATCCCCATACACGGTTAACGCCGTTCAGCCTGTCATGGTCAATCCTGTTGCGTTAGCCCCTCCACCTTTTTTGGAGAGTGATGCTTCGTTATGGTTTTGCATCTAGAATCCGATTTTTACATTTGTAGGATTTCTTCTGCTTTCGCCATGTATAACCAAGTAATATCTCGCCTTCATCAGAGTATATCCTCACAGTTGAGAGACATCAAAATTTGCCCCCACTTGCAATGAAAGGCGAGACTCGTAAACAGGCTATTATCCAGCGAATCACGCCTTCTGACAAGGTCCGACTGCAGCAAATAGTTGGTGATCTGGAACTAAGAGATAGGATGCCCACAGTCTTGTTGCGCGAAATACAACAGCTCATCGGCAAGTCCAACATGGACGTAGGGATTCTCCGCGAGCTGTGGACGCAACGCATTCCTGAAAGCACTCAGGCTATCCTTGCAGTGATCTGCCACTCACAGCAGTTGCAGATCTGGCAGACCGCATCATCGAACGACACGAGCCAGAGACTGAAACCAAAGCACCTAAGCAGTTTGTGCTGGGGCAACCACACCAACACCCGCGACTAGCCCTCCGTCGGCAATCGACGCATTATCATCGCAGATAGCGTTCCTTCAGCACCAGTTTGAAGAACTCACTTTAAATCGTAAGCACCGCAACCGCTCTGGATCATCGCTCAGTCGCACAAAACCTGATGACACAGGTTACAGCTTTTACCACTCGCTTTTCGGTAATAAAGCCCATAAGTGCGTACAGCCAGGTAGCTACTCCGCATTAGATGATCTCCCACGCCGGACTGTAATGGGCACGAATGTCAGCAAAGCCCAAAGTCGTCCCGTCTGCATTGGGGATTATGATTCCGAGACCCAGATCTTAGTTGATACCGGGGGAGGAAGTCAGCGTTCTTCCCCCTATGCCACGTGAGTTGACCGCTTCTTTGTCGACAAGCCTAATTACTGTCAATGGCTCGCTAATAGCTACATACGGTCATCGGTCACTTACGCTGGACCTAGGTCTTCGGTGCACGTTCCGCTGGCTATTCACCGTCGCTTCAGTCCACCTTGCCATTATCGGCATTGACTTTCTCAGGCATTTCGACCTCTTGGTCGATGCGAAACGCCAGATGATAGTCGACACTGCAACGAAACTCAGTGTACGTGGCATCACCGCCGATATCGCATCTATAACACCAGTCTACGCCTTTCCTCAGACCTCGCCAGATTACGCCAACCTCTTTTCTCAGTATTCCAAGCTCGTTCAGCCAATGAAAGCAGCTTTGCCCGTGGCATCTCAAGTCGAGCAGCACATACGGACGAATAGTCCACCCGTCACATTCCGTCCACGCCGACTATCACCCGAGAAACTAAAGATAGCTAGGTGGAGTTTGAGCACATCCTTGAACTTGGCATAATTCGTCCTTCGGACAGCCCTTGGTCTTCGCCCCTGCAGACAGTCCACAAGAAATCTGGTGACTGGCGCCCTTGCGGAGATTACCGCGCACTCAATCAACTAACCGTCATAGGTAGATATTTCGTCCCACACATGCAGGACCTTACCGCATGCCTCACAGGTAAGACAATCTTCAGCAAGATCGCTCTGATTCGCGCCTATCCCCAGATACCTGTAGAATAAAATGACATTCCTAAAACAGCCATCACCACTCCTTTCGGCTTGCTCCAATTCATAAGAATGTCATCTGGACTATGCAATGCCGCACAAACCTTCCAACGGTTCATCCACGATGGCACACGTGGCCTAGACTTCGCTTATTCCTACCATAATGATACTTTAGTAGCCACTTCATCGGAACAAGAGCACCTCGAGCATCTTCGAACTCTGTTCCAGCGCTTGACCCAACACGGTGTCACAGTATAGGCGACTAAGTGCG
>OX104071.1:3823523-3970344 GCA_944474145.2 Dicrocoelium dendriticum
CCGATTTATATCGTCAGCTCCTATCACTTGCGGCACTCGCCGACAATGTTACAAGTACAACCGGAAAATCCATATCATGCTTTGCATTATGCAGGATGTTTCTGATATTATCACAGACTACCTGAGACGACTGATTGAGGCATGCGTAAGTCTTGTTTGGCGCAGCACTAGTCGCCTCGAGTATCATCGGGCCGAGGAAGAGAAAACCGTGGCACAATCAAACTCTACTATCAAACCAATCGCAATTAGTCTATCTCATGTGCACACGAGGTCAATTCAGACAGTTTTAAAGTCGTAGGTCAAGCGGATAGAAAGATTGGACAATGTGCCTCTCTGCTGGAAGGGTTTGCATTCACAGGTCGGCGATCCCTAGGCCCGCATCGCGGAATCTACCACAATTGTCATTCATTGTTGAGAAAAAAGCTGGACTTTTTTCGTATAGTGTTTGTCGCCAGTTCAGACGTTTGTAATGTTGTTGAAACAAGTTGATGATTCCACAGGAGAACTTGCCCGACCGATTTTCATTCGCTGGCATTGGCTGTGAATACGAGTGGCCATTTATACAACCCTTTACGTTTCGGAAATGGTATGCACAGTTCGTTTCATTGTGGATCACCACGGGTAGCGTAGTAGAGTCTCGTTATTTCTAAAACCAGCTCTCGATCATCTGTACCCTGACGGCTCTGCTTGATTCTACACTCATCACTATTAAAGGTATTACTGGTCATACGCATTCTGGCTGTGATGGATGTTGTTGTACCCTTTACCAGTGCTGTAAGAGTAAGCATTTTGAAACCTGTCGAGTGTAAATTTGTTGTGTCATTCGTTCATAGGCCCGTCCCATACTCGGTCATTAAAGTCTATGCAGGCACTTTAAATAATGTAGTGTCAATTTTCAGTCATCTTACTGATAACTGACACCCGAATATTCGTGATTTATTACAGCGCGATTGTTCGGTTTACCTGGGTGGAGATGTAGAATTCCGCCTGTTAAGTTGGTAGTGGCCGGTGATCCAGTTTTCTGTAAACGACGTGTACTTTCCATTTGGACTTAGTGAACCTGTTCGAATGGTACTTATGTCTCTTTGTGAATCAGGACATTTCTCGTCCCAGTGACAAAGTTCACGATGTGGGCCACACCTTATTGGTCACACCGTTGTTTAAAGGCCGGATGGACAGACACCGGAGAGTTTGTGTTGTGATTACGTCGGCATCTCTATAATACGAAGCTGCTGCAGCGTAGTTGTGTCACGGAAAGAACCTTGATTCTATTCTCTGCGTCTAACGGATCCAAGATTTTTCGAAGGCTAGACTTAAAAAGATGCAGTATCTGCTGATGTACCTACTGACTGCATTGAGTCTAGTGAACTTGACCACAATCAATACACCTTTTGGGGTTGGTATCGCTAATAGATTTCTTCCCTTTGGTCTTAATGTGTCGGTCCAGCCATTATTCCATAGATGTGATGATTTACTACTCCTTTGTGGAAAGATCTGAAGGGGTGTGTTGTTCGTGGTCTATCAAGACGGATGTTATGTTTTGTACATGCTTATTAAGATCAACCCGACACATGGACTACCGGTTACTGGCCACTTTTGACTCGCTTCTAGGATGCTTCTAATGTGAATATCAATCCTAAGAAGTGATCTAATTGGTGTCCATGAAATCAGTTGTCTTGGGTTATCAGGTTAATCCTGAAGGATTCAAACCAGATCCTGATCGGATAAAACCATTGGTTGATGTGAAGTCACCCCACCAAGGTTCATGAGCTTCGATCCCTGATGGTCGCTTTACAGTACTATTCCCAAATTGCATTCTGGTTTTGTCATCCATTGCTGATCCTTTATTCACTCTTGGTTGAATGACAAGAGTTTTTGTTTGGTTAGACAGACATGAAACATGTTCTTCGGAAGCTTTTTAAAAATTCTTGCATCTGGTGTGGTTCTTCACACTACTTTTCTCCTAAATTTATCCTACTGTGCTTTTCACAGACGCGCTTCACCCACTGGTATGTGGGCTGTGTTAGAGCAGAATGGTACACCCCGTTCTGTGTATGTTCCACTCTTGTCGACCTTAAGCCGATGGCTTGGATATAAGGGTTGACTGACGTCAGACTCATCGAGGAAGCGTTGTGTGCTTGTGTATTACTTGGGGCAGATGTTCACTAGACTGTCTGTCACAAAGTACTTGTTTTGGGCCGCATGAATGTTTTCACCTGTGTTTGTGTGACACGCCGGTCTATGGAAGCCTGCTGTGATATGTTACTTTTACAAATCGCTGTTACACTAGTTCTTTAAGCTAAGTCGTCAGCAGGCCATGGTCCATAGGTGGATTGTTTGCACCGTCTAGGGCGTTTATTGTAACTATGTGGTTCCGGTGCCCACATGATGTGCGAAGCTCATTCCGCACGTAGCGAGCTAATCTTAGTCACGTACTGGTCTAACGATATTTGATTTCCAGCATTCTTGATATCGAGGTTGTTTTATCTCTAGTCCTCAGCCGCTTCCAATCTCTCGGTCGGTCCCGTATCAATGATTATAGGTGGGGTATTTGGGGTCTTTGATTTTCTGTCGTGTCAACGTGGTTGGTCGGTTTCTATCATTAACGGAAGTTCCCACATGTTTTTGTGCGTCTCGTGATGAATTTCTGTGTTACACCTGATGGATTACTATGTGTTATATGACAGCTTTGGTTATTCAGACGACTTTGTAGATCAAGATGAGATTCTATACGGATTTTACATTTCCGTTATCTTTGGTGTCGATAATAATGATGTCTTTTGCTCGTTGCTTGTACTGGGTGACCAAGAGTTGATGAGCATGATATTCGTACGTACTGCTTCTGATTGCCCGATAACCGCTTAACACTAATTTTACGGCAACGTCAAAAGTGGACACCATGGCCGAATGAACTTGCGAGCCATTGGCATAAAGGTAAAGATGGATTATTGTGCGACCATTTATGCAGAATGTACCACATGCTCTTGTGGTGGTGGATTCTTGTATTCAAAGTGGCCCGGAGGTCATCCTGACTGATAAACCGCAAATTCTGCTTTTTACTGTCTGTGCCTTGAGAAAAGTGTTTAGTAGTAGGAGATGGAGCCCATTAGTGTGGTAAGTGAAATGGGTTCCACTTTTCGGATTCAGGGTTAATAATTGGCTACAGAGCTTGGGATTTTTGGCGCCACCTCTTTGTCCGCTCCTCGACCATCCCCATGTCCTATGGCCTATCGGAAAACTTTGTTGCAACCTTTAAAACGTTCGTATTACCTCTGTTGCTACCCTACTTCATTTGATGAACTTGATTGTTGTGTTGATATCTTCCTTCTTCTATTACCGTAATTGGTGGTCATTCCTCATACTGGATGATACACCGGCAAAACTTTGTTATAATCAAGACCATTCGTGGTCAACACATGCTTGGCTTGGGGACTGATGAAGGATCTTATTTCAGAGGCACAAGATTTTACGAGTCCCTCATCTTGGTATCATTGTTAACAACATTGGATATTCCGCACATGGCTTAGAATTTTGGATCTCGATGATTGTTCTGTACTCAGACGGCATGTTGACATGATAACATATCATGGGATTCGCGGTCAGTTGTTCATGTCGTTTCAAGAGTGCACTGAAAAATACTAATGTCGATTCAGTTTTCAGATCACTCATGAGTTTTTCTGTGCAAATATAAGCCGTCCAAGGAGATCTGGCCAGTATTGCAACAAGAAACCACAGCTGTAGTTACAGAAACCTGGAGATTGCATCCTAAACAGCAAGAAATCCGATGCAGTCAATTGCGTAAGCTCGTTAATGAACATGAGAAATGGCCGCGGTCCCAGAACTCATCCTTGTGCAGTGCCACATTCGATATGAATAGTGCACTTCGAATTCTAACCTGCAGTTGCCGATTCTGCAGGAAATCCCTGATCGACGCATGGACAAGATCTCCACCTCCATGATGAGCGCGAACACGTCTGTTGAGTGATTTTTAGCTCGAGAACACTATTTTTCTTTTACCTGTTCTCGTTCTGGTGAATTAAAGTGTAAATTCACAGCGCGCACCTACGCCGTTGCATGTAACACAATTGCTTTGGGATTCTAATAGTTTTGCAAGGTCGCGCATGGAAGTAACTGGTGCGGTGCAGATAACTACAAAGCCAGCCAGGACTCTCAGCTACATCTGAGCCAAAACTGCAACGTGGCGGTCTTAAATCCCTAAACAAGATTCTCACTTTCGGCCTTCGTCTATTCGGTTACAAAGCTAACGGTGCCAAGGATGCTTTGTACCATCCATGTAAATGTTTTCAATGAAAACTTTGTAACGAAATCTTCCATAATTATGTAAACGAAATGTCTGTAGCGTGAAACCACTCATGCACACTGAAAGCACATGACAGATGGTATTTTCTATTGGCGATTACCACTGATTTCGTCAATCAGTGCAAGAGTTTGGAAGCAGACATGTCATTCAGGAAATTCCAATAGGGGTTTCCGTTTGAATTTTTATGGGTTTGATAATATCCCCTAATTCCTAATCGATTTTATGGGAAACCAAGTGAAAGCAGAGCAATGGCAGTAAGATTTCTACTAAATTAGGCAGCTTAAACACTTGGGATAAATCCGGCGATCGTGACCGACACAACTTTGTCGGTATTTACATAAGGTACATGGGCTTCGCCAATAGGGCAAGTTAACTTGTAAACATACAATTCGGTCGTGATTAGTGCTGACTTTTTTGCCGAGTTATAACTTGGCACTCAAGCAACTTATTTAATTCAAAGTATTGGTACAAGAAACTCTCGGGTGTTCAAAACAAGCAGAGAAGGTGACGCGATCCGGAAATCAACACTTCGCCTGGATTCGCAGAGCGGTTTGAACCCACAACCTTTCCCCCAAATGCCTAACGCCTATGTGCGATTGCACGTGGAATATGCTATTCAGGCTTGGCAGCCGTTGCAGAAACAGGATCTCCTTGCTCTGGAGACTCCTCAACGAAGGGCAACCAAGAATGTCACGGAGCTCTTTCATCTGCCCTATCAGCTTAGACTGAAATCTCTAAGAATATGCAGCAGGCGATTTGGACTTTTGCGGGGGATCTCATAATGGTTTACCAGATTCTGAAGAACCCAAACCACATTTGCCGTCCGCTGCTGGAATTGAACCACAACACTAACCTAAGTGGCCATCCTCTGCAACTGAAAATACAATATAGCCGGCTTGAATGCCGTGGAAATTTCTTTTCCCTCCCAGTGTGCCAGCCTTGGAACGCCTTCGCTAATTATGTCCGCTCTGCTTCCAATCTGACGAGATTTCAAAAACCCGTAGACGATGCGTTGTCTCAGTTACATTTCATTTTGTGACTTGTTTAGCCAGGGGCCACAAAACGCAATCAAACGGTATCTTGCTAAACTCTCAACCAGTGGATTTATACATTTAATATGCGAACATCCCCGCTATTCTACACAAATCTTTGGTGAATCTAACAAAACGTTTTTCACATTATCATGCCATTTGCTTTTCGCAATAATTTCTATCCCACGGGACTTGTTAAGCAATGCCTTGTTACCCGTAAACCCACCATTGTTCCATTGTTCCATTATGTTTCTGCCTGCTTCCAATTAGTAAATTTATCGATGAGGTTGTGCTAGACCTTAAAAGTTGTTATTAATGTCTCGGTACTGCTGTTGTAAGCAACAAATCGTCTGTTTTATCATTTCAATGGTGTGCGAGTTGAAATATAAATGTTCACTTTTTCTGGATACGTAACATCGCATTCGGGGGTTGACTTGTCAGCATGAACCAGTTGTCGGATTGGCGGAGTGCGTAAAGCGTGTCCACTGAGGACTCATCCAGCGTTGGTAAACTTGAAAGCACCCGACACCATTCGAACCCCGTTGGCAAGTGGCCAGCTTGGGAAAATTGAATCTGGATCGCATTCTACTCGCCGAAGATGCATTTTCTACTGGATGACCGCCGTATTCTCATTGCCATGGTTCTTGCACCGGTTAACTCGGACATACTATTGATTAGTTCTTTACTATTCGTCTTTGTCTCGTAGCGCTGTAAATAATCTTCGGGTTTCAAGTTATCTAAACATTGGGAACCAAGTAATCCAAGTAGAGGAAGGCGCATTCCCTCCATCAAATTGCCCATCATAGTAAATTTGGATCGGTTCCTTTTGGGTTGTCTGTAGTACTGCGCATGCCGGTAAATTCTTGTCTCCATCGTGTAAGACACACTCTGTTTCCCTTTCGATTTACCAGATTACAAATGGATGAAATTGTTACGGCCTGTCTGTTACTTTATTTTTAGTACGACTTCATATTGCCTCCGTAACTTACCTGCCTATGCAGTTTCGTTCGGGTAAGACCGTCACCTTAGTCGTCTTTCCTGATTGGTGGGCTACGCCTCAATGGAACTGGTCAAGTCACTTCAACAAGTTGTTTTCTATGCTCTGATCGGATGAATGTTCAGCTACAAGACGCGATTTTAAACGTGTACCAAAAATAGTAATTACGGAACAGTACCATAAAAAGCGGGTTGAGAAGGAAAAAACAGGGAAACAATCATACTTTTGATTGGTTGGTTAGTTCTAGAACGATAGATTCGGGGTCTACCTACTCGCACTTCTGTCTACTAGACATTATGAACTGGATGACTTCAATCGGCCAGTAGCTTTGAGGCTTAGAACTGATGTATGTAGACAGAAGTATGTTGACAAATTTAGGTATCTGAATGTCGCCACAACGGAATACATACCTTATTGACCCGATAATTAACCTCAAATTTTTATCCATAAGACCGGGGAAATCACAGAGAAGCAGTGTTGGAAGAACAAACGATTTGCCAAACCGAAGGATCAAATCCCGATGAACCGAGAAGGATCTTAGCTGAGGAAGGTAGAACCACAGCCTATTAACGAAGTGCCTTCTCCGCCATTTGTGTAGACTGGGACTTTATCCTTTGTACTTTGATGTTGATGATGGCCTTGTGATCGATTTGGCGATCGAGTTAACCAAATTAACGCCATTTCTCCCAATGATGGGCTTTTGCTTCAAGTCCATCAGAAACTTGAAGTTCCGAAAAGCCATGAATAAAGATCTATTTTGTTCTTCATATGGTGTTAGGCATCAGATTGATGTTTTCTTTGCTGACGCTCGCTCCAAGGGACTTCGGCGAAAATCCGAACGACACGTGAGTCAGTCCGGAGGCAGATGTCTGACAAAAGAACGGTTTCCACATCGTTTAACTGGTTGTAGCGCCTCCCGTAGTAGCCGTGGTTCCCTCTTAGTGGGCCGAGTTTGGGTGCCGTACGATGTCTACCATGCAACTAAGATTGACCTGGATGCATATTAGTAGACCTGTAGAGTTCTGCAGCTCGGTCATCCAGCAGTTCTCCCTAGTTTCAGGAACACTCGAATATACGCTAGTCCGCGACAGGCGAGCTCTCCTAGCAATAACAGGTTTGAGAGGGAATGGGGTCTGAGTTGATGATGGAGTGATGGGTTTGGGAGTGACCTGGTGATGCCCCTGTTGTCTGTGTAAAATATTCTTGAAATATAATATCATTTTTTACCTCGACAACTTAGGAAACTTGCCTGCTCGAATGATGCTTACGTGTGTTTGAGTCACCCAGAAGAATCGCACTTCGTGTGCTCCCGGCTTTCCGCTTGGAACAGCATTCGCCGCTTCTCGACTGGCGACTACACGTTTCCCCAAGCTAGAATCATTTTGCGGTGCCTTTGGCTAGCACGACTGCAGGTTTCCATGATAAAAGTCTAGCATTCCCATATCTTCGTCTTTTTCCGACTTTACTTTGATGTGGGACGAACCTGAGTTTATAGCGACCGAACGATTCAGCTATAGGTGTCTGTGTGTCGCTTCTGGCTCTCTGTGTGATAGCGCCAGGCGCTGACGTCGAATTTCTTTCTGTTGTATGTATGTAGCTACGCCTATAACGGCAGCGCGTGTGCTCCGGTGTGCCGGCATAGTTGACTCCACAGATTTACTCAAGTGCAAGATTGCTTGGTGCAGGATGGGGTCGCAGAAGTAGGTGGGGCTTCGTTGTATGCCGGGCTTCAGTTGTGCGTGTACAAAACTTTAATATTTTAGCTCGTAAATAATACTCATAGAAAAGCAAAAACAGTCAAAATCAGGGTTACAAAGGAAGCGCTTTTCGGTACTTCACACCAGGTAATTACAGTTATAGGATTGATAAACGCAACAGTAGACTGGTGAAGGCGGAACTGAGAAAGAACGGAACGGTTTAAACAGATTTCGCACGTTCGTTCGATGATCAACTCCTTTTAATCAAGCGACGTCACGACAGGATTAACAGACCTGTGCAACGAATCAATTTGGATTACCAGAGATAAAAACACAAATATATAAATAAAATAACAAAAAACCGGCTTTTGTAATGCTTCAAAGGAACGATTTCTCGTCAAGGCCATGGCGAAAGTAAGAGTTGAATAAGCATCCTATGCTCGCATAGTTCTGGCTGTGTTAGCCTGATCACAATCGCTTCAGCCGTTTGCAAATGGCGATTCCTCAGCTCTTTCGGCTATCGCTTCAGCACGGTATAGCAAACCTTGAATGCATCTTTTGTCGAAATTTGATGCTCACTTTGAACATAATATCGGCCGATCGCTTGCATAGCGGTTGCACTGAGGTTCTTTGACATTTTAATTCTTAAATAGATCTCAGCCCAGACCCATTTGAATGATCCCATTTGAATGATCAGTTTGGATATCGGAGCTCAAGGTCCACCTTTGATGCAGTAGAATGGTACATACTGTGCTCGCAGCACTTGATAATAATAACAAATCCATCCGCATCTGCTTCCTGGATTTTAGCAATGCTTTTGGTTGTGTGAACCGTGAACTACTGTTCCGCGATCTATTAATTTCCGTAGTCCAAAATTCCGTTGTCCTTCTGTTGAAAGGTTATTTCACCATGCGCACCCATTTTACCAGGTTAATGGGAAACCACTCTTCTGTAATCACCACGAACTCTGTGCTCTTCAGGGAGCCATTATGTCCCCATTACTATTTTACAATTATTTTACCTGAATACCCGTCCCTGAAGTAGCCAGCTTGCTGAAGTATGCGAACGACATAATCCTTGGAGTCCATCATCCAAGCACAGAGTTATCGGACAAACTAAAAACCCTCCTGGATAACCTCACAGGTTGGTCCAAATCCCATTACCTACCGTTAAACACATCAGAATGCAAGGATGTCCTTTGTACGCTGTTCAAAGCAAATCGCTACCAACAAATCCTAACGCAGTATCCACCACTTTGCATTGACGGTAAATGTTTGACCTCTTCCACTTTAGTAAAATACATGGGAGCAGGGTTGACGTGGTCTCTTCATGTGAATGAAATATTTGCTAAATTTGGAATATTCTCATTCTATTTTACACGTCTCAGGTTTTCTACCGTACCCCGATTTTCGATTTGGCGTTTTATCAAAGCGTGTATTGCTCTACTGGACATATTGCTATCCAGTGATTTTCCTTGGCCTTTTGACTAAGGACCTCATTGAAGTATCTATCCCGCTGTAGTGGCATTTCAGGGCTGGAGATCGTTGACATCATTGTAGCCAGCCATGTCAACTCATGCAAGAAACTTGTATTTAAAATACTTACCGACGTTTGCCTTCCCCTCCACAGAAAGTCGTCCGAACGCGTGTCAACCTACTCGACCAACCAAAGGTAAAAAATCTACATATACCCGCACAAGGGTCTATGATAAGTCAGTAGTTCCTTTCCTGTCACGTCTTCTGAACGACAAAAATGCAGTCACTCAAGAAGTGTTAGGTATACTGCTACAGTGAGAGTTGGTTTGTCCAGGTTTTGTAACGATTGCGGTTTTATATCTATCCTCATGTACTAGTTGTTTTCATTTGTTATCCATGTCCGTGGCTTGTGTCTTAGAGCTGGATATTCACCCTTCATGGGTATATCATGCAGGTTCTTGACTCGACATAACTATCTATCCGACTGTCGTGGTGTGCGTATTCAGCACGTGTGAATACGGTGTGCGTCTGCAGAGCCGCATCGATAAGGGGTTGCCCAAAAATCGGCCGCTTTGGAGCAAGAAGACCATCGGGTGAGACAATCATCCGGATGCTTCTGTTTGCCGACAACTGTGCATTGTTTGCACATACTGAGGAAGAACTGCAATGCATAATGGCTACATTAGCTTCCACAGTAACTAACTTCGGACGCAGTATAAACCCCGGCAAGAATTTATGTCTGTTTCAGTTGGCCCCAGGAGCGAAGTCAATGCAGACTCGGTAAATAGGGATTACTGATGAATTACTACAGAACACGTCGGCATTCTGCTACCTCGGGAGAACGTTTTCAACCGATCTGCGAATCACTGACGAGCTACGCGATCGTGTGGCAAAGGTGCGTGCTGCTTTTGGGGAACGGGAACAACTGATGTGAAAGAATCATCGTCTCATCGTTAGAACTAAGGTGATGGTGTACATGTCGATGATCCTCTCGGTCCATATCTATGGAGCGCAAACATGGACACTGTACACTAACAATACCCGGCATCTGGAACGATTCTATCAACAGCACCTGTGTCGTCTTCTGCATATCCACTGGTGGGACAACGCGTTTGACACTGACGTGATCCGCCGGAGCGTTGTGACACAATCTACAGCCTGGTAATTTTGCAACACCTCAGGTGGCTTGGATAAGTTCCCCGTATGGATGCGACGAGAATACCGAAGAAACTACCGTATGGGCAACTGAATGTGGGCAGTTGGAATGTATGCGAACCAGAGTTGTGTTACAAAAACAGTTTAGAGGTTAGTTTGTCCAGAGTACATGTACTAGGGTATTGAATGGAAGTGGTAGTGAATCGCCGATGATGGAGTCATCTCATCACGCGGACTGCTGCCCAAACGTAACAAAGGCAGCTAGTGCATCGGGAATGGGAATATGCGGCAATCAAGTGCCAGCTGCCAGCGGACTACAGACCATCGGCTAGTTCCACTTGGAGCTGTAGTGCATGCGGCAGTGAGTGTCTCAGCCCAGCCGGCTTGCCAGCCATCAACAAGGCCACGATGGGGCTATGCCAACCTGGTCAAATGTAAGACTGTTACCGACAAATCGGTCTTGGAACCTGAGCAACTCACAGCGCAACCGGGTCAATCCAAAAGTCAAAGTCGGAATATCTAAGGGGCTATTTACAAATGGTTAGACAACAATTTAATAATACATTTAATAACATTTTCCAGAACAAATGTGTGCAACAATTCGGTTCTCAAATGCAACGTGCCGTCAACAGCAATGATTAATAGATAAGCACAATAAAGCGAAGCGGTTCTAATGTCAGTGTGGTTTAAAGCGAAGTGATCAATCCTCAATTGAGCAGCCAATGAGCAGTGCACATGGAAAGCCGGCGTGGTGAGCGGGTCTAGCCTACTCATTCAGACAATGGCATATGTCCTGGACGACAGTAATTGTGAAGGTCTGGATGAGATTTCATTCAGGCAAACAAAGGAAGAAGGACGGGATCAGTACAGACTAATGAAGCTGGTGTGTAACTGGGCCGTATACCACGCACAAGGAGTAAGACAAAAGGCGGGAGTAGCAAGTTTGTGGTTAATCAAGGTTCAAATGTAAACGAAAACTAAGTAACTGAGGTTTTAACTTTCAAAGTCCAATAGGTAATCAAGGGGTAGTGATTGGTCATTTTGGGGTCAATCAGTAGGGGAAATCTCCAGACAGGTTGAACAAGTTAATGTGTCCGTTACAAAGACCTTGCACCACAGATTGACATGTAGCTGCTGGTGGGCACAACCGAGCAGTGATACTTTAACACGCCTTCCGTCAGTTTATCTGTGTGGACGGTGCACGTTAATCTGATCACATTAGAGAGAAAGTTGAATCAAAACTGAGTACCCTTTTTTCTCACAGCACCAGACGCAAGATTTTGCGCTGAAACTCAACTAAGTTATCGGGAGTTGCAGTGTAGCGGCAATCGCCGCTGGTGTCTGCGTACGCACAGGAGTTCTGTACTTGTTCGGAGGGAGAAATATTCACAGGCTAATCCGGACGCCGTTGCCCCCATACGAGTGCCCCACGCTGAGGTTGATTTTGCGTACACCATGCTCCTTCGCCGACTTTCCATTACCATAGTAACGCCTTAATCCTCCTCCTCTGACATTTTCGGTACTGTCTGTCTGACACAAATTCAATGGGTATTTCGCACACGCTACTACGGTCTCGTTCTCATGCCTAGCTGCGATGCCCTCATAGTCCATCGCAGTGTTAGGCTTGACCTACACACATTGCCACAGAGCCATGCGATGACCGACAATCGTGCAGCAATACAACGCGGCTCCACTCAGTAACCTGTGCGTCGCGACGGACGAACCATGTCAGATTATCCCACGAGGCGGGGATTCTAAAGAACGCTGGTTGGTGAACCAGGCGGAATCAAGGCACCGTTCAAGTTTGTCAATAGATCGTCTCCAATTGGGTCTTTACTATCGTGCGTGTGAGTTTCCATGACCGGACGAATATGAGTGTTACAATGAACAATGATTTATAACCGGTAAAAAAGCAGGTGCTTGACATGTCCCGTAGGGTGTTTAGCGTGACAGAAAGAAGATAGCGAAGGGATAATGGAGTCGGCAGTTAGGGCGATTACAGATGTAATTGCACTGTCGTATAAATGGAGTTTGAAATGAGAATGTACGCACACAAAGCAACGGGGGAGTGGTTAGTGTTCACATCATAGGCGAGAAAAATAAAAAAGATAGCAAGGACAACGCTTACTAGTGGGCAACTATCTTGGGTCAACAGGATACAGAAATCCAGTTTCTATAGTAGTAGCGTTTATCAAATTGTGTGCAAGGCGTTTGGGGTGATTCATTCTCGAGTAGGGTTATGGCATTATTCACTCTGATGTGCATTAATGCCAGAATCTGGTGGTCATGGACTATAGCAAGTAGTGTAAATGTGACAGGGTATCGTCAAGGCGTTTTTTGAAAAGGGTTAGGGTGGGTGTATAAATTACGTGTTCCGGGAGTCGTTCCAAGGCTGTGCTACTCGAAGGGAGAAATAGTTTCGCCGACATTCCAGGCGGCTGTACTGCGTGACTAACTTAAACTGGTGACCTCTTAGCGAGGTGTTTTGACTGAGTATTAGAAGGGAATGGCATGGGTGGTTGGGGTTTCTCAGGATCTGGTACACTGTTATGAGATCGCCCCTTAGACGCCGATAAGGTCCACTGTATATTTTGTGGGTCTTCAGCCTGAGTGGGTAGTGGAGGCTGGTCAAACCTCTGACGCACTTCGTTGCCCTACGTTGTGCAGTATCGAGCGCGGTGAGATGGTGCTTGAGCCAGGGTTGCCATGCTTGAATAGTGTATTCCGCGTGCGGCCTCAAGTACGCACTAAGCACTTTTGGAAAGACTGAAGGGTCAAACTTCCCGAAGGCTCTGCGAAGAAGGCAGAGGTACTGGTTTGGTTTCTTAGCTGCCTTTTCAGTCTGCCTCGAACAGCCGAGGTCATCTTGAATTATCTCGCCGAGATCACACTCGTGAGAAGTCCAGCTGTAGAATTTGTGGTCCTAGGCGGTAGTTGTGCGTACTTTTGTGCCGTATACTGAGAACTTTGCACTTGGTGACGTGGAAATGCAGCATGTTCTCGATGGACCATGTGTACGCTTTGTCCAGGTCCTCCGGTAACACTGTGTGATCCTACACTGCACCTATAGTGCGGCATACCTTTATGTCATCGGCAAATAGCAAACAGTTAGAAGATAGCACACTCGCGAGATCATTTATGAAGACCAGGAACAGGTGGGGTCCAAGTACCGAGCCCTGAGGTACGTCGCATTGAACTTCGATGGATTCTGATAGGTTACTTCGAACCCTCACATTCAGGTGATGTTGCACGAAAATGTCTCCTATCCAGCCCAGAACAAGATCGCCGATTCCATATTTCTGGAGTTTGTGGAGGAATGTGATGGTCTAGACGGTCGAATGCCTTTGAGAAATCCAAGTAGGCCGCGTCGACTCCCTCACCTGCGTCCACAGATTCCGTCCAGTTTGCACGAGCAATCAAAAGATTAATTGTACAGCAGCGATTTTGGCAAAATCCATGCTGTTCCCAAACGAGAATTTTGTTGTTCTCCAGGTACCCCATTAAAGACTCAGCTACGATGGACTCCATAACCTTGGAGATCACAGGAAGTAGTGTTATCGGGCGATAATTTGTTAATTCAGCGCGGCTACCACTTTTGTAGATTGGCGTGATGATTCCGTGCTTCCACATCGTGGGGACGTGCATCTCGTATTAGTATTGTCCGTGTGAGTAAATGCCTTTCTATTCAGGCTTTGGTAGTTCATATACAAGTGTGGAAAAATGCATATGAGTACACTGGATCGTGCAATATTAGTATTGCCATGGTACGCTTGCCAACATCGTGGCTGAGGAAGCGTATATTGTGCTTTGTCGTCTCAGCCGGCCAAACTCGACTGATAGTCTGTCTGTCGGAGGTGCGCTTGTTGCATTGAACTTCCTCTGTGGAATGCAACACTTGGCTGTGCCTGCTGTGAATGCCTACAAGGTGCTTATTTATCTAACACCCTCCACCTCGAATACACAGGCTCCAGGAGAATACAAATCGTTGTTGGGGGAATTGGGTGCACCGTCTTCGTAACAGTGCTAGGCTCAAAGAGTGGTTCCAGTCAGTGTGGAGCGAACTACGGACCAGTTAAGACTGTGTGTACTTCTGCTACGCATGGTTTCCAAATTACACAGGAATGATGCTGGGCATCTTAAAGGTTTGCGCATCGGCTGCGTTGATGAAACGAGGTTTCCATCCACATGCCTACTGGTTTTATCCCTTCGGGCTTACACTGGACATGGAGTGTGTGAATGGAGCTGTGGGTGGTGCGGCGCAAGCTACCTATGGTTTCTCTTTAGGCGCCGGCGTCCTATGGCGGTCCGAGTAGCATTGTAACGTGCGGTGGCACTAGTTCGACGCTCTTGCCTTTTGTGGACCATTCCTCATCACTTTGCTGCGCATTACTGAGCTTGCACTCATCTAACTCAGATTTTTCGAGGCTACAAAATTCATGCTTAGGCTGAGGATTATTGTTATAGTTACAGTGTCTAATTCACGCCTGCGTTTGTGAATGTTTTCGTAGCTGAATCTGAAGCGTACAATACCCAAGTTTCGAGCAATTTGTGGAATGGTTACACTCCATCAAAAGCTTTATTGAGTCAATGAAGTCAACCAAAAATCGTGCTCCGCCAGTGCAGTTTGCAGTAGCTGCCTCGCAGTTCCTGGTAAAGTGCTGCTCAAACAGCATTCAGTTGGAACTGTGGGGGAGTAAAACAGGAAAACAATCTCGCAAGACATCTGCCATTGAACAAGATTCCGTGTCGTATCAGCTGGTATTTCCAACCAAGTGTGCAGGCGATTCTTGGATCTCTAACTTGGGAGTCTTCTGTGACCAGACGCAAAGTCAGTTACTTTACATCGCCGGCTATCCGTCGTTTTCATCAGCACCGGCGTATTGTAATAAAAGTGCTGTGAGGCACGCAGTAAGTCTGCATATATAACATGCACCCCAGACACCGAACTCGCGCACGGAAATTCTGCTGCCCACTGATCCATAGAGTCTTTCAGATTTCATAGTCCGACGTCGAAAGTTAGCAGTACTAATGCGAAGTTGCTAGTGTATGTCAGAGGTGCTCCTGAGACAGGGGTACCAACGGTCAATAACTCGCAGGTACAAACTAGCAGTGTTCGTGCCGTGAGGTTGTAGACTCGGTCTTCCTACAAAAGGTTAAGACTACGCTGACGCCAGAGATATGGGTTTAACCAAGCCTACTGCGGCTAAGGGATATGAAAGGAGATCCTGTCTGTCAACCAGCTTAGGACAATGCAGCTGCCGACGTCAGCTATCTAGGCAGAATACGGTGGATGCTATCGTTGGACGAGTTTCAATAGGGCATTTTACTTGTGACAGTGTTCTAACTATCAGAAACTGACGTCCTAAAGTTAACATCATCTCTCGAGGCAGACGAAGAAGACAACGTCAAGAGCTGGTTGGAAACGTTTCGCCCCCAGACCGAAGTTTTCGTGCACTGTTGAAGTTACAAAGCCTTCTAATAGTCAACGAGGTTGAATTCAAAACAACGAACTTGGCATGGCAATCCGACGTGAAGGGATTCGTAGGTGGCAAGTACTGACCGCGATCACAGAAGCTCCAAGAATTCTGCTGGAGAGTATTCTCAGTTGGTGGGTGATGAAGCACTGCAATCTGGTTGTAATATTAACATTGGCTTAAACTGTCCACTCTCACCTGCTAGATTTTAATTATTACATAAAAGACGGTGTGAATCGTTGGAGTGCAGTTAGCGTTATTGCTGAGAAATATCCAAGTGACCAGGGGATAGTTCAATCTGGCTACCGAGATCGACGAAGGGTCCTTCATATCTGACGTAACCTAGCACTGACACTTCACAACGAACCACGTGGGTCCAAAACGACACTGTTTGTAAAAGATTAATCACTCAGAGTGGGTACAATTTCTGCTCCCTGTAGGGATGAAAAATTAAAGACATCGACCAAAGTAGGACTTGTATATGCTCGCGTTTGCCGTCTTGAAGTAAGAATACTAATTGGTATATACTTACATAGGTGGTGGCACGGCCCAGATAAGCTGGTCCGATCATAGGTACAAAGGAAATGCAGAATAGTTTTACAAAATTGCTGTACAAAAACACTTGTGGCTCCAATTGCATTTATTCTTGCGCCATTGATTTCATTTCAAAATTCGTCGGAATCCACGACAAATGCAAAACGTTCAGATATCTTTAGGCACATGGGAAAAGAAAGCAAAATAACAACGTTTTAAGAGGTGAGTGACATTAGGTACTTGGAAAATGGAATTTAAGAATTCATAACTGGTATATAACAATAATTTATAAATAGTGAATGTCTGAGAAGACATGATAACACGACCGACGGTAAAACTGAGAACTGCATCCATCATGAAACAAATCAATTAAAACTAACGACGTACCTCACACAAGGGGTAAGATGTGATAACACAGGGAAAGTGGAATTGCGTAAATAAATTTGGTGGGTTAGTTGCGGACATCAATAATTCACCCTTTCCGTGGGTCCATGTCTTGCAGGCACTCATGTCTTTCACCTAGCTGCGTAATAGAAAGGAAGCACTATATGAAGTCTGAGGAAAAAGCTTGCTTATCCAACCCACCAATGTGCGCATGTTTTTCAAATGCCATCAGTAGGTCTTCAAGCTAAGTAAGGGAACAGTAAGAAGCAACGCAGATGAAGAAAAGACCGAAGATAAATCCCATCTATCCAACACATCGATGTGTCCATGTTATCATAGGTCACTAACGGGCCATCATTTTGAGTAACACGAAGAACATGACAGTATTGACTAAAAGAAAATCAGAGATAGGTCTCATTTACAATTGCGCGAAGAACATTCTTTTCGATAAATCTCACCAGACATTTACAATCTTATTTATCCAACATACCGATGTACCAATGTTGTCATAGGCCAGGGGTGGGTCATCGATTTGAGTAACACCGAAGAATGTGATAAAGTAGGAAGAAGGAATGAGGGACCAATCTGAGTTATCTAGGAAGAAAATCTCATGATAATGGTACCTGGCGTTTCAGTTTGTGTCGACAAGCCCTTCTCGCCATATTTATCTGTACTTTTGTGTTGCGAAGGCTGCAAGTATTTAGATGTTCTCAGGCCCGTTCTCCTACACCCATCCGTCTGTGCAACTGACACGAAACAGTTATTTAACTTTATTAACAGTTAAGTACTCTTATAGTTGCATCTTAAATGTTCGAAGCGAAGATGTACTTCTGATGGTCTGAGGCAGCCGATTCCATAACGTGGGATATTTGTGTACAAAACGAGTGTACCGCAAACATATGCGGCAACCAGGTAGTTTTATCACATAGTCGTTGGTTCTTAGGTGATAAGGTGAAGATTCTTGGAACACCGGCTGATAGTAACTAGTGTGTTGCATGTTCTAATGCTACTAAAAGTGGTGGCACAGTATTCTAATAATGGTCTGGCGTACAGTTTGAATGACAGAAGCTTAACATCGCTTGTTATAAAAAAGCGGCCTATCATTCCAATAGTCTGTCGTGTTTTAGCCACCGTATACTCAACTTGTTCTTTGAAATTCAACGAACCTGAGTAACGGAGACCTAAGTCACATAGCGATTCGCATAAATGGAGTGAACTTCCATGCAAAAACAAACATTCAGGTGGAACCAAGTATCCATAGCATATGATGCTGCATTTAGACCTTGAAAATTGTATGGAAGATCGGACACACCGGTATTCCAGGGAAGCTAGGTCACCTTTAATCGTAGACGGAGGAATGGAACGATGATATATTACGGATAAAACAGTAAAGGCTTGAAAAGTCCCGTAGTACGGGTTGGGGGAATAACCTTAGTTCAAAAGTTTGCACAAATATGAAAAGAACGCATCTGTGGAATCACCAAATCATCCACATTACCACAGAGATATATCCGTCTACCCCGAGTTCGTGGGGTTGGTGAGCACAATGGTTGCCTGCGCCATGTCCTCACGCAACGCCCTCCGTAATGGACCAACATGTTGGTTTGCGGTTTCGGACGCCTTCAAGGACTGCGCCGGACAGCCGAGGTCGTCTTGGATTACCACCCCAAGGTCTCACTCTTGTGAGGCGGTTTTCA
Organism: Dicrocoelium dendriticum; assembly: GCA_944474145.2. Lineage (NCBI taxonomy): Eukaryota > Metazoa > Platyhelminthes > Trematoda > Plagiorchiida > Dicrocoeliidae > Dicrocoelium > Dicrocoelium dendriticum. Next base: position 3,842,289 of record OX104071.1, read on the forward strand.
GCATATCGTATCCAAGCTTATATGCGTACGTGGGCTTGTGGCGTACATGCACGGTGCTGCATTTGTCCGTGTTAAACGGAAACAGATTTAACTTTGATCATCCAAAAGCGCGATCGAAGTCTCGTTACAACCTATCGTGATCTTCCTGACAGTCGGTTGCCCACCATGTGTTATGTCATCGGCAAAAAGCGGGAAATTTGACTTGATGACACTGGCAAGGTCTTTAATGGAAAAAAGAATAACCGCGGCCCCAACACCGACCTTTGTGGAACACCGCAGTCCATCTTAATTGGATCAGAAAATGAGCCCCGAACTCTAACCTGAACACGCCGATCCATCCAAGGACAGGGTTCCTAACTCCGCACGCCAGCAGCTTTTGGAGAAGGATGACATGATCTATGCGGTCGAGGAATGGAGAAAAAGATAGATAGATGACCTCAGTGCCGATCCCACCGTCGGCTATGTCGGTTCAACTACCATGGTGGATAAGTAGATTGGTAGTACATGACCGCTGCTGACGGAAACCGTTTGCTCCGGTGCTATGATGTTAGACCTTTCGTAGTAGCCCATTACAGTCGCAGCTATGATCGGTTCCATCACCTTTGAAAGCACCAAGTGGAGTATCGCCGTGCGACCGTTGGCGGACTCTGAATGGCTACCACTCTTGAAAAGCAGGGTACTGATGCCTTGCTACCACATGTTAAGGACCTGCTACTCGTCCAGTCGTCTTGGAAAAGTCGCGTTAATGGTTCAGCCATCCTCGTAGCTGCCACCTGCAGTGCTTTAGAGGGAATATTGTCCAATCCGGGGGGTCTATGGGTGCGCAATGAGAGAAGCCACTTCAAAATGGTCGCTGAACTAAAGGTGACGTGTGTAAATACTGGCGTCTGTGAGATTCGGACAGATATGTTACACCTGCTGGTTGCACGTCGGAAAATTGGAGCAGATTGGAGCCGTAGAATGTTAGTTGTATCCACGGCGGTTTGAGCAAATCCATCTGCTGATTTTAACGAGGGACCACCACGTTTCACATTCCGGAGGTTGTTCACATGTATTTACAGAAGCTGGTTGTTGGAACAAAACTTTACGCTATACTCCGCTGATGTACCAAGTTGTGCTCACGCACAAGCCGTGCACATCATAGATACTTCAGTTGTCAGGGCTAGGGTTCGCCCTATACACAGGCCACGCTGCGTCTCTTACTGTCATGTGTATTCGGGTTCTGCTCCGAATAAATGATTGTGATCTTGCGGAACGAAAGGCTTGTTGATCCCATGCAGATTTAATCAGATCACTGAACTTGCCAGTAAACTCCATCCAAGCACTGTCAATGGAAAAGTCGTCCGAAAACGCCCAGATGACAGCTAACACTAATTCTTTCAGTATGTCTTAGTGGGTGATTGTTCGAAACAAGTTACTGTGTTCTTGTGCATACTCCGCATAACACACGAAGTCGTAAATTAGGGTTATGTGGTCGTTCCGCCCCAGTGGGCTCGCCATCTTTGTATTCTCAATCATGGGCCGCTTGCTCGTGAGCGCTAAATCGAGCACAGATTGTTTATCTCCGGTTCTGAATCGGGTGGGAGAAATGACATGGCTGAAGAGCAGAATGCTTGCAATATACTCTTGCAGGTCGGTCTTAAATTGCTCATTGGGGGATGCCGGAACTTATAAATCGTAAATATTGAGGTCGCCGGAGAGGAGAACATGGTTGTATCGTCCCAGTAGGACCCTTTCAAAGGATAATATCCGGTGGGAGTCCATCTCTGGGGTGGACATTGGGGGACGATAAACAGCGACCAAAAGGCAAGTGTAGTTGCGTCTCAGTCGCAAACTGCCCCACAGTGAGTCTATGATCAGCATTTCCGGATCGATCACCGGTCCACACTGCAGGTCGTTGCGCTAGTGTAACATTACCCCTCTCTGCCCTTGTTAGGGCGATCGTTTCGGAGAAGGGACATACCAAGTATCGAGACCACGGCGTCGGTAATATCTAAGTGCAACCAAGTTTCCATGACGAATATGAGGTCCAAGGCATGTGATGCTTGACGTATCCGCAGTTCGGCAAGCTTGTTCTGTAGATCTTGTGCATTGGTGTACGTGCTGGAAAGTTTCTCTGTTTTTAGCAATGAATGGTGGGATGAGTGCTTAGGGTAGAATGTTGTGCCAATCGGTGAAAGGTCAGCCACTAATCGTTTTTTTGATGTGGCGATGACGAACTCACCTGTGTCAGATCCATGGATTCCACCATTAAATCTTTGGTTCTTTGTTTGCAGTTAATGTATGTGTGTGTGTTCACAAGTTTCGTTGGCTAGTTTATTGAGGTTATCCGAACTCTTGTCAGGAGGTGGTACGATTAAGTGGCTGCTCTCGTGTGTTTGCTTAGCAGATGCTGCTTTGGTCCGGAGCTCGGAAGGAAGACAGCTACCGCCCGCATACCAACGCTTCAGCACCATTGCTGACTTTTGTCTAAGGACTTTGTAGAAGGACTACTTTTACAATCCTCGGGCCACATCCTTTGTAGTAAGGCGAACGGCAAGGCCGGGAGAAAGATTGCGCTATGACGTTTTCCAGGGAGAGGGTCTCGCGAATGTATCGCCATTGTTCTTGGTCGTGAGTGGTCGCTTCGCGCTCATTATGATTTCCAGCCTCGGGAACACCGTGTACCAAGATGGTCCTGTCTACGGATTCCTTCCAGTTTTCTTCCAAGTAGTGCTTCGCCTATCTGCGCTTGCTTCATGGAATATCCGGGAATAGGCGGATGGAACATTACCCATTCTGTCGAGAACAGAAGAGCTTCTGCTTCACTGGCGGAAGTCAACACGACTCGGAGAAGTCTTGGTTCACCGTAGTGCTGTAAATTTGTGTGACAGGTAAGGCAAGTCACATTGACAGACTTAGTTGCAACATCTATAATGTCACATATGTAGCTCCCGGGTTCATGTCATCAAGCTGTTTTCCTTTTAAGGAATTTGATCTCAATTCTGGAACGTTAGTGCAGCTTACCGCTGGTATGCTACGTGCAACTCGGGTTGAATTTACACAACCAGCTGGTCTGTATACAATGAACAATGAACAATGAATCTATACGGGTTAAGAAGCATTGCTTTACAAGTCCCGTTGGATAGTCGCATGGGATATCAACATAACAATAATGATGATAAGGATAGTGAAATAATTAATACTTTAAATACGCAAATAAGGACTTATCGTTTGCTTCGCTGCAGTCCTGCGATCCTCTTAGATTCACAGCATCCACAGTTAACAACAAATAATTCTATGGTATACTCCAGGTGTAGGATGGAGACGTAGTGTTAAGTAACAAAGTGTAAGTGGATGAGTGCATCATCCAACCGTCTTTTAAATACTATTAGTGTCGGTGCAGAGACGACCGATTCTGGGAGAGCATTCCACGGGTGACAGACACGAATGGAAAAGAAATTTCTGCGGCACTCCAGGTGACTGTATTGTTCTGAGAGTTTTAATGAGTGGCCCCTCAGTTTTGTATTGCTGCTGAGTTGCAGTAAAGGGCGGCACACATGATGTGGGTCTCGCAGAATCAAGTATGTCATAATCAGGTCGCCTCGTAGCCTGCGATAGCTTCCACTGAACAATCCCATTCGTCGCAGCCTCTCCTGGTAGGACAGATTGCGCATTCCAGTTACGTTCTTAGATGCCCGGCGTTGAGGCTGCTCCAGTGCGTTAAGGTCGTGTTTCAGCCATGGATGCCAGGCTTGAATTGCGTATTCGACATGGGGGCGAACATACGCACTGAGCATTTGTCGAAATATGGAGCTGTTAATTTGTCCAAACGCCCGCATCAACAGCCCGACGTGTTGGTTCTCGGTCTTCGAGGCCTTTTCGGATTGCCTGGAGCAACCTAAGTCATCTTGAACCAGGACACCCAAGTCACGTTCGAGAGTTGATTGTTGCAGTACATCCGTTCCGAGTCGGTATGAGTAGCTGCTTTGATGTCGGATGGAAAGCACCTTGCATTTACTGACGTTTAAATGCAATAATTTTTGGGTCGACCAGTGATACACTGTATTTAAATCACTTTGAAGCACAAGTTGGTCGGAGTTCGCCTGGATCCTGCGCCAGATCTTGATATCGTCGGCAAACATTAGGAAGTTTGAAGCGATTCCCTGTGCGAGGTCATTAATAAACACCAAAAACAAACGTGGACCTAGAACCGAGCTTTGCGGCACACCACACTCGACTTGTATGGGGTCCGATAAAGAGCTCCGAACCCTGACCACTAATTGCCTTTGAAATAGAAAGTTGGCGATCCAGCTTGAAAGAGGATCGCCGACCCCGTAATGCTGCAGCTTGGATAGTAGTATCCGATGGTTTAGACGATCGGAAGCCTTGGAAAAATCCAGGTAGATCACATCAACACCTTCTCCAGCGTCAGCTGACTCGGTCCAACTACTGCGTGCAATTAGTAAATTTGTTGTACATGACCGCTGTCGACGGAAACCGTGCTGTTCAGTAGTAATGATGTTGTAGTTTTCCAGATAGCACACCAGTGCATCGACAACTATGGATTCCATGACCTTGGAGAGTATAGGAAGAAGGGTTACTGGGCGGTAGTTGGAGGGATCAGTTCTGCTTCCACCTCTGTGAATCGGGGTTATCATTCTAAGCTTCCACATGGCGGGAACTTGGTTCTGGCCTAAGCAGTGCTGGAAAAACTGGGCTAAAGGTCCTGCCAGTTGGTTTGCTGCTGCTCCCAATGCCTCTGGACGAATGGTGTCGACACCCGGCGAGGTGTGTTTGCGTAGAGAAGTCAGCTTTTGCAATACAGCCTCTGCGGTAAAATTGATGTGGGTTAGTCCTGGCGAGCAGAATACAAAGCTTGGTAGATCGCTTGGTGGCAAGACCCTTTGAAACAGCCGATGGAGGCTGTTTGGGTACAGCTTCCTCTTCTTCATTTAATCTGGGTCCATAATCTGGGTCCGTAGGTCTAGGTTTTCGGCCACCTGTGGCAGCAACCAAGTTCGAACCACCACTGGTGTCGAAGTCCTCCTGCATTTTCGAAACCGTTTGGAGGGTGGACGAGGCTCTGACGGTACTCATTGCAATCGGACTGGCGGTGGTTGTTTCAGGCATATTCGAACAACTGGTGGTATTCAAGTTCAAAGCCGCGGATGGTGCAATTTTAGCGGCTGCCTTCTTCTTCAGTTTCATTGCGGGCCCTGAGAGTAATGACTGGGATATACTCTCTGTCACGCTTTCTACAAATTAATCGCTTTTGGTGATCCTCATTTGCCCAATAATTAAAACCAGTCTTTCGAATTTCTGCGATAATTCATGTACAATCTTTACCAGTGGGATGACTGAACATACTGAACAGAACCACAGTGAATCTGGTTTACTTGTAGTGTACCAGAAAAAACGTCCTTTCAGTGCTTTGCAACATTAGATTTTACGGTTGTGTTAACCTTCAAAACGCCCATTTGTTTTACTAACTGCACATACGTTGACACAAATAGTTTTGGTGAGTACCTTGCTGCAACGTTTCTCGCTCTGGTTGATCCCATTCCTATTTTTGTAGCCTGCATAATATACCTTGGAGTCAGTGTAAAAAATCGATCCTTCAGGGACAAAACGTATATTTTGCAAACAACAGGACCAGGCGAAAACGGAGACCCAGGGCGAGTGAAACATATCGGTATATACAGCTAGTTGGATCCATACTTAACGACCTTTGTGGATGCATGACATTTTTCCTTTGATTCAGTCAAACAAACTCACTCCAATGCGTCCAACTGTTTGCCAATCAGCGTGCATGCGAGAAACGTGTGAACGTTCAATCGGTTGCCGTCTTTGCTTGCGGCAGCCTAACCGCTTCCTTGCTGGGCTGGCACCGCACAGTCGTTCGAGTGTATACTCCCATCACAGTCAGTCGCCTCCAACTGCTATCCAGTCCCGTATTTGACACGTCTCTTACGTGTCATTGATTACCAACTAGTATCCCAGGCCCCATCCGACAATTGGTGACCCCGCTCCAGAACACGCTGTCCGCCATTTTGAATTTTCATTCTGGTGAGCTCGTTCCAGTGATTTCGTGGTTCATTACTTGTAATCATATTGTTTTCTCACCTACCACATTTTCTATTCGCTTTTTGCAATGGATTATCTAGAGGATGAGAAATCTCCACACGCGGTTAACGCCGTTGAGCTGGTCATGGTCAGTTCAGTAGCGTTAGCCCATCCAGCTTTTGGGAGAGTGATCCTTTGTTATGATTGCTGCACCTAAAATCCGTTTTTTACATACGTAGGATTTCTTCCGATTTTTCAGTGTATATCCCCGCAGGTGAGAGACATCATATTTTGCTCCCCTCTAGTAATGAAAGACGAAACTCTTAAACAAGCTATTACTCAGCGAATCACGCCTTCTGACAAGGTCCGACTGCAGCAACTATTTGGTGATCTGGAACTAAGAGATAGGATGCTCACAGCCTTGTTGCGGGAAATGCAACAGCTCATCGACACGTCCAACATGGACGTAGCGATTCTCCGCGAACTCTGGACACAACACCCTCCTGAAAGCACTCAGGCTATCCTTGCAGTAGCAAGTGACCTGCCAATCACAGCAATTGCAAATCTAGCAGACCGTGTCATCGAACGGCATCAGCCAGAGACTAAAACCAGCAGCTTCGTGCTGGCGCAACCACACCGACTCCCGCGACTAGGCAGTCGTCGGCAATAAAAGCATTAACATCGCAGGTAGCGTCCCTTCAGCGCCAGATCGAGTAAGTCACTTTAAATCGTAAGTACCGCAATTGGACTGGATCATCGCCACGTCGCACAAAACCTGATGCCCTAGGTTACTGTTTTTACTTCTCGCGTTTCGGTACTAAAGCACGTAAGTGCGCACAGCCCTGTTGCCACTCCGCTACAGATGACCCACCACTCCGGCTTGTAATGGCCACGAACGTCGTCAAAGCCCAAAGTCGTCTCATCTACATTGGGGATTATTATTCCGAGACCCAGTTCTTAGTTGTTACCGGGATGGAAGTCAGCGTTCTTCCCCCCATGCCAGGTAAGTTGACCGCTTCTTTGTCGACAAGCCTAATTACTGCCAATGGCTCGCTAATAGCTACCTACGGTCATCGGTCGCTTACCCTGGACCTAGGTGTTCGGTGCACGTTCTGCTGGGTGTTCACCGTCGCTGCAGTCCTCTTTGCCATCATCGGCATTGACTTTCTCAGGCATTTCGACCTCTTGGTCGATGCGAAACGCCAGATGATAGTGGACGCTGCAACGAAACTCAGCGTACGTGGCATCACCGCCGATATCGCTTCTAGAACACCAGTCTACGCCTTTCCTCAGACCTCGCCAGATTACGCCAACCTCTTTTCTCAGTATTCCAAGCTCATTCAGCCAATGAACGCAGCTTTGCCCGTGGCATCCCAAGTCAAGCTGCACATACGGAAGAATGGAACCCCTCGTCTCGTGCAGTCCACGCCCACTATCGTCCGAGAAACTAAAGGTAGCTAGGGCGCAGTTCGGGCACATGCTTGAACTTGGAATAATCCGTCCTTCCGACAGCCATTGGTCGTCCCCCCCCCCGTAGACAGTCCTCAAGAAATCTGGTGACTGGCGCCCTTGCGGTGATTACCACGCACTCAATCAACTAACCGTCCCAGATACGTATTCAATCCCACACATGCAGGACCTTACTGCATGTTTCACATGTAAGGCGATCTTCAGCAAGATGGATCTGGTTCGCACCTATCACCAGATACCTGTAGAAGAAAATGACTTCTATAACAGCCATCATCGGTCCTTTCGGATTGTTTGAATTCATAAGAATGCCATTTGGACTGTGCAACGCCTCACAAACGTTGCAACGCTTCACGCACCATGTCACTTCGCTTATTGTTACCTCGACGGTATTTTAGTGGTCAGTTCATCAAAACAAGAGCACCTCGAGCATCTCCGAACTCTGTTCCAGCGTTTGACACAACATGGTATCACAGTCAACACGACTAAGTGCGAACTCGGCAAATCAACTGTAGAATTCCTAGACCGCATCATTTCGTCGTCTAATATCGAAGTCCTTCCTGATAAGATCCAGGCAATCAAGGAGTTCCCAGCTCCGACTTGGTCCAAGCACCTCCGTCGATTTTGTGCATTGGTCAACTACTATGGACGCTTCAATCCGCGTTGCGCTCAGCCCACGCAGCCTCTGACCGACCTACTCAGAGGGAATGAACGTAAGTTCTCTTTCCCTGACAGCACAGACAGCCTTCACCGAGCTCAAGGATGCTATCTCCAACATAGCCATCCACGCTCATTTTGAATCGAATGCAACCCTTTCTATTAGGACTGATGCCTTAGACTTCGTGGTAGTGGTCGTCTTTCAACAACATATTGGTGGGCGAAAGCAACCCCTTGGGTTCTTCTCCAAGCGCCTGCAGCCAGCGGAATCCCACTACAGCACGTTTGGCAGAGAACTGCTCGCCATTTACCTGGCCATTCGTCACTTCCAGCATACACTCGAAGGCCGCGCTTTCACGGTGTATACTGACCACAAGCCCCTCACTTACGCCTTCAAATCTACCTACGACAAATATTCACCACGGGAAACAAGACACCTAAACTTTGTCACGCAGTTCACTGCTGACATACGTCATGTCTCACGTGTCGACAATCCTGTCGCCGACGCTCACTCACGCGTCAACCTCAGTCTGCAGTATTTGCCTACCGTCGACCATGCCGCCATGGCATCGGCTCAGGCTCAAGACGAATGACACAAAACGCACTCTGCAGTCCAATTCGCTATATGTGCAACCTGTTCCTATCCAAGCTACGGAAGGAACCATACTCTGTGACAGTTCCACAAGTTGTCCTAAATCCCTCGTGTCCGTCACCTTCAGAGGCACTGTCTTTGACGCATTACACTCCCTACCACATCCCGGTAAGCGTGCACCTTTGAAACTGGTCACCAAACGTTTCGTTTGGCCACGCGTAAACAAAGATGTTCGTACCTGGTCTCGCGCCTGCCTTCACTGACAGCGCTCGAAATACATCGTCACTTCCACAGTCCTCTTGGCTCATTTCCTGCCCCGGAGTCTCGGTTCTCGCATGTACACGCAGACTTGGTGGATCCATTGTCTCCTTCCAGCTGATTCGTATACATTCTAACATGTGTCGACCGCAGCAGCATCAAAGTTGACTTACAACGTGCATCAGTAGAGCAGGTTTACAGCACAAAGCTCAAGTTACCAAGTTTCACCTCCCGCATCGTCGGGTACGCCTCCGCCTTACTTTGCGTCCTCCCGAGCCCAACGCATGCGTTCACTCCGCCCAACTCCGACCCGTGAGCAGACTAGATATGTGCACATGCGCAGCGGGCTCTCTACCTGCACTCACGTCTTCCTCTGCATCGACGCAGTGCGGCGCCCTCTCCAGCCTCCCTACACTGGCCCTTTCAGAGTTCTGCAACGGACTCCGAAACATTTCACTTTAGACCAGAATGGTCACCGAACAACAGTGTCCATCGGCCGACTCAAAGTGGCTTTCTTTCACGAACCACTTGCAACCCTTCCTGATGGTATCACACAAGCACCCGCACCTGCTGTGACTTCCCGAGCACTGGACATCCCGAAACCCTCCGTTCCTCTTGACCCTCAACCCTACCCCGCCTCCACCCTAGGTAACCGACCGACGCGGTAGACAGGTCAAAAGCCCGGTCTGTTTTTCAGATTGTGTAAACGTCCGCTATTTCCATAAACATGCTTTTTTCGTCTCTACTGGTTAGCGTGCGTCTGGTACACAAACGTTTTGCAAAATCGACAAGAAAGCCCAAAACATATTGAATACCTAAAAAGCGTATTTGCATTTATCATGAATGCCATGTTCCCTCTCCGGCGTCAAGCCACTTCCACCGACCATTTCCCACCCCCTCTGAGTTCTACCTTCCAGAAACGCAACCGCCGGAACTGCCAAGGCAACCCTCGAGTGACTCGCAAACCGGATCAACGCAACTCCGGAGCGACTCGCCAGCCGACCCAAGGCCCTCTTCCTGACCCAAGGCACAGTCAGTCGCCCTCGGCCGCAGACAGCCACGAACGGGTTGGCCCCAAAACACCTGGCCAGGAGTTGCCCACGAGGACGCCGGGTTTCTTCGTGGGACAAGGACGCCTGGATTTCTTCGTGGGACGTGGACCGTGAACTGGAGTGCGGTGTGGAGGAGTTACTCCTCCCAAGCGCACCGTCGAGTCTGTAGCGGAGGGAAGGTCCTGTCGGGCTTTTGTCTGGACGAGCCTGTTTTTATTGCAGTCCTACCAGCCCGCCTCGACGGCCCACCGAATATGTACTCTGGTCCACATGATCATCATTAATAAGTAATAGCAAAAGCCTGGACCCAACGAACTCTGTTACACAGCCCATCTTTGAAGCCCTTGTTCAGGCCCATTCAGCTATTCGCACCCATCCACACCTTCCGTTTCCCCCACTAACAGCTCAATCAAAGGCTTCCATTCTTCAGCCTTTTAGGAGGAGACCCTTGTAGTGTACCGGAAAACATGCTGTTTCAGTATTTTGCAACATTGGATTTTACGTTTGTTTTAACCGTCAAAACGTCTACTTGTTTTACTGACTGCACATCCGTTTACACAAAGCATTTTGGTGAGTAGCTTGCTGCAACGTTTCTCGCTCTGATTGATTCGCTTCCTATTTTTGTCGCTTGCACAATATACGTTGGGTTCAGTCGCCTCCAACTTCTGTACTGTCCCGTAGTTGACACGTCTCTTACGTGTCATTGATTACCGACTAGTATCCCACGCGCCACGCAAGATATTATTGCGTTGCTTCAACTAGTTCACTGTGCGCTGGGAACATTTGCGATGGAACTTCCCTTGGGAACTGCTACACTGGATTCCAATTCGTACATTTTTATGGCATAAAGAAAGGTCACAAACTACTGTCGATCTGCATGCGGTCACATGGGCTTTTAATTGGTCGCCACAATCCTTTGCGTCGATCGATGTCATTCCGATCAAGGCCCGAGAACTTTTCGTTGCTGCGGGTCACGTGTGCGCTGTATTGTCTTCATGTTCAAGGTCGTCAAGTGCTGTGCGTCTGGCCGGGGCAGGTTTAAGCGGCTAGATTGTTCACACAGCAAACAGAGCGACTGAGTGATACGGACACAAAGTGTACGGTAGGTACTTTGATGAACGGTCCACAGCTGTAGTTGCTGATTCGTCAGATGAAACGTGTAGTTGGATTTCGTTTGAGACCACCAATATTGATGTGTGCTTCGTGATTCGGAATATTCCTCGACTGTATTTTTGCGGGAATGGTGCGAAAACCGCAATGTGAGGATAAAAGGCGATTCACATAAGCAAGATAAGAAAACTGGGCTGCACTATACCTTTTCTCAGCCAATTGCATACATAATGCTTTCAAATTTCTCCTTAAGGAAATCAACTTCATCTGTAGCTCTTTCAAGACGGTTCATAACGCTTCCAAGTTGAATCCAGTGGGCACGAAAGCACCTAAATGCGAAGGTTCATTGCGTGATCAAATCACAATCAGACAAGATCATCCCACCCTCTTTGCACATCTGTTATAATACCTGCTTATTTGAGATTGGTAACTCAACAAACAGTAAGTAATTTTTAGGAATATTTGCACTCGTTGTATTCAATTTGAAAGCGTTATGCAGGTACTTGAAAGATCTATCGAGGAACTTGATTTCCCTAAGGAGGCATTTAAAAGCACCATGGATTCCGTTTGCTGAGAAAAGGTATACTTAGAGCTGATGAAGCTGGGTCGAGTGCCAAAATGCAGCTGAGAGTGATAAAACATGGTGTTCACAGATGAGCGATCAGCACGCAACTTCGTTCAAGGTCAATGGCATACAAAATTTGTATATCATCTGCGAACAAATAAGGTCTTCCATGCCTTATTGCAGGGTAAAGATCATTTACGTATACCAAAGAAGAAGAGGGCCAAGAACACTACCTTGCTTCCGACAGATATTCATCTATCTCGACCAGTTTCCATGACTGGACGAATATGAGTGTTAGTCTTACAACTAATCCCAACCTATGCACGCTCGTATTAGTATTGTCCGTGTGAGTAAAAGTCTTTCTATTCAGGCTTTGGTAGTTCATATACAAGTGTGAAAAAATGCATATGAGTACACTGGATCGTGCAATATTGGTATTGCCATGGTGCACTTGCCAATTTCGCGGCTGAGGAAGCGTGTAATGTGCTTTGTCGTCTCAGCCCGGCCAAACTCGACTGACAGTCTGTCTGTCGGAGGTGCGCTGGTTGCATTGAACCTCCCCTGTGGAATGCAACGCTTGACTATGCCTGCTGTGAATGCCTACAAGGTGCTTATTTATCTAACACCCTCCACCTCGAATACACAGGCTCCAGGAGAATACAAATCGTTGTTGGGTGAACTGGGTGCAACGTCTTCGTAACAGTGCTAGGCTCAAAGAGTGGTTCCAGCCAGTGTGGAGCGAACTACGAACCAGCCAAGACTGTGTGTACTTCTGCTACGCATGGTTTCCAAATTACACAGAGATGCTGCTGTGCATCTTAAAGGGTTGCCCATCGGCTGCATTGTTGAAACGAGGCTTCCATCCACATGCCTCCTGGTTTTATCCCTTCGGGCTTACACGGGACATGGAGTGTGTAAATAGAGCTGTGGGTGGTGCGGCGCAAGCCACCCATGGTTTCTCTTTAGGCGCCGGCTTCCTATGGTTGTCCGAGTAGCATTGTAACGTGCGGTCCCACTAGTTCGACGCTCTTGCCTTTTGTGGACCATTCCTCATCACTTTGCTGCACATTGCTGAGCTTGCACGCATCTGACTCGGATTTATCGAGGCTACAAAATTCATACTTATTCTGAGGATTATTGCTATAGTTACAGTGTCTAATTCACGCCTGCGTTTGTGAATGGTTTTGTAGCTGAAACTGAAGCGTGCAATACCCAAGTATCGAGCACTTTGTGGAATGGTTACACTCGTTCAAAAGCTTTCTTGAGGCGAGGAAGTCAACCAAAAATCGTGCTCCGCCAGTGCGGTTTGCAGTAGCTGCCTCGCAGTTCCTGGTAGGGTGCTGCTCAACCAGCATTCAATTGGAATCGTGGGGGAGTAAAACAGGAAAACAATCTCGCAAGACATCCGTCATTGAACAAGATTCCGTGTCAGATCAGCTGGAGTTTCCCACCAAGTGAGCTCGCGATTCTTGGATCTCTAACTTGGGAGTCTTCTGTGACCAGACGCAATGTGAATTACTTTACATCGCCGACTATCCATCGTTTTCATCAGCACCGGCGCATTGAAAGAAGATGATATGAGGCACGCAGTGAGTCTGCATATATAACACGCACCCCAGACGCCGAACTCGCGCTCGGAAATTCTGCTGCCCACTGATCTATAGAGTCTTTCAGATTTCATAGTCCGACGTCGAAAGTTGGCAGCACTAATGTGAAGTTGCTAGTGTATGTCAAAGGTGCTCCAGAGACAGGGGTGATCAAAAACAGACAGACACCTCTAGACATCGCTCGCATCAACGGTCAAGAACTCGCAGGTACAAAGTAGAACTGTTCGCGTCGAGAGGTTGTAGACTCGGTCTTCCTACAAAAGGTTAAGACTACGCTGACGCCAGAGATATGGGTTTATCCAAGCCTACTGCGGCTATGGGATATAAAAGGAGATCCTGGTTGTCAACCACCCTAGGACAACGCAGCTACCGACGTTAGCGAGCTAGGCAGAATACGGTGGATGCTATCGTTGGACGAGTTTCAATAGGGCATTTTACTTGTGACAGTGTTCTAACTATCTGAAACAGACGTCCTACAGTTACCATCATCTCTCGAGGTAGACGAAGAAGACAACGTCAAGAGCTGGTTGCAAAAGTTTTGCCCCCCAGGCCGAAGTTTTAGTGCACAGTTGAAGTTACAAAACTTTCCAATAGTCAACGACGTTGAAGTCAAAACAACGAAATTGGCATGGCAATCCGACGTGAAGGGATTCGTAGGTGGCAAGTACTGACCGTGATAACAGAAGCTCCAAGAATTCTGCAGGCGAGTATTCTCAGTTGCTGGGTGATGAAGCACTACAACCTGGTTGTAATATTAAAATTGGCTTAAACTGTTCAGTCTCACCTGCTAGCTTTTAATTATTACATAAAAGACGGTGTGAATCGTTGGAGTGCAGTTAGCGTTATTGCTGAGAAATATCCAAGTGACCAGGGGATAGTTCCATCTGGCTACCGAGATCGACGAAGGGTCCTTCATATCTGACATAACCTAGCACTGGCACTTCACAACGAACCCTGTGAAGCCAAAACGACACTGTTTGTAAAAGTTTAATCACTCAGAGTGGGTACAATTTCTGCTCCCTGTAGGGATGAAAAATGAAAGAAATCGATCAAAGTAGGACTTTTTTGCAGTCGAAGTACGAATACTAAGTGGTATATAATTAAATAGGTGGTGGCGTGGCCCAGATAAGCTGGTCCGATCATAGGTACACAGGAAATGCAGAATAGTTTTACAAAATTGCTGTACAAAACACTTGTAACTCCAATTGTATTGATTCTTGCGCCATTGATTTCGTTTCGAAATTCGTCGGAATCCATTGCAAATGCAAAACGTTCAGATATCTTTAGGCACATGGGAAAAGAAAGCAAACTAACAACGTTTTAAGAGGTGAGCGACATTAGGTACTTGGAAAATGGAATTTAAGAATTCGTAACTGGTATATAACAATAATTTATAAATAGTGAATGTCTGAGAAGATATAACAACACGACCGACTTTAAAACTGAGAACTGCATCCATCATGAAACAAATCAATTAAAAATAACGATGTACCTCACACAAGAGGTAAGATGTGATTACACAGGGCAAGTGGAATTGTGTATATAAATTCGGTGGGTTATTTGCAGCCTACAACAATTCACCCTTTCCGTGGGTTCATGTCTTGCAGGTACTCATGTCTTTCACCTAGCTGTGTAATAGAAAGGAAGCACTATGTGTAGGCTAAGGAAAAAGCTTGCTTATCCAACCCAACAATGTGCGCATGTTTTTCAAATGCCATCAAGTTAAGTAAGAGGACAGTAGGGAGCAACGCAGACGAAGAAAAGACCGAAGATAAATCCCATCTATCCAACACATCGATGTGTCCATGTTATCACAGGTCAGCAACGGGCCATCATTTTGAGTAACACGAAGAACATAACAGTATTGACTAAAAGAAAATCAGAGATATGGTCTCATTTACAATTGCGCGAAGAACAGTCTTTTCGATAAATCTCACCAGACATTTACAATCTTATTTATTCAACATACCGATGTAACAATGTTGTCATAGTCCAGGGGCGGGTCATCAATTTGAGTAATACCGAAGGATGTGATAAAGTAGGACGAAGGAATGAGAGACAAATCTATGTTATTTAGGAAGAAAATCTCGTGATAATGGTACCCGGCGTTTCAGTTTGTGTCGACAAGCCCTTCTCGCCATATTTATCTGTACTTTTGTGTTGCGAAGGCTGCAAGTATTTAGATGTTCTCAGGCCCGTTCTCCTACACTCTTTGGTCTGCGCAACTGACACGAAACAGTTGTTTAACTTTATTAACAGTTAAGTACACTTATAGTTGCATCTTAAATGTTCGAAGCGAAGATGTGCTTCTGATGGTCTGAGGCCGCCCATTCCATAACGTGGGATTTTTGTGTATAAAGCTATTGTACCGCAGACATGTGCGTCATTGAGATCGTTTTATCACAGAATCCTTGTTTCTTAGGTCATAAGGTGAAGATTTTTGGAATACCGACTGAAAGTAACTAGTGTGTATCAGTCGACGGACAATTTTGAATAGTAGACATGAATTCAGCCTTAATCTTCGAATCCATAGAGGTTCGATTTTTAACAAATCGCATCTATCCTTATAATTGAGCTTAGAGGTGTAGCCCACTATTCTTTCGGTAATCGAGCTTTGTGTAGCTTCGACTGCACTTAAGTCACATGTTCTAATGCTACTTAAAGTGGTGGCACAGTATTCTAATAACGGTTTGGTGTACAGTTTGAATGACAGAAGCTTAACATCGCTTGTTATAAACAAGCGGACTATCATTCCAATAGTCTGTCGTGTTTTAGCCACCGCATAATCAAGATGTTCTTTGAAATTCAACGAACCTGGGTAACGGAGACCTTAATCACATAGAGATTGGCATAAAGGGAGTGAACTTCTATGCAAACACAAACATTCAGGTGGAACCAAGTATCTAGAGCATATGATGCTGCATTTGGATGTTGCAAATTGTATGGAAGATCGGAGACACCGGTATTCCAGGGAACCTAGGTCACCTTTAATCGTAGACGGAGGAATGGAACGATGATATAGTATGGAGAAAATAGTTAAGGCTTCACAAGTCCCGTAGTATGGTTTGGGGGGAAAACGTTAGTTCAAAAGGTTGCACAAATATGAAAAGAACGCACCTGTGGAATCACCATATCATCCACATTACCACAGAGATATATCCGTCTAGCCCCGAGTTCGTGGGGTTGGTGAGTACAATGGTTGCCTGTGCCATGTCCTCAGCCAACGCCCTCCGTAACGGACCAACGTGTTGGTCCGTGGTTTCGGACGCCTTCAAGGACTGCACCCAACAGCCGAGGTCGTCTTGGATTACCACCCCAAGGTCTCGCTTTTGTGAGGTGGTTTTCAGCATAGCGTATCCAAGCTTATATGCGTACGTGGACTTGTGGCGTACATGTAGGGTCTTGCACTTGTCAGTGTCACACGGAAGTAGATTTAACTTTGATCATTTAAAAGCGCGATCGAAGTGGCGTTGCAACCTATCGTGATCTTCCTGACAGTCGGTTGCCCACCATATCTTATGTCACCGGCAAAAAGCAGGAAAATTGACTTGATGACACTCGCATGGTTGTTAATGAAAAACAAGAATAACCGCGGCCCCAACACCGACCCTTGTGGAACACCGCAGTCCATCTTAATTGGATCGGAAAATGAGCCCCGAACTCTAACCTGAACACGCCGATCCATCCAAGGACAGGGTTCTCAACTTCCTACGATTGTAGCTTTTGGAGAAGGATGACATAATCTATGCGTTCAAAGAATTTAGAAAAGTCTAGGTAGATGACCTCAGTGCCAATCGAACTGTCGGCTATCTCGGTTCAACTACCACGGTCGATACCTAGATTGGTAGTACATGACCACTGATGACGGAAACCGTTTTGCTCCGGTGCTATGATGTTAAACCTTTCGTAGTAGCCCATTACAGTCTCAGCTATGATCGATTCCATCACCTTTGAAAGCACCAAGGGGAGTATCACCGTGGACCGTTGGCAGACTCTGAATGGCTACCACCCTTGAAAAGTAGGGTACTGATGCCTTGATGCCACATGTTAGGAACCTGCTGTTCGTCCAGTCGTCTTGGAAAAATCGCGTTAATGGTTCAGCCATCCTCGTAGCTGCCACTTGCAGTGCTTTAGGGGCAATGTTGTCCAATCCAGGGGCACTATGGGTGCGCAAAGAGAGCAGCCTCTTCAAAATGGTCGCCGAACTAAAGGTGACGTGTGTAAATACTGACGTCTGGGAGATTCGGACAGATATGTTACACCTGCTGGTAGCACGTCGGAAAATTGGAGCAGATTGGAGCCGTAGAATGTTAGTTGTATCCACGGCGGTTTGAGCAAATCCATCTACTGATATTAGCGAGGGAGCCCCACGTTTCACATTCCGGAGGCTGTTCACATGTCTTTACAGAAGCTGGTTGTTAGAACAAAACATTCCGCTATACTCCACTGATGCACCAAGTTGTGCTCACGCACAAGCCGTGCACATCATAGATACTTCAGTTCTCAGGGCTAGGTTACGCCCTATACACAGGCCACGCTGCGTCTCTTACTGTCATGTGTATTCGGGTTCTGCTCCGATTGAATGATTGTGATCTTGCGGAACGGAGGGCTTGCGGACCGATGCAGATTTAATCAGATCACTGAACTTGCCAGTAAACTCCATCCAAGCACTGTCAATGGAAAGTCGTCCGAAAACTCCCAGATGACAGCTAACACTAGTTCTTTCAGTATGTCGTAGTTGGTGATTGTTCCAAGCAAGTTACTGTGTTCTTGTGCATACTCCACATAACACACAAAGTTGTAACTTATGGTTATGTGGTCGTTCCGCCCCAGTGGGCTCGCCATCCTTGGATTCTCAATCATGAGCCGTTTGTTCGTGAGCATGAAATCGAGCACAGATTGTTTGTTTCCGGCTCTGAATCGGGTGGGCGAAATGACATGGCTGAAGAGCAGAATGCTTGCAGTATACTCTTGCTCATTGGGGGATGCCGGAACTTCTAAATCGTGAATATTGAAGTCGCCGGAGATGAGAACATGGCTGTATCGTCCACGTAGGACCGTTTCAAAGGATAATCTCAGGCGGGAGTCCATCTCTGGGGTGGACATCGGGGGACGATAAACAGCGGCCAAAAGGCAAGGGTAGTTGCGTCTCAGTCGCAAACTGCCCCACAATGAGTCTATGATCAGCATTTCCGGATCGATCACCGGTCCACACTGTAAGTCGTTGCGCTAGTGTAACATTACCCCCTCTGCTCTTGCTAGGGCGATCGTTTCAGAGAAGGGACATATCAAGTATCGAGACCACGGCGTCGGTAATATCTAAGTGCAACCAAGTTTCCATGACGAATATGAGGTCCAAGGCATGTGATGCTTGACGTATCCGCAGTTTGGCAAGCTTGTTCTGTAGATCTTGTGCATTGGTGTACGTGCAGGAAAGTTTCTCTGTTCTTAGCAATGAATGGTGGGATGCGTGCTTAGGGTAGAATGTTGTACCAATCGGTGAAAGGTCGGTCACTAATCGTTTTTATGGTGTGGCGATGACGAACTCACCTGTGTCAGATCCATGCATTCCACCATTAAATCTTTGATTCTCTGTTTGCAGTTAATGTATATGTGTGTTCACAAGTTTCGTTGACTAGTTTATTGAGGTTATCCGAACTCTTGTCAGGAAGTGGTACGATTAAGTGGCTGCTGTTGTTTGTTTGTTTAGCAGATGCTGCTTTGGTCCGGAGCTCGGAAGGAAGACAGCTGCGGCCCGCATACCAACACTCCAGCACCATTGCTGACTTTTGTCTAAGGACTTTATAGAAGGACTACTTTTGCAATCCTCGGGCCACATCCTTTGTAGTATGGCTAACGGCGAGGCCGGGAGAAAGAATGCGCTATGGCCTTTTCCAGCGAGAGGGTCTCGCGAATGTATCGCCATTGTTCCTGGTCGTGAGTGGTTGCTTCGCGCTCATGATGATTTCCAGCCTCGGGAACACCGTATACCAAGATGGTCCTATCTACGGATTCCTTCCAGTTTTCTTCCAAGTAGTGCTTCGCCTATCTGCGCTTGCTCCGTGGAATATCCGGGAATAGGCGGATGGAAGATTACCCATTCTGCCGAGAACCGAAGAGCTTCTGTTACACTGGCGGAAGTCAACACAACTCTGAGAAGTCTTGGTTCACCGTAGTGCTGTAAATTTGTGTGATAGGTAAGGCAAGTCACATTGACTGACTTAGCTGCAACATCTATAATGTCACATGTGTAACTCCCGAGTTCATGTCATCAAGCTGCTTTCCTTTTAAGGAATTTGATCTCAATTCCGGAAGGTTAGTGCAGCTTACCGCTGGTATGCTACGTGTAACTCGGGTTGAAGTTACACAACTAGCTGATCTGTATACAATGAACAATGAACAATGAATTTATACGGGTTAAGAAGCGTTGCTTTACAAGTCCCGTTGGATAGTTGCTGGGGATATCAACATAACAATAATGATGATAAGGATAGTAAAATAGTTAATACTTTAAATACGAAAATAAGGACTTATCGTTTGCTTCGCTGCAGTCCTGCGATCCTCTTAGATTCACAGCACCCACAGTTAACAACAAATAATTCCATGGTAAACTCCAGGTGTAGGATGGAGACGTAGTGTTAAGTAACAAAGTGTAAGTGGATGAGTGCATCGTCCAACCGTCTTTTAAATACTGTTAGTGTCGGTGCAGAGACGACCGATTCTGGGAGAGCATTCCACGGGTGACAGACACGAATGGAAAAGAAATTTCTGCGGCACTCCAGTCGACTGTATTGTTCTGCGAGTTTTAATGAGTGGCCCC
The DNA here is from genome assembly GCA_944474145.2 of Dicrocoelium dendriticum. NCBI lineage: Eukaryota > Metazoa > Platyhelminthes > Trematoda > Plagiorchiida > Dicrocoeliidae > Dicrocoelium > Dicrocoelium dendriticum. The sequence goes on from OX104071.1 coordinate 3,862,462, forward strand.
TCAGGTTTGTATTGCTGCTGAGTTGCAGTAAAGGGCGGCACACATGATGTGGGTCTCGCAGAATCAAGTATGTCATAATCAGGTCGCCTCGTAGCCTGCGATAGCTTCCACTGAACAATCCCAGTCGTCGCAGCCTCTCCTGGTAGGACAGATTGCGCATTCCAATTACGTTCTTAGATGCCCGGCGTTGTGGCTGCTCCAGTGCATTAAGGTCGTGTTTCAGCCATGGATGCCAGGCTTGAATTGCGTATTCGACATGGGGGCGAACATACGCACTGAGCATTTGTCGAAATATGGAGCTGTTTATTTGTCCAAACGCCCGCCTCAACAGCCCGACGTGTTGGTTCCCGGTCTTCGAGGCCTTTTCGGATTGCCTGGAGCAACCCAAGTCATCTTGAACCAGGACACCCAAGTCACGTTCGAGAGTTGATTGTTGCAGTACATCCGTTCCGAGTCGGTATGAGTAGCTGCTTTGATGTCGGATGGAAAGCACCTTGCATTTACTGACGTTGAAATGCAATAAGTTTTGGGTCGACCATTGATACACTGTATCTAAGTCACTTTGAAGCACATGTTGGTCGGAGTTCGCCTGGATCCTGCGCCAGATCTTGATATCGTCGGCAAACATTAGGAAGTTTGAAGCGATTCCCTGTGCAAGGTCATTAATAAACACCAAAAACAAACGTGGACCTAGAACCGAGCCTTGCGGCACACCACACTCGACTTGTATGGGGTCCGATAAAGAGCTCCGAACTCTGACCACTAATTGCCTTTGAAATAGAAAGTTGGCGATCCAGCTTAAAAGAGGGTCGCCGATCCCGTAATGCTGCAGCTTGGATAGTAGTATCCGATGGTCTAGACGATCGAAAGCCTTGGAAAAATCCAGGTAGATCACATCAACACCTTCTCCAGCGTCAGCTGCCTCGGTCCAACTACTGCGTGCAATTAGTAAATTTGTTGTACATGACCGCTGTCGACGGAAACCGTGCTGTTCAGGAGTGATGAGGTTGCAGTTTTCCAGATAGCACACCAGTGCATCGGCAACTATGGATTCCATGACCTTGGAGAGTATAGGAAGAAGGGTTACTGGGCGGTAGTTGGAGGGATCAGTTCTGCTTCCACCTTTGTGAATCGGGCTTATTATTCCAAGCTTCCACATGGCGGGAACTTGGTTCTGGTCTAAGCAGTGCTGGAAAAACTGAGCTAAAGGTCCTGCCAGTTGGTTTGCTGCTGCTCCCAATGCCTCTGGACGAATGGTGTCGACACCCGGCGAGCTGTGTTTGCGTAGAGAAGTCAGCTTTTGCAATACAGCCTCTGCGGTAAAATTGATGTGGGTTAGTCCTGGTGAGCAGAATACAAAGCTTGGTAGATCGCTTGGTGGCAAGACCCTTTGAAACAGCCGATGGAGGCTGTTTGGGTACAGCTTCCTCTTCTTCATTTAATCTGGGTCCAGCAAGAGTGGCCGTAGGTCTAGGTTTTCGGTAACCTTTGGCAGCAACCAAGTTCCAACCACCACTAGTGTCGAAGTCCTCCTGCATTTTCGAAACCGTTTGGAGGGTGGACGAGGCACTGACCGTACTCATTGCAATCGGACTGGCGGTGGTTGTTTCAGGCATATTCGAACAACTGGTGGTATTCACGTTCAAAGCCACGGATGGTGCAATTTTAGCGCCAGCCTTCTTCTTCAGTTTCATTGCGGGTCCTGAGAGGAATGACTGGGATATACTCCCTGTCACGCTTTCTACAAATTAATCGATTTTGCTGATCCTCATTTGTTCAATAATTCCAACCACCCTTTGAATTTCTGCGATAGTTCATGTACAATCTTTACCAGTGGGATGACTGAACATACTGAACAGAACCACAGTGAATCTGGATAACTTGTAGAGCACCGGAAAATACGTCCTTACAGTATCTTGCAACATTGGAATTTACGGTTGTTTTAACCTTCAAAAAGTCCACTTGTTTTACTGACTGCACATCCGTGGACACAAAGCGTTTTGGTGAGTACCTTGCTGCAACGTTGCTCGCTCTGGTTTATTCGCATCCAATTGTTGTAGCCTGCAAAATATACGTTGGGTTCAGTCGCCTCCAACTTCTCTCCGGTCCCGTATTTGACACGTCTCTTACGTGTCATTGATTACGGACTAGCATCCCAGGCTCCACCCAACAATTGATGAGCCCGATCCAGAACACACCGTCCGCCATTACGTATTTTCATTCTGGTGATCTCGTTTCAGTGAGTTTGTGATTCATTACTTGTGATCATACTGTTTTCTCACCTACCACATTTTCTATTCGCATTTTGCAATGGATTATCTAGAGGATGAACAATCTCCATACACGGTTAGCGCCGTTGAGCTGGTCATGGTCAATTCTGTTGCGTTAGCTCCTCCACTTTTTGGGAGAAGCATCCTTCATTACGGTTTTGCACCTATAATGAGTATTTTACATTCGTAGAATTTTTCTGAGTTCCCCGTGTATACTCAGCTAGTATCTCGCCTTTCTCAGAGTATACCCTCGCAGGTGAGAGACATCATATTTTGCTCCCGTCTAGTAATGAACTACGAGACTCTTAAAAAAGCTGTTATTCAGCGAATCACGCCTTCTGACAATGTACGACTTCAGCAACTATTTAATGATCTGCAACTAGGAGGTAGGATTGCCTCAGTCTTGTTGCACGAAATGCAACAACTCAACTGCAAGTCCAACATGGACGTAAGCATTCTCCAAGAGTCGTGGATGCAAAGCCTTATTGAAAGCATTCAGGCTATCCTTGTAGTAGCATGTGACCTGCCACTCACAGCAATTGCAAAACTAGCAGACCACGTCATCGAACGTCGCCAGTCAGAGACTGAAACCAAAGCACTTAAGCAGCTTTGTGCTGGCGCAACTACACCGACACCTGCGACTAGTCAGCCGTCGGCAATCGACGCATTATCATCGCAGATAGCGTCCCTTCAGCGCCAGATCAAGGAACTCACTTTAAATCGTAAGCACCGCAACCGGTCTGGATCATCGCCTAGTCGCACAAAACATGGTGCCCCAGGTTACTGCTTTTATCACTCGCGTTTTGGTAATAAAGCCCGTAAGTGCGCACAGCCCTGTTGCCACTCCGCTACAAATGACCCGCCACGCCGGCGTGTAATGGCCACCAACAACGTTGTCAAAGACAAAAGTCGTCTCATCTGCATTAGGCATTATGATTCCGAGACCCAGTTCTTAGTTGGTACCGGGGCGGAAGTTAGCGTCCTTCTTCTTGTCCCAGATGAGCTGACCGCTTCTTCGTCGACAAGCCTAATTACTACCAATGGCACGTTAATAGCTACCTACGGTCATCGGTCGCTTACCTTGGAACTAGGTCTTCGGCGCACGTTCCGCTGGTTATTCACCGTCGCTGCAGTCCACTTTGCCATCATCGGCATTGACTTCCTCAGATATTTCGACTTCTTGGTCGATGCGAAACGCCAGCTGATAGTCGACACTATAACGAAACTCAGTGTACGTGGCATCACCGCCGATATCGCATCTATAACACCAGTCTACGCCCTTCCTCAGACCTCGCCATATTACGTCAACCTCTTCTCCCAGTATTCCAAGCTCGTTCAGCCAATGCAAAAACCTTGGCCCGTGGCATCCCAAGTCAAGTACCACATACGGAAGAATGACACACCCTCGTCTCGCGCAATCCACGCCGACTATTGCCAGAGAAACTAAAGGTAGCTAGGGCGGAGGTTGAGCACATTCATGAACTTGGCGTAATCCGTCATTCCGACAGCCATTGGTCGTCGCCCCTGCAGATGGTCCCAAAGAAATAGGGTGACTGGAGCCCTTGCGGTGATTACCGCGCACTCAATCGCCTAATGGTCATAGATAGGTATCCCATCCCACACATGCGGTACCTTACCGCATGCCTCACAGGTAAGACGATCTTCAACAAGATCGCTCTGGTTCGTGCCTATCACCAGATACCTGTAGAAGAAAATGACATTCCTAAAACAGCCGTCATCACTTCTTTCAGTTTGTTTGAATTCATAGGAATGCCATTTAGACTGTGCAACACCGCACAAACGTTGCAACACTTCATCCACGATGTTACTCGTGGCCAGGACTTCGCTGATTGTTATCTCGACGGTAACTTAGTGGCCAGTTCATCGGAACAAGAGCACCTCGAGCATCTTCGAACTCTGTTCCAGCGCTTGACCGAACATGGTGTCACAGTCAACACGACTAAGTGCGAACTCGGCAAATCAACTGTAGAATTCCTAGGCGACCTCGTCTCATCGTCTGATATCGAAGTTCTTCCTGTTAAGTTCCAGGCAATCAAGGACTTCCCAGCTCCGACTTCGCTCAAACACCTTCGTTGCTTTTGTGGTTTGGTCAACTACTATCGACGCTTCATTCCGCGTTGCGCTCAGCTCATGCAGCCTCTGACCGACCTACTCAGAGGGAATGAACGTAAGTTCTGTTTCCCTGACAGCAGAGGCAGCGTTCGCCGAGCTCAAGGATGCTATCTCCAACATAGCCCTCCTCGCTCTTTCCGGATCGACTGCGCCGTTTTCTATTACGACTGGTGCCTTAGACGTCGCTGTAGGAGCCGTCCTCCAACAGCACGTTGGTGGGCAATAGCAACCCTTTAGGTTCTTCTCCAGGCGTCTGTAGTCAACGGAATCCTGCAGTACATTTGGCAGAGAACTGCTCGCAATTTACCTAGCCATTCCTCACTTACGGCACACATTCGAAGTCCGCGCTTTCACGGTCTACAGTGACCACAAGCCCCTTATTTACGCCTTCAACTCTGCTTGCGACAAAAATTCACCACGGGAAACAAGACACCTAGAGTTTGCTACGCAGTTCACTGATGACATATCTCATGTCTCAGATGCTGACAATCCCGTCGCGGACGCTCTCTCCCGCGTCAAACTCACTCTACAGCGTTTGCCTACCGTCGATCTCCCCGCCATGGCATCGGCTCAGGCTCAAGACGAGGACATACAGCGCACTCTGCCGTCCACTTCGCTGTATGCGCAACCTGTTCCTTTTCAAGCTAAGGAAGGAACCTTACTCTGTGATACTTTCACAAGTTGTCCTAAATCCCTCGTGCCCGTCTCCTTCAGACGCACAGTCTTTGACGCACTGCACTCACTGCCACATCCCGGTAAGCGTGCACCTTTGCAAATGGTCACCGAACGTTTCGTTTGGCCAAGCGTAAACAAAGATGATCGTACCTGGACTCGCGCCTGCCTTCAATGCCAGCGTTCAAAATACATCGTCAATCCCGCAGTCCTTTTGGCTCATTTCCTGCCCCGGGCTCTCGGTTCTCGCATGCACACGCAGACTTGGTAGATCCATTGCCTCCTTCACGCTGATTCATATACATTCTTACATGTGTCGACCGCAGCAGCATCAAAGTTGATTTACAGTATGCACCAGTAGAGCTGGTTTACGGCACAACGCTCAAGTTGCCAGGAGAATTCGTTTCACATCCCGCATCGTCGGGTACGCCTCTGCCTAACTTTGTGTCCTCCCTAGCTCAACGCATGCGTTCACTACGCCCAACTCCGCCCCGTGAGCAGACTAGAGATGTGCAAATGCACAGCGGACTCTCTACCTGCACTCACGTCTTCCTCCGCACCGACGCAGTGCGGCGCCCTCTCCAGCCTCCCTACACTGGCTCTTTCAGAGTTCTGCAACGGACTACGAAACAGTTTACTTTAGCCCAGAGTGGTCACCGAACAACGGTGTCCATCGTCCGACGCAAAGTGGCTTTCTTTCACGAACCACTTGCAACCCATCCTGATGCTATCACACAAGCACCCGCACCTGTGGTGACTTCCCGAGCACTGGATATCCCGCAACCTCCGTTTCCCTTGACCCTTAAACCACCTCGCCTCAACCCTAGGTCACCGACCGACGCGGTAGACAGGTCAAACGTCCGGTCCGTTTTTCAGATTGTCTAAATGTTCGCTACTTCCAGTAACATGCCTTTTTTCGTCTTTAGTGGTTATCCTGCGTCTTGTTCACAAACGTTTAGCAAAATCGACAAAAAAGCCCAAAACATTTGGAAAACTTAAAAAGTGTATTTATTTTAATTATGAATGCCATGTTCCCTCTCCGGCGTCAAACCACTTCCACCGACCATTGCCCACCCCCTCTTAGTTCTACCTTCCAGAAACGCAACCGCCAGAACTGCCAAGGCAACCCTCGAGTGACTCGCCAACCGGATTAACGCAACTCCTGAGTGACTCGCGAGCGGACCCAAGGCCCACTTCCTGACCCAAGGCACAGTCAGTCGCCCTCGGCCGCAGATAGCCACGAACGGGTTGGCCCCCAAACACCTGGCTAGGCGTTGCTCACGAGGACTCCGGGTTCTTTTGTGGGACGAGGACGCTTGGATTTCTTCGTGGGACATGGACCGTGAACTGGAGTGCGGTGTGGGGGAGTTACACCTCCCAAGCGCACCGTTGGGTCTGTAGCGGAGCGAAGGTCCTGTCGGCCTTTTGTCTGGACTAGCCAGTTTTTATTGCAGTCCTACCAGCCCGCCTCGACGGCCCACCGATGATGCACTCTGGTCCACATGATCATCATTAATAAGTAATAACAAAGCCTGGACCCAGCGAACTCTGCTACACACCCCATCTTGGAAGCCCTTACTCAAACATATTCTGCCATTCGCACCTATCCTCACCTTCCGTCTTCCCCCACTAACAGCTCCATCGAAGACTTCCATCATTTGGCCTTCTAAGGGGAGGTCCTTGTAGTGTACCGGAAAACACACTCTTTCAGTATTTTGCCACATTGGATTTTGCGTTTGTTTTAACCGTAAAAACGTCCACTTGCTTTACTGACTGCACATCCGTTGACACAAATAGTTTCGGTGAGTACCTTGTTGCACCGTTTCTCGCTCTGATTGATCCACTGCCTTTTTTGTCGCTTGCACAATATACCTTGGGTTCAGTCGCCTCCAACTTCTGTACTGTCCCGTAGTTGACACGTCTCTTACGTGTCATTGATTACCGACTAGTATCCCAGGCGCTACCCAAGATACTATTGCGTAGCTTCAACTAGTTCACTGTGCGCTGGGAACGTTTGCGGTAGAACTTCCCTTGGGAATTGCTACACTGGATTCCAATTCATACATTTTTATGGCATAAAGGAAGATCACAAACTACTGTCGATCTGGATGCGGTCATATGGGCTTTTGATTGGTCGCCACAATCCTTTACGTCGATCGATGTCATTCCGATCAAGGCCCGAGAAGTTTTCGTTTCTGCTGGTCGCGTGTGCGCTGTATTGTCTTCATGTTCAAGATCGTCAAGTTCTGTGCGTCTGGCCGGAGCAGGTTTAAGCGGCTAGATCGTTCACACAGCAAACAGAGCGACTGAGTGATACGGACACAAAGTGTACGATAGGTACTTTGATGAACGGTCCACAGCTGTAGTTGCTGATTCGTCAGATGAAACGTGTAGTTGGATTACGTTTGAGACCACAGATATTGATGTGTGCTCCGTGATCCGGAAAATTCCCCGACTATGTTTTTGCGGGAATGGTGTGAAAACCGCAATGTGAGGATAAAAGGCGATCCACATAAGCTAGATAAGAAAACTGGCGTGCACTATAACTTTTCTCAGCCAATTACATACATAATGCCTTCAAATTCCTCCTTAAGGAAATCAACTTCCTCTATAGATCTTTCAAGACGGTTCATAACGCTTCCAAGTTGAATTCAGTGGGCACGAACGCATCTAAATGCTAAGGTTCTTTGAGTGATCAAATCACAATCAGACAAAATCATCCCACTCTCTTTGCACATCTGTTATAATATCTGCTTATTTGAGATTGGTAACTCAACGAACAGCAGGTAATTTTTAGGAGTGTTTGCACTCGTTGTATTCAACTTGAAAGCGTTATGCAGGTACTTGAAAGATCTATCGAGGAACTTGATTTCCCTAAGGAAGAATTTAAAAGTGCTATGGATTCCGTTGGCTGAGAAAAGGTATACATAGAGCTGATGAAGCTGGGTCGAGTGCTAAAATGCAGCTGAGAGTGACAAAACAAGGTGTTCACAGATGAGCGGTCAGCACGCAAGTTCGTTCAAGGTCAGTGGCATACAAAATTTGTATATCATCTGCGAAAAAATAAGGTCTTCCATGCCTTATTGCAGAGAAAAGATGATTTACCTATATCAGAAAAGAAGAGGGCCAAGTACACTACCTTGCTTCCGACAGATATTCATCTATCTCGACCAGTGAGGTGAGCTTCTAACCAGGACAATAGTGAGCCTGCGATTCCACAAACGCGAAGTTTTGTATAAGTGTTCTGTTTGAAACCCTGTCAAAGGCTTTTTGAAGGTCCAAGTGAAGTACTATACAGGCCTTACCAGAGTCTGTCGGCTTTGTTAAGGGAACAAATTAATCTAGCTAGCAGGTGACACGTGAACGCTTTTGAAGAAATCCATACTGTAAATGTGACAAAAGGTTGTTTGATGTTAGGAAGCTAACGATTTCATTTTTAACTAGGAGCTCCATGATTCTGGAAATTATAGCAATGTGATTTATGGGCCGATAGTTGTTAACGTTATGTCTAGGCCTGGTTTTATGTCGGGGTGTCACTATGGTCAGTTTCCATTGATCGGGATAAAACCCAGTTGTCACTGACGTAGTAAAGAAGTTCAGTAATAAACAGGGGACATCATTCCCACCTGACTTTAAAAGTACTGGAGGGATTCCATCTGGAGGTGGATAAAATGTAGTCTTAAAAGCGCTATTTTGACTCATGATTGAACCAGTGTCGAAATCTACATTAGAGATATATGGCCCACAATTCTGTGTGGGGTGATCCCAAAGTATATCGTTCACAGCAGCAAAAGAATCGGCAAAATAATTGTTACAAGCTTCAGCTGCAGCTGCAGGAGTATCGATAAGGACACCCTCAGGCCTAATAAGATGTAGCGGTGGGTTTGGTTGTGTGCGACTCTGCATTTTTAGTAGTCGTGTTAGTAAAAATACTGGATTCGCACTTTGCATGATTTCAGTCTCTTCTTTCTTGAGACGAAGAATTCTCAGCTTTTCATATTTTATCAACATTCTGTGAAGCTTGGGTAGAACTGTAAAGTCATTAGTCTGCTGAAATTGTTTGGAAAGAACTCTACTCTTACGTTCGTGCTATTTCTCCTGTGGCTGTGACTTATTTCGTCTGTGAGTTAAAGCAAGCGACAGTATTTTGATGCATGGATTTATGTTCTCATAAAATGCTTCAAATGACACCTTTGGTTTAGATGACAAGAAGAAATCAGTCCAGTCATAAGTATGCACGAGGGCAACAAAGTTGCTCCGTTTGTTCTAGCAAAATTACGCACGCGTCTAAACATAGCTTTAGGAGTAGATGCAATGTTCATTTTGCAACTGACAACATTACGGTCACTACCGTGTAGACAGTCCAGTACGTCGAAAACAGTGAACATGAGGTCGAGCGTTTTATGCAACCGTATGGGAGATGTTACATGCTGTGTCCAGCCCCCCTCAAGCAGGCAATTCAAGATTTTGGCTTGCTTTCCTGTACCTTTGCACTCGATCCATGGAATGTTTGGTAAGTTGAAATCTCCTCCAACTACCTTAAAGCGAATAGGAAATGCAGAAGCATGCCTCATGCAATCCGTTTTCAAAGGCACCAGAGGACAGCGGTAAATAAACACAACCGATCAACATTCTATCATTACCCAAGGATACTCTTATACAAATGGACTCATCGAGGGATGAGAATTGTTCGTCACTGCATTGTGAAGCACATAAGTTATTCATACAGTAAATGATACAACCACCTCCCCTACCATTATATCGGTCCTTTCAAAAAAATAATAATCTTGCATAGCAATAAGATGATCCGCAGTCTCACTCGGACACCACGATTCGGTGATAAGAAGGATATGGGGTTGATGAAGGGCGACGAAGAAGCGGAGCAAGTGCATTTTATGCACTCGAGAACGGGCATTGATGAGCACCAGTTTGAATGTACCATCATAAACGGCATAATCCATGCGTTTACAAAATATATAATTTAAGCGACCCTCTATTCCTCTGGGACTATCATCTGGTAAGTGGCTAGCGATATTGGAGGATGGGTAGTGGGATTTAAGAAAATCTCTGTGGCTGGGTGCGGTCGAGGTGAAAAAAATGTATTCTCAACTAGAGAATATTGGAATAAATTCGTAGTATCTTGATGGAGTTGATGTATTCTTTCGGAGCTTTCACCCACCCGGTTTAATTCGTTCACGGAGAGGCAACTCTCGGAGTATGCTGGTGAATACCGCACACCTAGCGATCCGCGGGGTGATATAAGGTTTCCTATATCTAAAGTTGGCGCAGTGTTATTGACTGATGTCACCTCAAAAGAACTGCTCGTCAGCGGTTTGCAGTAATTGATGAAACCTTAAACATCATATGCATGCGGACAAAGTTGACCTGCCTGCACATCGATTGAAAACTGTATTTAGCATTTGTACGAAAGACGTCCAATTTTGCTTTGATGGGGATATGTATCGTCAAATTGAAGGCGTTGCGATGGGTAGCCCTCTCGGACCGATTCTAGCTAACATCTTTATGGGTCATTTGGAGAGTAACTTAGTACGCGATGTCATTGAAGCAACACACATTTACCCGAGGTATATCGACGATACTTTTGTTGTACTTGACACCGTCCAGCAAACGAAAGTCCTTTTGGAAACGTTAAAGAAATGCCATCCTAACATCTAGTTCACTATAGAAAGTGAATTAGATGATTCATTTCATTTTCTTGACGTTGCACTTAAAGCAAGAACAGATGGTTCACAAATAGGATCGATTTACCGGAAACCGAGCTTGACCGGATAATACCTACATGTCAACAGTTACTGTCCAATGAACTATAAACGATCCGTAGTTCGAACTTGTTTTGTTAGAGCACACGGAATTTGCCCTGAAGAGTCAATCGAGGCTGAGTTACCATACATCGAGTCTAACCTACGCAATAACGGCTATCCGAACAAATTTATTACCAGGTATGGGAATGAGGTTGCTAAGAAAGAAAAGCGAATGGATGTCCAAAAGAAAAAGGTCTTCATCACGCTACCATGCAAAGGGGAACCGAACGACAGAAAATTCTGCTACTGATTATGCCAATCCATAGAAAGGTGCTACTACGCAGCTCAGCTCATGTTGTTACATCAAACCAAGAAGCAGTTCCATGAATTCAACTTGGATAGACCTCACTCTCATGTTACCGCCTCATGTGTTTACCAATTCACCTGTACTTGCGGTAGGATATTCCACGGAACCTGGCAAATAGTGACCCTAAACTTCCTACCAGCTCAATCGCTTAGCATCTGCTCGATTGTACCTTTTGCGAAAACCCACCTGAGGCATTCAAGGTTAACAGCAGACAGAACAACGCGAGCTTGCTTCGTTTCGCTGAAGTCTCTGCCATCCGGCGAATGGAACCTACCCTTTGCAAACAGGTCGACCATGTGACCAGTCTTGCGTTGTTCTGGTAAGACGCAGGCGATGACCTTGATTTTCTCAGTGTTTAATTGATTTCCCTATTGACCCCCTTTCAAATGTATTCCTTTCCACGAGTTGTCTATAAGCGGCTGAATGAGAAGACTCGAAATAATCTGAATTCAGGTTATCCCGCAAAAATATTGCTCGTTCTTGCCCTCTTAAAATTGCTGAAGGGAAATGGCTGCACGTAATTGATATGAGTTGATTTGGTCATGGTCAGTATTTGGAGTGAACTTAGGTCGTTCACCCATGGCAGGCACACATTCTGTGGTTTGTCTAAAGCAAATATGTCAGCACGTTTAGTTTGGTGACACACTGCGGCTCTAGGGTACTCAACAATTGGCAGAGAGAACGTATTCGTGTTTACAATGTTCATGGGTGTAGCAGCTGGGGGCAGTAGATGAACAGGGTGATAGAATCGAGATTTGCTAACACTTGCGGGGTACCGGTCAAAGGGCTGCCCCAAGTTTTCAGAAGGGAAGTAGGGAAAGGTTTTACTTATAATCGGATGTTGATGTCTGACGTTAGAGGAACTATTTTTGAAGCTGATATATTGAGTATTTGTTGTAGAACATCTCAGTCGCACGGGATAACTGGTCTGGTTTCTAACGGTCCCATGACTCCTCTGGTAAAATGCAGCGTTGCCGTTAAGTGACTCTGTGGTTAGTTTTGGTTCCGAGTTGTTCCCAGTTTATATTGTTGTTCGGACGCGATTTCGTGTTTAGGAATCCTAAGTTCATCTGCATTGTCATCTTGTCGATAATCAGTGAGAGGCACATTAGCTGCCGTCTGAGTACTGGAAACTACTTCGCTGCTTCCTCCGGTCGCTGAGGCGTTATCGTCCTCTATTACAATGCCCAGATTATTTGTGTTTGTCTGAGGATAACTATGATCAGTCGATTTGTAAGACATCACCAGAGCTAAATTCGAGGTCGGTCATAGAGCAATTTGAACTTAAATCATTAGAAGCACACTCGCACAGGGACAAATCTAAATCCACAGTAGGTTGGTCAGTTCGGTGACTGGCAATATTACAGGGAGTAGCTTTGTCATCAGATTGGAAGTGCTTTACCCTTATTTCCATTTGAAGAGGTGTCTGATCATGATACGCTTGAAATCAGTGTTGGTAGTAATTAGACTCCTTCTCATGTAAAATAGTTGGGCATGGATTTTTTCTGTAAACTTAGATAGGATTGGTTACGAGTACTTAGGGTTTGCATTTTTCTGGGGTGTATAAGGTGACAGTTTGTTCCACTCATGTTACTCGCAGTGAGTAAGATACGCTTCCCACCTTCCAGGTGTATTTGTCTAATATATTAAAGAGGACAACATTGCGAGCCCGATTTATCCTTTTACGAATTTCTGTGGTGAGCGACGAAAAGAACGATGCTGCTGCTTGCAAGTGATTTGCATTCGGTTTATCAGGCATATTCAGTAAGTATGATATTGATGTCAGTTTGTCCAGTACCTGACTGACTTCTTTGAGCTTTTCGTTTAATACGGTTATCTCATTTTCTAGATTGTGGAATTTGGTGGCAATTTCAGGTGTCAGGAGTGGAGTAGTGCTCTTAATTTGAGCAGCCCTCATTAGCCGGTTCCTGCTATTTTCCATGCGGTCTCCCACGACCAAATTTGCATTTTGGTCAGGAGAATCTAAATATTTTTGAGCACCGTGCTTAGCGGTATTCGGCTTACGGCTAGCTACCTGAAGCTTGTTGCCAGTTGTTTTCGGATGAACAGATGATTTTCTCGCCAGCATAGAGAAAGAAATCAGATAGAAATCTAACCTCGGAGATCAACTATAAAAACTCAAAGATGTAAGAAGAATTAAGATCTCAGAATTGCAGGATAGGGATGGAACCAAATGTGGCCCTACTCTGAGGCGATAAAACCGACGGAATGCTGATGTACAACGAAATGGTAATATAAACGCCGAAACACCGATTTCAGTTTTATACCGTCCGATTTCCTCTTTAGATTGCTCATTTACCTTTCGCCAAGTCCGGTGTCAATCGTTGACGGATCAATCTGGATGACGCGTTTAACTACCCTACGTGAAGCGCTACTCGTTGCGGTAAGGGTAACGTGTTCAGACAGGATCACCTGGCAGATGCCGGTCTTGCAATAGCCTGCCCGACAGGTATGGGTCAGGTGGTTTTGTGGTCACGTGTACTGTCCTGCCACAAAGTACAGTGCGGGAGACGAGATAAAGCACGTGTGCTCATGGGCCGTGCACGCGTGCTTATCGAGCTGGCCTCGGTGAACGCGAGATTTGGATGGGTTTCAAGTGGACTTGGTCACAGTCGGATTGTAGACAAGGCACTGAGTAGTGGCGAATTTCCCAATAACTGTCTTGTACAGCAGCCGAATGAGATGAAGGTGGGATTGTTAGAGGATCCTTAGAGTGATCTTGCAAATAAGACAAAAATTAGCCTTGTCAATTTCGAATTTGTGCAGTTAACTTTGATTGTGTTTGATGGTTGAAAAGGATTTGCAGTTTTCACGAAAACTGTTAGGTATCCTTCAAAACATTTTCCAAATTTGGATGGAGCACAGAGAGGAGCCGAAGAGTGTATGATAACCCGAGGTTAGTAGTGACTGCACGTAGAAAGCACAACGAATGTCAGAGCTCCGGCTTTGAATGTGCCGCTTGTCTGTGTACACACGGCACATGAAGGATTGGTTCCTCAACAGCATTCAGGTAGTAATCTGGAGATCGTTTGCTTTATCCTGACGGATACGAGTATTCGATCTCTTACTTTCCTCAGTAGGATTCTATATCCGAATACCCAGCGGCTTTATGACCATTATTCTGGGGTTTCAATCGGCAAGTTTTCTCCGTCATTCCCAGCAGCTCTTTAACTTGCTCGTCATGATGATGTGAACTGTGGCGAACCGCCTCACAAAACGTTGATGACTGGATCATAAATTACAAACTAAATTGAACATCTGTTCAGACGTTTACCTAGGTAGGTGTATCAAAAATGACGTCTGTGTTTGGGCTAGGGCTCTGAGCGTCACACAATTTGTCTGGCAGAGGGAGCTGCTTTATGCCACATATAACGAGGGGTCAAGGGATGTTTTCTGTATAGTATACCATCTGCTGTTTGTAGTGAACGTACTTCTCACTTCAAGTGGAACTCAGTAATTTATTACCAAGGAAGATTGGGAATAACTATGCATGGTGCACATGCTATATTGCGGTAAGGCCGACGCAAGCAGAATTATGCAAGCAGTGGGTGTTAATCAAAGCTCTTCACTTGATTGCGAGTGTCATTCGCCTCGATCAAAGGGGGTGACATAGTTGTCCGCAAATGATCCCGAGCACATCTGGTGTCAAACGCTACTGGACATGGCCAAGGACCTCGAGTAATGGCGCACTTAATGTGAGACGCTTCTTCGCTAACTGCCGTTTTCCATGTCGATCTACTGTTCCTTTACATTATATATTGTAGCACAGCCTCTGGTAATGCGATTAGGAAAGTATATATATATATATATATATATATATATATATATATATATATATATATATATAAGAGAAGGAGTTAACGTTCGATTCTTTGAATTGTTTGTAACCCACGGTTTAACTCACATGTAAGCTTTAGCCTTTGATCTATAATGTTCGTGTCATCGCAACCTGCTTAGTTAGTTCAACATACAATGCAAATGCAAGGCGAAACCCAACTCTGTCTATGACATCTTTGGTGCTCATTGTACAACATTTTAACCACTAAGCACCACAAAGTAGTCCCCTTCAATGGCAATACACTGTTCCCACTGTGCTTGTATTTTTGGAAAGCCACATGTAACGCACTTGCTGAGATGGTGCGCAGGTCTCGTGTCGCAAGTGATGGTTCCAGTCCTCATGTGCTTACCTTCATGCATCATTAGGCGCAATCTCTAAAGAACCTGATTTTCCCTCTTCGCATGTGCTAAGAACAATCTGATCAACTGGATTCTCATGGATGAATAAGGTGTGTTCAAAAAGAAACGAAATTTTTGCCACAACATTCTTGTTGCTCAATGTACAACCTTTTAAACAAATCCCATCTACTGGCAATCCACCGTTCCTACGATGCTTCTATTTTTGGAAAGTCCACTTGGATGGCGCACATCTCTTGTCGCATAGTGCCGCATCTCATCTATGGTTTGGAAACGACATCCTTTCAACGTGGTTTTAAGTTTGCGAAACAGGAAGGCGTTGGCCGGAGCTAGGTCCAGAGAATACGCTAGATGAAGTTAGAAGGAAGTTTGATGTTTTTCTAGGTAGCTACGGACAAGGAGCGTTGCACGAGCCGGTGCATTGTCATGATGCAAAACCAAAGTCTGGTTTTTCCACAGTACAGGCCTCTTCCTACACACCCTATCCCCAAATACACTAGAATTCATTGGTAAAATCCCTTGTTTACCATCTGGCTACGTGGTACACATTCCTGATGGACAATATCTTTGCAGTTGAAAAACACAATCAACATCACCTTGATCTCCGACCAAATCAGGTGAGTTTTATTGGACCGGGAGTTCCTTTCCTCGCCCACTGCGAAGACCCAACTTTCGTTTCAGTATCATGACATAAACCTGTGCCATCACGAGTTATCATGTTCTTTAAGAAGTTTTCAATGTCACTGGCCCTGGCAAGCATTTCCCGCTTGATTTAAACACGATTCGGTTTCTGATTGCCAATCAACAAACGCGACACGAATTTTGCAGTGACGTGACGGATCTCAAGTCTGTCACGTACAAAGTTGATGGTATGATCCTACACTGGTGCCCATTTCGTCAGTAATTTCATGAAGACGACTTGCGCCACAAGCCAATGTCTTTTGATGTGAAGTTCGTCCAGGTTTGGGATCGTCACCGACGGACATACTGCCGTGTTCAATACCCTTAGACCATTTCCAATCTCTTTCGTCGTCACTTTGACAGCAGCTTGTGGCGTGTCTGTACCTAGTCACGTAACAGTCAGAGCGAAATGCGGCAACTGGCAGTTTTGCTGTCTAAACATGCCTCTAAGTGCGTTCAGCAGCCGCACCGCACTACCTCTGCTGGTTGGTTCGCTATTTCAAAAGTTCGCTTTCGTTTTGAACACACCTCGTACTATGCGAAGATAACGCGTCATGAGCCAGAAAGTCCTCTCGCTTGTGCGCGACTCATACAATCCTCCCCGTAGGTTTAGCTAAGTAGCTGAAATGTCTGTAAAAGTTGTGCTAAGTTTGTAACAAATTTTCTTGCACGCACGTTCTTCATACTCTTACATTATTACTTTAACATTAATTCAACAAACAGCTTATGCACGTGTCAACTTCAGTGACTGCAGCTCGCCGACTAACAGTCAGAGCGAAATTCAGCAAATGGCAGTTTGTTGTTGTTTACACATGTCTTTATATACGTTCAGCAGCCGAAGTTCACCAACCCTGCCAGCAGCTACTTGGAAAGCTACCTTTTGTTGAACACAGTTGCTCAAACTTTCGGTACCCAAGCGATAGATAAGTTAATCTACGTCTGGACCCGAGATTTGCACGTTCCAAAAAATGCTTACCAGTTTGTATCCAACGTGAAGTTGAACTCATTAATAACAATAATTTGTGATGTGACGGAGAGTTCAGACACATTAACACTTACTCCTCTCAACAACAGAAGGCTTTCTAATAAGGAAATGATCCTATTTATTAATTTGTGGCTGTTAGTATTCGATCAAAGCGAAAGTTGGATTACTTTTCAAACTGGTTTGCCGGATGACAATGTAATGGTCGTAGCCAAAGACAAAAGTTGGTTCACTGAAGCGTTGCGATAAGTAACGTACACCGGACGTACACTGGTCTTCTCTAAGTTAACCGATCGAATGGATACAGAAGATGCAATATAGGTCTCCACGGAAAGCTAAACAAAGGGTTCAATAAGAAAAAAACAGCAGAATCTCCCTTTCAATCCAGTTGGCACCAAATCGTTGTGTTTTGTTTGCTTAGAACCAGACTCTAACGTGTATGACTACTTTTCTATCCGATAACTTGTGACCGTGCACACTGTTCTAATTTTTCGCAGGGAAGCAGATATCACGGAAAATTTTGTTGCATTTTCTTACATTGCTTAGAACGTATCGCTAAAATAAGTGAAAAGGTGGTTTTTAATTTCGTGCACATCCCTTCGCACGCCCCTGGGCCAGTAATTACGATGCCGCACTTGAGAAAAGAAGCCTGCCTGGTGTGAACAAAGTTGACGTTTTCGTAACTCGCGCCCAACTGAAGTGTCATCGTTGGCGCACATGCCGCTAAACTAACCAACATTCTGTCTATGCGTCCACTACAGAGTGTCAAAAGTATTTTGTCTCGGTTGCAGCCATTCCCCGGAGTGGTAACTTGATATCAAGTGGCACAGCTGACATACTGGCTAAAAAGGTAACAAATATTGCACTCTGAAGACGGTTACTTAGATGCAGCACGCAGTCACGTGACCGACACATTCCCTTGTATTCATCGCCATGGCAACAAAATGATAGCAACCACAAAGTGGTAGTACTGGAGAAAAGATTGAGAAAAATCTCATCAATTAGTTCACTAGTAGCTGCGAGTCACACTACCTAGACCGTCCCGAGAGAATGTTGAATGCCAGAGTAAGGGAACATGTACCTAAGTGGGTGGAGCGTAAAATTATCCAGCCTTCAGCTTCGTCTACTACCTGTTCACAAAAGCCACCTGCCTCATCTGTAGGTAGACATTTATTGTCTACTTGTCATCCATTCCACCCTGCCACACAGTTCACAATCCTGTTGAGACATCCTAACACCTGCATTTTACATTTTTCCGAGGCTGTCGCGATCAGTAGGATCAAACCGGCACTCTGTGTGCAAAAACAGTTGTCCGGAAGCTTATGGCTCCCACCCTGCCTCTATTTTATCCGGACACACCCTGACTGTAGAGGTATATATTTTTCTGTTATTGTATTGGCACTGACAAGACAGTACGAAATGTTAACATCTGCCAGCGTTCGTTTTTTCATAGCGTTGTTTAAAATAGTTAAACAATTAAAAAAGTTTATCTGGTCGATACAAAAGTAGTTGGGAAA
The DNA here is from genome assembly GCA_944474145.2 of Dicrocoelium dendriticum. Taxonomy (NCBI): domain Eukaryota; kingdom Metazoa; phylum Platyhelminthes; class Trematoda; order Plagiorchiida; family Dicrocoeliidae; genus Dicrocoelium; species Dicrocoelium dendriticum. The sequence goes on from OX104071.1 coordinate 3,881,061, forward strand.
AACACAGTGCATTGATAAGTCAGGAATTTCATGGACCGAAGTTTCTCCAACTACCTTATATCACAATCGACATGGATAGTAGGCCAATACTAAGTCTGGAGTGCAGAGTAGACAGGGAAATTCAAATGAAAAGATATTGAAAGAGCAAGCCCGTCGGAGTAAAGGACGGAAGCGAGTCAGGTTTAGTGGATACCAGGGGCGGTAATAAAGTTTCATAAATTGGCTAGTGCACAGAGAGTAATAAGAAACCAAACGCGGATCTTTTCCAGTTAAGCCCCGCCAAAATGTTAAGCCCCGCCACCCAAAAAAGATTATGAAAAGGGAGGATATGGAACTTGAAGTTCTACTCTCTATTGAAGAGGGTGAAATTGAGACAAGTAATTAATAATTTGCATGAAAAGGTCCATTTTTCGGTGTCTTTGCCTCCGAACGAACTCACACAGGTAGCTGTCCACTAAAGATCGGTGTGTGCTGCATTGGCGCTTATTCTGCATCTTGTAAATGTGCCAGAGAGATACCATGGTTTGTGTGTGAGCTTCAGTCGTTGGATCCACAAAGTTTTCGGTATGATTAACCGTTTGATGAGTATAACTCATGCCAATCATTGATTCAATGCCTTGGTATGATGCCCACATATCGGAAATGATAATTGAGCCGGGAGTGATGCAGGCCTGGATTGTGTCCAGCAGAGTGGCCGCAGTTCGATCTGACACTGCATACATGAACACTTCTTTAGTCTCCAGGCAAATCCCTCCGAAAATCCACTGCTGGGGAAGGACTCGCCCTGCATGGTTTTTACGACGTGATATTAGGGTTTCATCGATCTCGACATGTAGACCTGGGCCGCCGACAATTGTTGGAGTCTGCAAAAGCGTTGATGATGAATCACTCCATGGCTTTGCAAAAAACGTATTGCTGTTTCCTTGTCATGAACGACCGCCGAAAGCGTCAGAAAGTTCATGTCAGGTTTTACGTGCGAACGTAGAAACATTTTGGACAAAAATGACCTTAGAAGCGGATAAGGAGTGTTTTTATGGGGCACGTTCACATGCATTACGTACACTGGAGCTGGCAAACAGTGGCTGTGCTCAACTTTTCACGCGTGCCCTTTTTGCACTATTGGTGGGGCTTGACTTTTCAGGTGTACCCTTTTTGCCTTAGGGGCGGGGCTTAACTTTTTGCGCGTGCTCTTTTTGCATTAGTGGCGGGGCTTAACTGGAAAAGATCCCCAAACGCGAAGCGTTAACACTGGCTGGCTAGTCAAACAACCTCTTTATGGTGTCAGCTGGGTGCTTCGGTTGTAACCCGTTTCAGTCAAGAGTTCGGCGGCAGTGTTCCAGGACGTGGTGGATTTTCGCCTGGCAAGCGTTCTCCCCAGAACAAGCCACAAATGTCTATCAATACTGTGACGTGGCGAATGTGACTCGCCACAAACTGAGGTCACTGCCCCGTGGATATCTGGATAATTACATCCAATGCACGAACATCAATCATCTTTTCTTACATAGCCGACACTGTCAAACAGTCACAAATACAACGACACACCTACAAACACCAGCTACAAAGCAACACTAATGCACAGTTACTCACACACACACACCCACACACACCCATGCACACCTTTAATGTTATGGAACAATGGAACAATGGTTTATGACGGGTATAAAAGCAATGCTTGACAGGTCCCGTAGGATGATGAGAATTAACATCGTAAAATTAAAAAATCGTATCGATGAAAGTACGTGTGAAATGCATGACTCACCAAGGGATTGGAGATGCACATAAACAAGTAATCCAATAGGAATTTTAAGTGGATTCCGTCCACGTTCGTTGTTCACTAATACCATCATCCGATGGTCGCACGTTATATCACATAGTGCAATCGTGTCAGAGTTTCGTCAAGGCGTTTTTTGAAAAGGGATAGGGTGGGAGCTTTAATTACATGTTCTGGAAGGGCGTTCCAAGGTTGTGACACTCGGTTATGACACTCCAGTCGACTGTACTGTTTGATCAACTTAAACTGATGACCTCTTAGGGATGCGTTTTGACTACGTTTCAAAAGGGAATGACACGTGTGGTTGGGGGTTCTCAGTATCCGGTACACCAATATGAGATCGCCTCTCAAACGACGGTAACGTCCACTGTATAAGTTAAGAGTTTTCAGCCTGAGTGGGTAGGGAAGGCTGGAAAGACCTTTGACGTATTTTGTCGCTCTGCGTTGTGCAGTATCGAGTGCAGTGAGGTGGCACTTCTGCCATGGTTGCCATGCTTGAATAGCGTATTCTGTGTGCGGTCTAACAAAAGCGCTAAGCATTTTCGGAAAGATTGAGGCGTCAAACTTCCCAAACGCTCTACGCAGAAGGCCAAAGTGTTGGTTTGCTCTCTTGGAGGCCTTTTCGGTCTGCATTAAGCACCCAAGGTCTTCTTGTACAAGCACGCCAAGATCGCACTCATGAGAGGTCCGCTGTAGAATGTCAGGTCCTAAGCGGTAGTTATACGCACTCTGATGGCGTATGCTCAAGATTTTGCACTTTGTGGTGTTGAACTGTAGCATGTTCTCGTTTGACCACTTGTATGCTTTGTCCAAATCATCCTGCAAGGCTGTGTGATCCTCTCCTGAAGCTATGGCACGCCATATCTTTAGGTCATCTGCAAACAGCAGAAAGTTGGAAGATAGTGCAGCTGCAAGATCATTTATGAAAACAATGAACAAGCGAGGCCCGAGTACCGAGCCCTGAGGTACGCCACACTGAACTTCGATTGGTTCCGACAGGGTATTTCGGACTCTCACATTCAGGTGACGTTGAACGAGAAATTCGCCTATCCATCCTAGAATAGGATTGCCGATACCACAATGCTGCAGCTTGTTCAGTAAAATCCGATGGTCCAGTCGGTCGAATGCCTTAGAGAAGTCCAAGTAGGCTACATCCACTCCGACTTCGGCGTCCACAGACTCTGTCCAGTTTGAACGAGCAATCAGCAAATTAGTTGTGCAGGACCTGCCTTGGCGACATCCGTGCTGCTCCGGAACGAGGATGTTGTTTTTCTCCAGGTACTCCATGAGGGCCTCGGCTACAATGGACTCCATGATCTTGGAGATTACCGGAAGAAGGGTAATCGGACGATAATTAGTTGGATCTGCACGGCTACCATTTTTGTGGATTGGAGTGATGATCCCGTGCTTCCACATCGTTGGGACGTGCATCTCGTTAAGGCATCGCTGAAAGAGTGTCGCCAAAGGTTCAGCTAAGCTCGTGGCGGAAACTTTCAGCGCTTTCGGCCGAATGCCGTCTGCACCCGGGGAGCTAAATTCGCGCAACGACATCAACCGCTTCAATACAGCTGCAGTTGTGAAGGAAATGTGGTTAAGGCCTGATGGCGGAATAAGTTGCCTAAATATGGTGCAGGATGTTTGCACACACTGGAAAGTGCGGCCGAAGTGTTGTCCTAGGACGTTCGCCGCATCCTGTGCCGTATGTGCTAATCCGAAAGCTGTGCGCAGAGCCGGAATTCCGCGCTTAACGCGGCGAAGCTTATTTATGTGTCTGTATAGTAGCTTTGGGTTAACGCAGAACTTTGACACAAGATCTTGTTGGCTCTTTACCTTATCCTCCCTGACGAGTGTGACACAGTGGTTTCTTTGTGTAATATAGATGTTCCAAGTATCCTCGCTCGGAGAGGCTATATGGGCGCGCCATGCCAGATCCCTCAATCCCATGCATTTCCGGGTCCTGCTTCTGAGAAACGACTTCGCCTTGTCGGGTCGGGGGATTTTGGTTTTAGATGCCAATGCTACGAGCGTGTTGAATTTGTTGACAAATTTCCCGCATGCCACTTCTGGGGACCACTCAGTTATGACAAGCATGTTGTTGTATTCTGGTATATTTTTGTTCACACTTTGTTATCATAAAATGATTATGCCTGTAAAGGTGCACCTCGCATTGCAGAGAATAAAAAGTTTATTTATTTATTTATTCTCATGCACGATGGCCTAATTATCAGTTGGATCATCCGCATCCCTCACAAGCTCGCAATGGCCAATTCGATTTGCTGTACATCCACCTTGATACAGCTTACCAGGAGTCGATCAGTATCATTACTATGCGCCCAATTTCTGCTGACGTCCTATTTCAAGGACACATGCAAGAATATGATTTAGGCGTCAAACTATTCTATTCTTTCAGCTAATTCATCATCGTCACTCCCAATCAGCATGCTTAGGTTAGTCTGGTAAAGCACCAGACGCCGGCTTTTCGACCTTCTGGGTCTCGTCAGTGGTGCGCCTCCTAGCGAACCCCTGCCGGGTTCCGCCCCCATGACTTCAGGATCCCAGCAGCTAGTGCCACTTCGCCATGGATGACAGCCACGGACCTGCGTGATTGAGTGTTGACTACGATATAGCCCGGCTCATTTTCCACTGCCATGCCAGTTACGAACTGTGCAGAGGATAATGGCTAGCCTCACGAGTTAGGATTTTACACATTTTATATAACAGACTAATCACTTATAGTTTGAACTCATTTTGGCCAGTCCAAACGGGCTACCGTTCTTATCTAGGATTATGTAGAGCGAGTGGTAGAACAACTGGTACAGGATAGCCATTTTTTATAATAACTGGTTACAAGCAGTAAGAAGAGATATCTCTGTGTAGCTGCATCTAATATCACTCAGGTCAAAAGACCCGTTATGCTAGGATGCTCTCGATATATTTTATACCAGCAAAGTGGTTGTTCAGGAACTTCTTAAATTTTGACACTGACTTTGACTCAGCTACATGCTGCAGCAGATTGTCACACACAATCACCCCTCCTCGTTCGACACATAGTTGGTGGGCGATCCGCTTCGAATCTGATACTACAAGCTTGTACCGATGTCTTCGTGTGCTGATTGGTATGCACAGACGCAGTCGCGTCTTCAACATGGGGTAACCACCGAGAGGTAATATTCGGTGCATCGTGGTGAATTCAACCTGCAGTCGACGATAAGCTAGGTTGCAAAGCGCTAGTCTTTTACATCGGTCTTCGTACAGCCCACCTCGTAAATTGGGGATCAGACTGGTGGCCACATGCTGTGCCCGCTTAACCCTTTCAACCTCGCTCCGAGTGATAGGACAGTATGCCGGTGAGCCGTACTCCAGCCCTGGTCGTATTCATGAAATGAAGAGGCGAGCGGCAATCTCTTCGGACCAAGTGATGAAGCTACGCTTAAGCTTCCAAAGCCTACGAAGACCGTTTTAGTAGGGTCTATTACTGTCAGCTGAGAGTCATCGGTATTTGCTGCGGAATACTCTGCATAACGGATGTAGTTGAACAAGAGCGTTGCATGATCGCTGCGACCCAGAGGATTAGCTATCGGTACCTTTTCGATAATAAGCTCCTTGTTGGTGAACACGAGATCGAGGACACTTGGTTTGTTCCCCGTCCTGAATCTTGTGGGGAATACAACGTGGTTGTATAGTGGTAATCCAATGATTGGCTCCTGAAGTTCCATTTTTAAGTTCTCATCGTAACAGGCTAGGGTTTCTAAGGCGTGAAGACTGAAGTGTGCCTCTGCGAGGATAGTTTTCATGGTCCATTTCTGCAGTGAACGACTTTGGGCGGTACCCGATGCCCACTACACCTGTGTCACCACTGTAGGCGACGAATTCGTTCGAGTGAAACACAAGAACTCCCGGGTCCAACCAATAAAGGAAGCCGAGAAGTTAACTACGGTACTATTAAAAAGGAAGGAAAGTACAGTATGGGCAGACCTCAGCAGTACCCAGTCAGTTTCAAAACAACCGGGTTTTCACAAAGTACAGGAAAAAAGCAAATAACCTCAAATGCCCCCGTACAACTGGATCACACAATACTGTCAGAGAGCGGAATGGACTCCGCTCTTTTTCATGCAGTCAATAACTCTACGCGATTTGTTCGCTTTACACCGCATATAATGAAAGGTGTAATATATCTCGAGGCAAATGGACATAAAGGGAATACCACGGGGGAACTAACCCGCTGTGACCAGGGAATGGTACAAACCAGTGTGTGGTGGGACGACTGGGTATTTTACACAGCATGGGAGCGATCGTATCTAGCAGCGGGAATTGGAATGAAACCGCGTAGACATGACTAGGGAAACGATGAATGGCACAAAATCCACTGGGTAGCGAGAACGACGCAGCAATGAAGCACAATCTTTACTGGCACGATCACGAGCTAGATTACCACTCACAAAGGCGTACATTAATAACTCACGTTTCCTCCTCACTACGCACCACCTCTCCTGGCTTCCGCTCGGGACACATCCATGCACTTTGGGGGCGTCGTGATGAAGTATTCCCTGCCCATTTTGGCCAAGTATCACCGTTTCCACGCGTCCCATTCTGACCGGCATGGAGTAGTTTGAAAGCTCGTGATTTGCTTGAACGTGGATGCATCACTCTGTCTGGGGTTGGCCCTGACGACTGCAATAGCGGCGGTTTTGTCTTATTTATCGCTTTCTTGACGAATACGCTCCTCGTTCTGTCTGACTCAGGCTCATTACCGGACGCCGCTCGTGCCCCGTTTTCGCCTCGTTCCGTCAGGTCAGCGTTGCTCCTTTTTCCCTCCCTCATTGCGCCTCTTCCCCATTCCGTCCGACTTCGCTTTACTGGTCTTTCTGTCCTCCAGGGAGTCACTGTCTTCAGCCTCCATACACTCGCCTCTTCTCGAAGTTGCTTTGCTTTCGCAGGGCGGCATTCATCCAGCGTTGTGTTGTCAATTTTGAAGTTCTCCCTTTTCCGTTCGAGTACTGCGTAGGAGCCTTTTCAGCCCTCCCTTAACTTCGGTGCTCCTGACGCTCCATGTTCCGGGCGGTCGAGGTTTCGTATTTTGATTTGTTCAGCTACGCTGTATGGCCTCCAGTTGTGGGCCGCACACCTGGCATCGCAGTTGCGCTTATTCCTCGCTTGTCGAGACCTGCTTTCAATTCCGGCGGTTACTTCCAAACGTTTGCGATGTGTTTCTGGGTCGTCCCACTCCTGCGTATGAGTTATGCATATATCAAACAGAATTCTTGGTTGTCTGCCAAACTGTATTTCAAATGACGCAAGTTTGGTGACCGACTGCTTGCTGACTCTATACGCGAGAAGAACCCAGACAATGCTTCCTAGCACTGTAATTTTGTACAGTTTAGCCAGGTCTTCATTGTTCGATTAAACCGTTCAGTCAGCCCGTTGCTCTGCGAAGGATCCGGTAACGTGCGTCGTCTCTGGATGTTCCACTTTTTCAATAAGCTCTGAGACGCGTTCGACTCAAAACAGGGTCTTTGGTCGGTAATAACACATTGTGGTATTCCATACCTTGCGGACACTTTGAATTCGAATGCCTATGCCATTGTTTCACTTGTTTGATCCCTGATCGGCACCGCTTCTACCCATCGAGTGAACTAGTCAATCCTCACTAGGATGTACCTGTTTTCTGACCGACTGACCGACAAGAGCCCAAAAACGTCCAAGCCCAAAAACTGGAACGGTTGGTTGGTTTCGATAGATTGCATCGGATGCCTTGATGCATCCATATGGCAGTTTGTTTGACAAGGTGGGCATCCATGAATGTATGTCGCGTCGTGCTTTCTCATGGTTGGCCAAAACACCCTCTTCCGCAGCAGGTAGAAGACTCTTTCGAATCCCATATGGGCGCCATCATTGGTCACTCGCATAACTCGCTCCAGTAGATTCTGGGGATAAAAGGAACTTTCAAGCCGTTTGTTATCAACAACAGGGTGCCGTTTGCGACATCAAGTTCGTCCCAGATCCTGAGAAGTTACTCCACCTCCCCCGATGTTGCATCTCGCTTAGTCCCGGCCAGTAAATGAGCGCACAGCAACCTCACCAATTCATCCGCACCTTGGCTTTCCAGTAGGTCTCGATTCTCAGCGGTGACGCCACACACCGGTTTGGCATTATCTGGTAGGAGCTCGTTCAGAGATGGACGCGATAACATCGGGTATCACGTTCTTCGTTCCGTCTATGTGCTGGATTGTAAAGGTGAACTCTCGGAGCCGGTACGCCCACTGTACAAGTCGTCCCCGCGGATCTCTCGCCGTCAGTAACCATGATAGTGACTAGTTATCAGTAATGACATGAAATTCAGTCTCTAGAAGATATGGCCTCCATTTGTCCAAGGTCCACACAATAGCAAAGCATTATTTCTTCGTCATGGAGTACTTTTGCTCTGCGCTGGTCGGCAGTCTGCTGGCGTATTCCATCAGACCGGCTGGATGGGACAGCACAGCTCAGATTGCAAAGTTGCTTACACCGACCGCCACGGTGAATTTTTCAAGACTTGGGTAGCTGTAACCATGCTGGCACCACTGCAACGCACTACTTTAGGTCGTTAAAGACCTGATCCGTTTCAGGTGTCCAAGCGAACGATACGTTTTTGTGCAGCAACTTTAATAATGGACAGATCTCCGCAAAATGGGGCACGAATTGCGAATCATACACTACCGTTCTGAGGAACGACCGGAGCTGATGTTTAGATTTCGGGGCTGCAAAATTCTTGACTGCTTCGCGTTTCTCTGAAAGCGGCTGAACTTGACCATTCCCCACAATGTGGCCCAAACACACAATAGACTTTTGAACAATCTGTGACTTGTTGCGATTCAGCTTCAGACCGGCTTCTTCCAGTATTTGCAAGACGGCTGCGACTCGGGTACCATGTTCATGTTCCGTCTCCGAGAAGACAATAATGTCATCTACATAGACAAGCACATCTTGGAAGTTCTCCAGTACCATTGGTAGCAGGCGTTTGTATGTCCCCGGGGTGTTGCACAATCCAAACGGCATTGTCAAGAATTCGTACAGCTGGTCGTTCACATTGAAAGCAGTTTTATGCCGGTCTTTCTCTGCGATAGGAAGTTTTTAGTATCCCGAACGGAGATCTATCAATGAAAGCAGCCTAAGATTGTGAAGATTGGAAAAAATTTCTTTCCTTTGTGGCATCGGAAATGCATCTTTTATCGTCATCCTGTCTAGCTTTCTGAGATCACTGCAGAATCTGTAGGTTCCGTCCGCCTTTTCGTCAGTAATAGGGGTGATGAATACGGACTGTTTGTTCGCCTGATGATCCCTTTGGCTTCCATCTCAGCCGCCTGCTTCTGTATCTCCGCCAGAGTGTTCTGTTGGTATCCGTCTGAAAATCGGCTTGTACTACTCACCTGGGATTAAGGGTGTCCGGTGTTCTACCCAGGTGCGGAATCCATAATCATCATTCGCATCCGTGAACAAATGCGCGTACTTCTGCAGCACATCCCGTACTGTGCGATTCGGGCACTCGGAAGGAACCGTCACGCGCCTACGTGGTCTTATTTCCCAGTGCTCACCTCGATCGTTTCGCTGTCAACTATCACAACATTCTTTATTAAATTGAGCGTGTCACCGAGCCGCTTGACGATGTAGTTACCGATGATTGTTCCCATTGCTCCGTCGGCGACAAACATGGAATGACTAATGACTGTTTTCCCAATTCTCACTCTAATCGCTGTTCCCCTGTCACCTTCAAACGGTGTCCTCTGACCATTTGCATCGCGATTGATGATTGAGCTAACGCTACTCTGTCGAAATTGTTGGTAATGGGAACATCCGCTCCTGTGTCCACTTTCGCACTGACTATGACACCAATTGTTATCTCATGGGAGGTTACACGCTACAGACCCGACATAGATAACGAGAAACAATGATAAAATTTTCTGTTTTACCATATAAAGTATAATGACAAACCTGGTTGCATCGGAAACAGCGGAGCCCATCCTGTCTACAAGACTCATTGCGTTATGTCTCCGTTCTCGGTATTTCGTTCCATAGCTGTTCCACCATCCGTGATAGCTGGTCTACTTTGCGTTCCAGATCTAACGGCTGGATTCTTCCCATAATCACATGCTCGGAAAAATGTTGGGCCACAGTCACAAGCTTTTATGCCTTGCTGACTCTAACCACGAAAGCCAATATCACTTTGGCCTGTATGGGATTGAGGAGACTTCGGATGAGTTGGCCTCTCGGCAGCGGTTCTCCCGCATCACTATCCAACTCCGGAAGAGCAAACTCCAAGTGTCTGTTCAGTCCTTGAAAGAACATCATCAGGTCTTCTTGTTCTTCTCATTTCGCTCAATAAAACTGTTTCAGCCCTTATTGTATATCGCTCTACTTCCCGAACTCCGCACAAAGGAACGCCTTCAACTCAACAAACAAGCAAGCAGCCTTGATCTGCGATAGTAGATAAGTCACTTTCGCTCTTTCCGTCAGCAGCTTTCCCAAGGCTGTCAGTAAGTTGGGATCACCTTTGACCTCGTTACACGCCGTAACCGCCTCAAGCTCCGCCAACCAAGCTTCCACGTCTCCCTCTGTAAACGGAGCTGGCCAGGTCAGCTTCATCCTGATTGGTCACGGCACCAGTGTAGCAAAAACGACCCGGCAATGAAACACAATTTTTATTGACGCGATCACTAGCTATCCGATCACTAACGCAGGCACAGTCAGATTTCCTTCCCACAACGCACCATCTCCTCTGGCGTCCGCATGCGACACGTCTATGCACTTTCGGGACCTCGCGGTGCAGTATTCCCAGACCATTTCATCCACGTATCTCCGCTTCTAGGTGTCTCATTCTGATCGACTCGGAGTGGTTCGAAAGCTCGCGATTTGCTTAACCGTAGATGTATCACTCTGCATGGGTTCGGGCCCGGAGGCTACAATAACGGCGTTTTGTCTGATTTATTGCAGTTTCGACGAATACGCTCTCCGTTTTGCATGACTCAGACTAGTCCGATCGTGACCCGTTCTCGTCTCGTTCCGTCAGGCCAGCGTGGCTCCGTCTTCCCTCTCTCATTGCGCCTGTTCCCGTTTCCGTCAACCCACGTTCTCGTGATATTTCTGTCTTCGGGCAATCACTACACCACGTTACATCGTGAGGAGATGACCTTAACGTGGTGTGATGGTTTGTGTGCCTTAATGACACACTGAGCTATGCTGGATTGTGCTTTTTACCCCTTCAGAGCCACTGATACCAGATTGATCAATGGTTAGAGGCCAGACAAACTCAGTCTCCTGACCCTCCAAGTAGGAGGTTTGAGTGAGGATGGCTCCTTACTCCATAAAACGGACTCTCAGTAAGAAAGTGCCAAAACCCTGTTGCCCTGCAGCAAGGTTTTTGAACCAAAGGCTTTGGTTGAGAGCCCTACGCGTTCTGCAGTGTGGGCCGATGCAACTTGACAGTACCCTGCCCGCATAGTACGACACAATGACTTTGCCTTTAAATAATCTCATGATGCTCTGGCAGTCGCAGAGGATAATAAATGGCGCCCTATCTGTTGCATCGAACATGGTAGATAGGGGTTCGGATATTACTGCTCAGGCCTCCCTGTTTTCCTACCCCCAACTCGCGCTTTTTCATCCTTATCGTCCCGCTCCAAATTCACTTTTATCCCCCTATTTTCAATTCCCAAATTTTTGGTCCTCCTTCGACTTGCTTCAATAGTCGCTTGTCTTCTAGTTGCAACTCATACACCGCCGCAGGGCGTCGCTCCAGTCTAGTCGACAAGTCCATGTTCAACCAAGCGGACAAGATCAGTTAATCCGTTTCTCTTCGGAGTCCTCGATACTCGTTAAGACTGGAATGCCTCAACATGCGCACTATGCTACAGATTGACTAGCAGGCAACACTTGCCCGAACACTAGAGACCTAAGTAATCGAGAATTGCTGCTTATTGGAGACCCGCCTGCAAGATTCGAGCTCCGTGCTTACCCTACGATCCCCACATGCGACACTGGCGGCACATTCTCATTGCGCTTGTCTGGAGATAACGCAGTTTCAACTGCAGGCCAAGCCAGCGTGGGCATTCTTTTGAGACCCCGATCGGTTGGATTCCAGTCAACAGCTGGATGTGCACCGGCAGATTAGACGGCTCGTTCCAGGCTTCGAAGTTGCACGGAGACAAACGGTGCCTGTTTACCATTGCGGCCTACGCTCCCACAAACTGTAGCATTGATTGGGTGAAAGATGATTTCGATTACCAACTTAACGAGCTCCATCGTTACAGAAAGGTAAGGGTACTGTGGTGCTTGCTGGTGATCTGAATGCTCAAGTCGGAAAGTGTGCGAATCATCATCATCATTATACACGTTAGCTGCAGGTGAAAAACACCTCAGCTATTGTGCCGCAGAAAATGGTCCTCTGATGAGCTTCATCTAAGCGGCCAAAACAGTGTAGTTTCCAGTAATGATGAGGGTAAGCGGTTGTTACACCTGTGTGAAGCTGATCGTCTCTTGCTCGCCAGCACTAATTTTCGCTACAGTACCTGACGCCCACCAGCCTCAGACGAGCAATGGACGCAAATCAATCGCGATCAGTCACCGCTAGAGTGGGTGCGTCCGAAACTGTCGCTCGATTTAGAGCACGAGCGTGGACTCCGATCACACTCTTGTGTGTGCCGCCCTTCGAGTGTGTCATGGCGAATGTCCGAAATGTCGCTGTGAGCGCATAGTCACTAACCAACTGGCGAAGCCAGGCGTTCTGAATGTGTATCAAAGTCCGCTGACATCCGGAATGAGTAAGCGCCCATTGAACAAAGTTGAAGATCACTGGTCGCACATCAGTCAGACATTACTACCAGCAGACATTTCTTCATGTGGCAAATCAAATTGCCAACCTGGACACTGAGTCTCCACGCAGTCTCTGGAACTTCTAGGTGTTCGCTGACGTATTCCGACTGGAAGCGAATACAATGAGAGTCACAAAAATCTCAGAGCAAACTGTGCGGTAGCTTAAAGTGAGACGGCGAAGTCTGGTGGTCTCATTGTGCATCGGAGATGAAAACAGCCGCTGCCGTGGGTAACCATCGTAAGTTGTCCTGTCTGATACGGGAAACGGGCAGCAGGAGACTTGGTGTTAGCAACACCATACGCGACGAGAGTGGACAGCCGATGTATAGCTTGTCAGAGTGCTTGGAGCGTTGGGCCGAGCACTTTGAGATGCAGTTCAATCAGTCAGAGTTGCTCGCTTCTCCACCGGGCATTGATCACTCGACTCCCCGGGCCGTTCACCTGAATCCGGTCACACACACAGAACTCGAAGATGAGATCACGGTTGAAATTGAATAAGGCCGCAAGGGGCAGATAGAATTCCCCCAGACCTCTTCAGATTCGGCGGACCTCCTCTGGTAGATGATGTACATGAGCTACTAGTGAAGTTGTGGAAGCGAGAGTCTGTCCCAACAGACTGGAGCCGTTGTGTTAATAGTCCCGATTTTCAAGGAAGGATCAATCTGATCTCATTTGCCTCCAAATTGTTTGCTTCGGTAATTCACCACAGAGTGACTGGCACTCGTGAAAGCCAGATTCGCGAGAAGCAAGCCCAGGTTTCGTCGAGGTCGGGGATGCATCGACCACATCACTAATTTACGTCAATTGTTGGAGCACTAACATATTCACTCATTCTAGATATCAAAGGTGCCTTCGATTCGGTGGATCGATGGGCTCTTTGAAACTGTCGACTCAGGAAAGATGTGTCCGAAAATAACGTAAACATTAAGATTACTGGTTGGAAGCAGCAACTAGAGTTTGCTCTTTGTAGCTGCATCTAATATCACTCGGGGACGAAGACTCATTATGCTGTGTTGCGCTCAATATATTTTGCGTCGGCAAAAGTGTTCGTCCAGGAACTTCTTAAATTCCGACACCGAGTTGCCTCAACTACTTGCTGAGGCAGGCCGTTCCATACATTCACCACTCTGGTTTATCCCTTGTGAGCTCTGGAATAATTGGAGTAAGGAATGAGTTGAGACATTGGATGTAACTTCTGACCGGCCGGTAATTTCCCTATTTATGCTATATTGACAAAGGTAATAAAGAGAAGGACCACATAGTTGATATCTGTCGGATGTATCGATGTTCGGAATGGCTGTGGGACCAACCCAATTCCTCTAACAATTGGATAGTCGAAACTGTTGGTTCTTGATGTACTTTGTGTGTATGCGATAAGGTACAAGGTAGCGTTAGCCAGTTGTTGTGTACGCTGGAACACAATACACCGGATAGTTCAGGTAAAAATCGTTCCCAATTTCTTTCAGTGTGGGAATGTGAGTAACAATTCGGCGGTGATGGTTTTATCAGAAGTAGCATTGAGTATGTTTGATGGTCTTAGATTTGTAGACCCTTTGCCGGAATCGGTCGTTCTATTGACTGATTTATCGGCTGGTGATAGAATTGTGTTTGCAGCAGTTCATTGCCCACCTGCTGATTCGTCTTGTTTTACGCTGCCGGTCATTGTCCTGCTATCTGGACCCTTTACAAATGTCGGTTCCTCGCCCTGGGGTATTCGTGTAGGTCTTGTGCATAGGACCTTCGGTCCGTTGAGATCACTGGTCAGAGCATTTGAAGTAGCCATTTATTTATTGGTGTTGTATTGGAATCGTTAGCATGCGCACTCGAAGTCTCCACCACAGGATGTGTGTTGTCAAGGTCCAAGTCGATGAGTTAGTGGGTTTAACAATTTCCTTTCCGATTCCGGATTGCATGATATCTCCGTTCTCAGCGTTCATGGTGAGGACACAAGAGAAGAACTTTTCAGGGAGGTAGGATAAGGTTTTATCCCTACATATTTGAACAGAATATGTTCAGCCATAGCGAGTCGACAAAGAATGAATCCGTCCGCAGATAAGCTACTATCCTATTTCGCAATAGATTACAGCATTAACCTTGTCTTTTTAATCGGTTAACCATCAGCCTTCGTCCATAATGCAGAAAATTTAATAAAATACCCATCTAAAATGAATCCAGCTCGCACTGATTGGTCAGCCGTGGACCTCGCATCAGAGACCTTACATACGTGTGCGTACGTGTGGAATGTGTGAGCGGTTCAAAACTTTCGGGGTCATTACGCCCAATTGCGAGTGGGACAACATGATAGCCAAAAGGAGGACATCACACGTACTTGGCATACGGGGGCATCAGTTGAGTTCCGAAACGTCAAGATGATTTCTCGCGTCTGACTTGTAAGTGGAAACGTCCATACAGTTGCGATGGTCCGTCAATGGTCGGCGAGGTTGTCACTTCTGCTTTCCCCAGTTTGGGTGCACGGGAAGCGCACGCAGCGAGAAAGGCGAAAAGAAATTCTTCCTCATAGTTCACCTACCAAGTTTGTCCTTAATTTGCTTTATGTGGTTTTTGAACCTTTAGATCACATTACGAGCGATGGGATGAAGCGGAATGTACGCCCGTCATCCGTCCGATGTAAAGGCTCTTATCCTGAAGACATATGAAGAGGGCAACAACTAGAAGGACAATGCATCTCGGTTACAGGTACACCTTAAGACATGTAGGATCTGGATTAGAACGTTAGAATTGAATGAGCCGACAAGAGATCGTAGCGTGTCGCGTCGGAAGTATCTGTCAGATAGTCACGTAGATTGCTTGATGGAATGGATGGAATCGGATCCTATGGCTACCTTGGGAACTCTTTGGTTACAATGGAAGGTGGAGTTCGAGGTGGACGTGGGCGTCAGTACAATCACGCGCTACCTAGACAGTCGTCTTATGACAATGAATAAATTCCTTGCAATACCGGAATCCACCAATACGATGGATAGCAAAAGGCTAAGGAAGACGTACGTGTTGAAGTAGATGAACTTGGGTGCAGAAGGATGACGAACGATATGGATAGAGGAGAGGAACTTTAATCTGTTCTGCGCTCGCACAAGAGGACGCTCAGTACGTGACACCCTTGCGCACTGTATGGTGCCGAACACTCGGGGACAAAATCTGCACCTGATCAGCTTGATGAATGAGGACCGATTGCTCGGATATTCTGTCCTAAGAGGCAGTTATAATAAAGAAAGATGTACGCGGTGGTTGCGCCTAGTGCTTGATACCAGTGGCATCCATTTCGCCGAAAGCTGTCTCTTTATTTGGGATAACCTACACTGTCACATCGATCTGGATCGTATCTACCAAGAGGAGCCTTACAGCTCAGGAAGACTTACACTGCTGGCGCAGTATTCTCGACAGTTGAACCCGTTCGAAGGCATTTGGATTAGCACTGAGGCTTATGTTAAACAAACCATGAGGCGGTGATATTCCGAAGTGCTCCGAGGGGATCCGGATGGCCTACTGAGCAAGACTGAATGGAGGATACAGTTATTGGAGCAGGTTGTTGCAGAAACACATGCCTACGTGACGATGCACCACTGTCGACAAATAATGCAGCACGTAGGAAATAACTGTACATGTGCTTTGCACCCACTCGATCTGTAACCCGTTCAACTCCACTGATATATTTGTTGTTAACGTTCACTGATATTTTTCTCTAAAACCAATTTGGGGCCACACCGAATGGGGTACTCCGTGGCTGTCAGATTGAATTGCCTCTAGCTCTGGGAAGGTTCACACGGGGATAGCAATAGTTACTGTAAACTACGATTACAGTAAGTTCTCGCTACAGTGATGGACCATGTCTTGTTAACCGGTCGTTATGTAATACACTGAGAGCTACCGATAGTGCAAAGACATGTCACACGCCTTTCTAATTAACTTAGGCGCAATTATACACGTCCCTGAGCGTATATCATATATACTGATTACCATAGGCGTCGGTGATTTGCTGTATGGTCAATGCATAAGACCCGGCCGCGAGTCCCTCCACAAAAGTGGGCTACGTTCACAATTCTTCTAATGCTGGCCGGCACTCCGCCCAGAGGAATATGGCCACGAATCTCACCAACGCAGGGCGAGACTGTCGACAAACTCTGTCCGTTTACACAAACTGGGTTTCAGCCGCCTAATTGCGGAACCCTCAGTGTACTGGAGCAGGTCAGCGACGCTCTGTTGGTTGATTATGATAAATGTTTCACGTGAGTTTCCACATATGGAGCAGTCAAGTATGTGTCGGGAGATCGAACTGGCAAGTAGCGTTTGACCATTCGCAACCAAGTTCCAAGGAATATGCTCTGAAATCCTTATGGATAGTGTTCGCTCAATTCGGCCAACGTACTCGCTAAAACAAATACAGTGAAACAGGTAGAAGATTGAGGTGGTAACTCAGTACTCTGGCCTGTTCAGGTTGGATTTAAACAACAACTTGATACCTTGGGGCAAAAGCACAAACTCAGCGGCGGAACAACACCTTTACATGGATTGACGGTGACTGTATCGGAACCTCCTGTCATTTTGGTAGCGTTGGAATGGTAAGGTTATAAACAATTTTTTTTCTTAGGGACGTCGGGCACCCGTTCGTTCCTAGTAGACGTGTATGCCTTTGAGCGCCTGCTGTGAACTTCTCTGGATATCCTTTTTCATGAAATGTCGAGGAAAAGAAACTTTCGATATGTGCCAGCTAACGTGAGTAGCTAGTTTAGAAGGAAGGAAAACTACACGTCCAAAACTTGTACGATATTGTGTGTCTGGGTCTGTGACTAGTGCTGGTTGGGGAGGAAAGGCAGCGCTGGAGCTACACATCGGTCGGGTGGGTGGAGTGCTCTGTGGTGGAGTTTGTTCAGTGTCAGTATCGGGAGTCTGTTGCGGTGACTGGAATTCAATGTAGGCTGGTTTCAGGTGATCCATACTGGCAGAGTACTTAGAACCAATTCTGTCCAGTACGAATTACGTCTCTTTGCGAGCGGTGATTTTGAAAGGGCATTCGTAAGGCGGTGTCAAATGTTTGCGAACCGCGTCGATCAGTACGAAAACGAAAGGGCACATGCGCAAGTAGGGGTGAATGTGGTGGTTTCGAGAAGTGAAGGAAGGATGGCGCTGAAGTATTGTTCCAGTTGAGTAACACATGATGTAGGATCGACTTCGCCGGTGACCCTGGAATCTCCATGAGGTCTCAGTGTCGTATCGAAGACTAATTCTGTGAGACAATAACTGACCTCTTCCTTCACACTTTTATGGATACCGAAGAGAATGATCGGTAAACGGTCCGACCACTGGATATTCGATGGCGTCGCAGTGCATGCAGCTTTGATTTGCGTTGAAAATGTTCGACTAAACCGTTAGCAGTCGCAGTTCATCCTGATTCACGTGAGCGGGCAGACGACACACTTTGATTACTCTTTTGATTAGTCTGATGACACCTTGTGATTACATTCAATATTTCCCGTTGTCATAATGCTACTAGCAAGATGATACCAAATGCGCACATCTATTGATATTCGTCTTCTTTCCGCGTTATTCAAAGTGGCTTTCTTTGACGAACCTTTTGCAACCCATCCTGATGCTATCACACAAACACCCGCACCTGCGGTGACTTCCCGAGCACTGGATATCCCAAAACCTTCCGTACCCCTTGTCCCTTAACCCACCCCACCTCAACCCCAGGCAACCGACCGACGTGGTAGACAGGTCAAACGTCAGTTCCTTTTGTCAGATTTTACAAACGTTTGCTATATCCATTAACATGCCTTTTTTGTCTTTAGTGGTAATGCTGCGTCTCATCCACAAACGTTTTGCAAAATCGACAAAAAACACAAAATATTTTGAGAACTTAAAAAGCGTATTTGCTGTTATCATGAATGCCAATTATCCTCTCCGGCGTAAAGCCACTTCCCGGACCTTTGCCCACCCCTCTGAGTTCCACCTTCCAGAAACTCAACCGCAGGAACTGCCTAGGCAACCCCACAGAAACTCACCAACCAGCTCAAAGCAACCCCTGAGTGGCCCACCAGCCAACCCAAGACCCGCTTCCTTACCCAAGGAACAGTCAGTCGCCCTCGTTTGAAGAGAGTCAAGTACTGGTTGGTCCCCAAACGCCTGGCCAGGCGTTGCTGACGAAGACCCCGAATTTCTTCGTGTGACCAGGACCGTGGACTGGAGTGCGGTGGGGGCAGTTACACCTCCCAAGCGCACCGTCGAGTCTGTAGCGGAGGGAAGGTCCTGTTGGCCTTTATTCTGGACTAGTCAGCTTTTCCTGCGGTCCGATCAGCCCGCCCAGACGGCCCACCGATGATGTACTCTGGTCCACAGGATCATCATAACTAATAAATAACAAAAGCTTGAACCCAACGAACTTTTCTACATATCCCATCTTGGAAGCCTTTACTCAAACCCATTCAGCCATTCGCACCCATCCTCACCTTCCGTTTCCCCCCATTAACAACTCCATCGAAGTGGAGGCCCTTGTAGTGTACTGGAACACACGCTCTTTCATTATTTTGCAACATTGGATTTTACGGTTGTTTTAACCTTCAAAACGTCCATTTGTTTTACTGGCTGCACATCCGTTTTCACAAAGCGTTTTGGTGAGTACCTTGCTGCAACGTTTCTCGCTCTGGTTGATTCGCTCCCTATTTTCGTTGCCTACAAAATATACGTTGGGTTCAGTCGCCTCCAACTTATGTACTGTCCCGTATTTAACACGTCTCTTACGTGTCATTGATTACCGACTAGTATCCCCGGCTCCACCCAAGACATTTGGACTGTAGCAGGCTTTTCGATGGGTTGTAGATGTTTTCTTATAAAACTGAGTAGTCCTTAAGTGGTCTGACGCAGGCCAGTGTTTAGATTTTTTTAAGAAATTTGCAGCCCAAAAGCACTTACATCGTCATTCGGTTGTTTTAAGACTGATGCTTGTGGAGATATGGTTTCTATTAATCGTTTCTTGTATCGCTTTTTGCTTTATTGTTTATTTGTTTCATTCGCGGAATGGAGGATACACAATTCATAGTATCGCGATATTATCAGAGTTGATAAGTATAAAACGGTTGGTGATAGTGTTCTTGGTATACAGGATTTAGCTAAGGCAGTGAATGGCCTGCAACACACTGAAACCGGGAGACTTAGTCTAAGCAGAGGAATTAGGGATATTGGCGAATCATCATCATCATTACACGTTAGCTGGAGGTGGAAAACACCTAAGCTATTGTGTCGCAATACAAAAGGCAAGAAAAGAAAAAACAAACAAACAGTGGCACGCCCGCTGAGTCCCCAGTAACGGATGGGCGTGGTTCCGGAGAGCTAACAGCTGGCTGCCGTAAAAGAGAATCGTATTATGCCTAACAGGTGAGATCGTGATTGGAGGGGGACGCTAAGCAGGTGGGGGATGAACAAAGGAAATCACAACACAAACGCCATTGGTGCCGGCTCCGAGCCATATCAGCAAGTGTGTCCAACCAAACGTGTTCACCGTCCTTAGGACCCCAGCCAGGCAGTCGGGATGCACTAACCGACGCCAACTTCGAAGTGAGGGTTTTCATTTCTCTCGACCAAGTCATCACTTGGCGTCCCCTCCTCCTCTTCCAACCGCACCCACAACGCGCAAACAATGCACGTCGCGGGAGTCGGTGTGCTGGCATCCGCAACACGTGGCGCAGCCATCGGAGCTTGGTGCGTGATGCAATGGTGCTGAGCGGTTGACTCGCTCTTCCTGCATCAAATACGCGACGTCGAACACGCTCATTGCTCACGCGGTGCTCCCATCAGACATGAGCTAAGCTGCGAAGGCAGCGATGATCGAATGTGACGAGCCTCTTCATGTCTGTCGACTTGATGGGCCAGGTTTCACAACCATATAGGAGAGTTGAACGGACGGCTGCGTTATAAACTCTGCCCTTCAGGGCGAGAGTAATGTCGCGTCTGCGCCACAGGGGGCGGAGATTGGCAAAAGCACCTCGAGCTTTTGCTATACGGTTCGTAACCTCATCTTCAATCCCACGGGTGCTAATATAGCTGCCCAGGTACTTGAATTCCTGAACGACTTCTAGCAGATCACCACCAAGCGTTAGCGCAGGGTTGGGTCCCTATCAATCTTGGAGAAGTACTTTGCATTTCGATGGAGCAAAGCATAGTCCAAGAAGATGGACAGCCAGTGCTAATCGGTCCAGTGCTCTTTGGCATGTTTGGAAGCTGTCACAGATTAGAGCAATATCGTCCGCATACTCCAAATCAAGAAGTTGCTCATCAGGAAATGGCTCCACACCTTCTAGGTCGAGTCCAGCGAACGCTGTTTCCATGACTTCATCAATAGCGAAGTTGAAGAGGAAAGGTGACAGCGGGCATCCTTGTCTCACGCCGCTGTTGATCCCGAAGGGTGGCGAGAGTTTGCCATAAACCCTCACCCTGCCCGAACTATGCGCGTACAGCGCTTTGATAATGTTTGCATATTTATCAGGCGCACCTTTCCTCATCAGACAGTCCTAAAGGGCACACTGATCGACTGAGTCGAAGGCACCATTTATGTCAAGAAACACGACAACCGTGGGTCGCCAACAAACATGGCGGTGCTCCAACACTTGACGCAAGGTGAAGATGTGTTCGATGCAGCCCCGACCTCGACGAAATCCGGCTTACTCTTCACAAATCTGGCTTTCACGAGTGCCAGTCAGTCTGTGGAGAATGACAGAGGCAAGCAAATTAGAGGCAATCGAAATCAGACTGATCCTTCTATGATTGCCGCATTCCAAATGGGAGTTTCCCTTGAAAATTGGGACAATGACGGAACGGTTCCAGTCTGTCGGGACTGTCTCCTGATCCCAAAGTTTTACTAGCAACTCGTGTAGATCATCTATTAGAGCAGGTCCACCAAACTTGAAGAGGGCTGGAGGAATAGTATCTGCTCCTGCGGCCTTATGCAATTTCAACAGCCTGATCTCACGTTCGACCACTGCGCGTGAGGGCGGATCCGAGGAGACGGTCCAAGGAGAAGGGCGCTCAATGCCCGAAGAAGAGGGCGATAACTCAGGTTTGTTAAATTGCCTTGCAAAGTGTTCAGCCCAACGCTCCAAGCGTTTTGACAAGCTGTGGATCGGCTGCCCACTCTCGTCGCGTATGGCCTCGCTAACACCAGGTCTCCTGCTGCCTGTTTCCCATATCAGACGGAATAACTTACGATGATTACCAACGGCAGCGGCTGTTTCCAGCTCATAGGCAAGATGAGACCACCAGGTTTCGCGGTCCTTCTTCAGGCTAGCACGTAGTTTTGCCCTGAGATTTTTGCGAGCCTCATTTTATTCGCTTCCAGTCGGAATACGTCGGCGAGCATCCATAAGTTCCATAGACTGTGTAGAGACCCAATGTCCGGTTTGGCAATTTGCTTTGCCACATGAAGACATGCCTGCTAATAGTAACGCTTGACGAATATGCGACCAATGATCTACAACGGTGTTTAATGAGCGCTTACTGAGCGCCCAGATGTCAGCGCACTTTGATACACATTCAGAACATCTGGTTTCGCCAGCTGGCTGGTGTCAATCCGTTCACATCGACGTTGCGGACGTCCACCGAAACGCACCAGGAGGTCGGCACAGACAAGTGCGTGGTCGGATTCCACGCTCGTGCTCCAAATCGAGCAACAATTTTGGACACAGCCTCTCCAGCGGTAACTGGGCGCGATATGATCGATTTGCGTCCATGGTTGGCCCGAGGCTGATGGCCGCCAAGTCACGCTTTTGCGGGTGCTGTGTCGAAAGTTAGTGCTCGCGAGAAAGAGGCGAGCATCTTCACACAGCTGTAGCAAACGCTCACCGTAATCATTCCGCGAGCCTACACCATGTTGGCCGCCAAGATGGAGCTCATCAGAAGACAATTTTCCGACTTGGGCGTTTAGATCGCCAGCCAACACCACAGTATCCGTGCTTCTTCTGTAACGAAGGAGCACGTGGAGTTGATAGAAATCATCTTTTACTGAATCAGTGCTGCAGTTTGTAGGGGCGTAGGCTGCAACGACAAACAGGCACCGTTTGTCCCCGCGCGACTTCGTAGCACGGAACGAACCAGCTAATCTAACGGCGGACATCCTACTGTTTACTGGGATCCAATCAATCAGGGTAGCTTCAGCCCGGGGACTCAAAACAATGCCGACGCCAGCTTGACCGGCATTTGAAGCTGCATCATCGCCAGACAGGCGCAATGAGAATGTGCCGCCAGTGTCGCATGTGGGGGATCTCAGGGTAAGCACGGAGCACGAATCTTGCAGGCGGGTTTCTGATAAACAGCATAAATAAATAAATAAATAAATAAATTTGTATATTTACCGACGGACGGTACACGGCCCCATAAGTGGGAGCGATCATGTGTATGGTGAACACGTTTCATAACATTAAATAAAAGTTTACTAATAGCATTTCGGATCATGATTACTTTTCCTTGAGTCCTAGACCCGCGCAACTCATATGTAAAATTTACGGATGTTTGTATCGTCAGGAGTAGATAATAAACGAAGGGACTATTAGGCTGCAAAGACACAGGATTTGGTATGGTATGTAATGACATGTAGTGGGTAAGCTAGCTGTAAGCTATTATCAAATGTTTTTTATACCAACTTCTGTCAGTGTTTCTAGTGTTTGCTGTGAGTCAAATATCTTCAGAGCATTTGGTATAGTGAGGAAGGTCTGAAGGAGATTTCGAAAGGTGACATGGCTTGTACACATGCGTATCTGTAGGGGTAGTTTGTTCCACAAATAAGTGTATCTCACTAAGAAGAAATTCGATCGAATTTTATGATTTGAAAAGTTTGTACGTATCAAGTAGCCGCCATTACGTGTGGGGTAGACTGCAGTCTTCCGCAGTTCAAGTGCGGTGTTGTCTGCGTAAATTCGTTGGTTTATAATGTAGTAGAAGAGAACGAGGTTGTTTTTTAAGCGTCTCAGCCAAAGTGGATCCAGCTGCAGTCTTCGACAGCGATCATAATAAGTCAGGTTTGAGCAGCGTCCCATGTGCAGTTTGGTAAATGATCGTTGGACATTTTCTAGAGCCGTTCTGTCTTTCTTTCTCAATTGGCTGTGAAGGATAGTACAATACTCCAGAGTCGGTCGTACGATTGTCTTGAATGATTCAAGTCGTACTTCAGGTAGGGAGAAAGTTCTGGTGATATATCCGCATAGCTGCCTCGCTTTCGCAACCTGATAAAGAATATGTTCGGAGAAATTGAAAGAGTTGGAGTACCTAATTCCTAAGTCCCGAACTGACTCAGACGTTGGGATCACGTTTCCGGCAAGTATAATGGAGCCTTCTGGGATGCGGCATCTGTACCCAAGTACTTGGGATTTCACTGCGGAGAACTTCATTAATAAGCGCCCACTAGCTATATTTAGTGCGGATAGGTCTTCACAGATGTTTCTCAAACACATATGTAGTTGGTCCGGATCGATCGATCGATAGGTCTCTAGTGTGCGGGCAAGTGCTGCCTGTTGGCCAATCTGCAGCAAAGTGCGCACGTTGAGGCATGCCGGTCTTAGCGAGACGCGAGGACTCCAAAGGGAAACCGATGAACTGACGTTGTCCGCTTGGTTGAACATGGACTTGTCGACTGGATTGGAGCGAGGCCCTGGGATTGTGTGTGATTTGAAATTAGAAGACAAGCGACTACTGAAGTATGCTGGGGGAGGCCCAAGAATTAAGGAATTGAAAATGGGGGGATATAAGTAAAGTTGGAGCGGGACGATAAGGATGAAGAATCGCAAGAAGGGATATAAGAAGACGGGAAGGCTTGAGTAGTAGCATCCAAACCCCTATCCACCCTGCTCGATGCAGCAGATAGGGCACCGTTGATTATCCTCTGCGGTGGCCAGCGCATCAAGTAATTGTTGTAGGAGAGTTTCATTGTATTGCGTGAGTAGAATACTGTCAGGTTGCCCAGGCCTAGACAGGAGAACGATTAGGGTTCTCAACCAAAGCCTTTGGTTCAAAAACCTGACCGCAAGGCAGCGGGTTTTGGCACTGGACTACGGAGCCCGTTTTATGAAATGAGGAGCCACCCCCATTCCAACCCCCAACCAGGAGGACCAGGAGGCTGAGTTTGTCTGGCCTCTAACCATTGACCAATCTGGTATGAGTGGCTCTGAAGGCGCAAAAAAAGCACCACCCAGCATAGCTCAATGGATCTCTGAGGCACGCAAACCATCGCACCACGGTAAGGTCCAGCCTCATTGCGATGGGATATTGGCGAATAGCGCTCACCTGATTTTTAGCAGCATCCGCCTTCAGCTATGGGTGCTTTTTCTTGCCAAACAGATTGTCGCGAGATCTGTTTGGTTGGTCAGTGGCCTCTGCGCCAAGTCAAGCGTCCGCCGTTGATGGAATATTGGGCATGACAAAAGTTTAACGATCCGATGAATGTGAGGCAATGCGTGAAGCATAACTTGGTTGGAGTTAGGATCTCGTGCGTGACCCCGATGTTTAAGCGAACGCCGCTTATGCAATGGCTCGACGGGTGTGCGTTTGATGGTGTTTTCAAGTCACGTGTTTTGCCCAGCCACAACGTGCAATATGGACGACGAGATGAACCACGGGGGTGGACACAGGGACCGGGCGAGCATACGTACCGATATGGTCTCGTTGAATAAGTGATTTGGATGGGTTTCAAGCGAAATTGTTCTTAGTCAGATCGCAAACAATGCAGCAGCGCTCGTACGAGTATTGGCAATGTTTCCAATATCCGCCTTGCACATCATCAGATTGAAATGAACGTGGACTTACTAAACACCTCTCGAAGTGGTCTTGTAGTTAAGACCAAAATTAGTCTCGTTGATTTCGAAGCGAACAATTTGTGCGCATGCCTTTCTACACGGAAAGCACCGAAAGTGCAAAGTATAGAGGGAAGAAGAAGAGTAGGGAA
The DNA here is from genome assembly GCA_944474145.2 of Dicrocoelium dendriticum. Classification (NCBI taxonomy): domain Eukaryota; kingdom Metazoa; phylum Platyhelminthes; class Trematoda; order Plagiorchiida; family Dicrocoeliidae; genus Dicrocoelium; species Dicrocoelium dendriticum. Next base: position 3,906,620 of record OX104071.1, read on the forward strand.
CATATCCAAGTGACTTGGAACGTTAAGCTAAATCAAATTAGTATGGGCACTCAACTCTTAGATGAAATCTGTTGGCACAAATCAAAAAATCGTCACAGGGCATAAAGGGTGCTACCGCACGTCAAATAATTCAAACCCGCAGTTGCCAGAGTGAAGGTGGTTGGCGTAGAGTAGAAACCCAGTTTTGTGGTGCAGTTCGCAACACAAATGTATCCATGGGGTGCTACGCTACAAGCATAGGCATAGGGACATTAAGTGGTATGGTGTAGATCAACTGCCTGAGACATTTACACTAACATGAGATTTTTGCTGCCCTAGAGTGGGAAGCTGTAGTTCTGCGGACAAGCCCTCCATAGCGTGGTAAAGGTGAACCGCATCCTGTAGCAGCTAGTGGACCTGTGTCACAGGTTATACAGTTGCGTCAGTCGCTGCATCATACTTGCCAGCGATGAGCCATATTCCTTTGGGGACGAAGGTAGAAACATATTGCCGCCTATTCCCAATTATACATAACGGACATCCTGCGCTTTTCTATTGGATACGAAGACTGTATCTTTCGTTATGAAGAGTTCACCTTGAGTTGTGAGTGGCTGCAATCAGGTAAGCAAATGACAATGCGGACAAAATGCATGTGATCTCGTTTGGAAACCAGGCAGGGATGAGCAGCCAACCGCATACACAAACAGAATGTGAGCTTAGTTTAAACCCTTCTAGCCGAATGTATATGTTAATGTGTTTAAAACATTAATTATTCGTAAAAGTCACTAAAATGCAGATGCCAAATTAGGTAGCGCTATTTACTTTACTTCTAGAACATATATAAAAAGGTACTTTTGAGCATGCTGCAAAATCGCGACATCCGACAAAATGGGCAAAATAGCTGCTGAACATATTTCACCGTTTCAGTTATATACTTGTTTTATCAATGCGGCAACTGGTCAATTCCTTCAGTCCACAATCTACTGCACAACGACTCTTTGATAACAATCATGAACAGTCAACTAAGGAGAAAGATGTGTTACTGGTGAAATTACCCAAAGCAGTTATTGCACTTGCTGAGGCACAGGTGAGCCTTGGAGTTTGTGCGACTGATCATTGTCCGGCCCTGACAATTTGAACGTTTGTATCTATGTCGTATAATATTAACCACTGACCAGTGACCCACAGAATCTGTCCAGATTTCCAACGATGCAATATCCCTACTTGGACCTTGTTATCTCCGCTTTGAACTCAGTTTGAGTTAATGACAAAGGCCGTCCCCTTTTTCACTTCGGTATTTCTTTGTTTTGTGTGAGGAGTGTTATCATTATATTCACTAAACACGCTGGATGTAGGTGGAAAACACATCAAATATGGTGCTGGAATACAAAAGAAAAGAAATAAGTGAAACAGGAACGGATGAACATCTTTCCGGAGAGTTATCAGACGGCTATTGTGCCGCAAAAGTCATATAATACCTATTCATTAAGATCGTGGATGGAGTGAATGTCTAAGCGAAGGGGATGGACACAGGCATTCATAACACGAACGTCATTGAGATCTGCTCCTAGTCACGGAAATTACTAACCTGAAAGCAAGCATGTGTTGCTGTTTCTGTAGAGATAAAATCAGTGAGTCACAGTCATGTCGATATAGTAACCACCCGCTGACCGACACCTTGTTGACACAATGGAAAAAACGTGTGGTAGTATTTCTAGACCTCACATGGATCCGATAATTAGCACTCAGTGCATCAAGAGTAACAACGTCACCCATGAGCTTATTCTCCATGGTGATGAGGCTTGGACGCTCTACAGATATATCTACTTTTAATTTGCTGTCCCGTCTTTGTATATTACAAACTGGTTGAGAAATGGTAAAAGTGCTGGCAACAACAACAACTGCTCGGTTAGCGAACTATTTGATAACGCTTGCTTCTCCATCGTCACAAATTACTGTCCTTTCTTCCAATTTCTCTCTGCTCTGCTTCTTCATGTCCACTTCTTCACTGAAACTACACCCTTGTAAGCAACTTCACTCTACTCTCCCGAGGTCTAGTAATCGCTTCTATGCAAACGCAACAAATAAACACAGTAAAGAAATGTACTTATCAGCTTGTAGTACAATGTTGACATTAGTGCGAATAACTTGTGGAAGTAGGTAAACTATGTTCTCGCTTGCACCGATATCAGGTTCACCGGGAACAAAACCAATTTTCCTGGAGAATGTATCAAAGGAATGCACAATTGCTTTTGTGTATCTCAAATCACAGAGATCTTGTATCCCCACTTGCATGGTATCTTGGGAATTTATTGCATCAGGGTGGACTTCCCTTCCAATGGGACCATATGTTCGTCAACGGTTAACATTTGGTCCTAACAGAGATTGAAAGTTTCAAGTTTAAGCCTTGGCATCTCTTTTAGGACAATAAAGCTAAACTTGATAACTTTCATAAGTTAAGTGAGTACCATTTAGCGTGAGCCCAAATAGTGACTCCAAAAGACAGATGGAGTTGCACGGAAACTTCTCTTTGCACAGCTAGAGGTTCCCTATTGCCTAGCTATAAAAAAGCGACACCGTTGACGTCGCTAGCCAGGGGAACGGGAAATACATAGCACACAGGGAGGTTGCGTGTTGCAACCGAAATGAAAGCCAAGCAAAAAGGCAATGCTCTACTCAGGCTTTCGAACTCAGCAATCAGTTCAACAATACTCATCGGTCGCACAGGTGCACAATGCAATTACTTTAGTTAGCATTTTACACACACAAACCGGGGGAATCTCCAGACTGCTACAAAGCCTTCCCACAGAAGCAACTGTGTAAGCAGTCCTTGGATCTACGAGAGGACTGTCTGTCGCCGATCAGCCTTCTGCGAGACCAGGTTGTGAAACCTGATGCACCTGCTAAGGGTGAACCATGCACTCGGACCCTAGCAGCCTCCCACCCGCGCCCACACTACCATGTCGAAAGGGAAAACATATTTGTGCAGGGACGGTTAGTGAAGATCACGTTGGTGGTTGAGCAGCAAGTTCGTTGTGTTTCCAGTTCGGATGCGGCGATCAAGCGAAACGTGAAACCAAGCGGCAGTGACGTAGCAACAACTTTTGCCGCCCATGGCGGAAGTAAAATTGTCGCCCCCCCCTGGAAGTTTTAAATCCAAAAATCCTCAGAATTGCTAACAATCGTTAAATTGTTCGTTTCATACAACAAAAAGCAAAGCTCTAATTTTAGAGTGCAGTGTAAATGCAGGTAATTGTATTGTTACAATACTAGTGTTCGAATTCCACAGATAAACTTTTCGTGCATTAATCAAGACAAAATATTGATGAACTATCAATATGCAATCCATTGGTAGGTTTCCTGTCTATGGTGGAACTGCTAATCCCTGAACCTTTTCTGGTTCATTTATGATTAAAAGTAGTTCCTCAAAAGCTTTCGTTTTCCAAATGAGCTCTCACATCTGGCAGTGTTAGCGATTTCTATAAGAAAGATACTCGGCAGCTTTCTCAAGGTGACATTTTAGATGAAGCTCAAAAGTTTGAAAGCCCCCTTAGCTTTATCGTTTCCTTAAGCTTACAACGACTACTGTAGTTTTCTCCTTTCGGCAAGGGAATCCAATGTTCTGTACCTTACTCAACTTCGCTAAGCGGACAACCATAGTTTTCCTCACGCAGCACCGCCCATTTGTTTTTTTGTGACGAAATTTCTACTTCCACTTTATCCCAGTTCAACGTAGTGTTTGAATACATTCATTGCAATGTCCATTATTTCACCCACTTCTGAAGATAGTAAACATTACGTTGTAAGCATGACATAATTTTATCGCAGATGCAATCCATTTGTTTCAAAATATCTGTGCATCTTTGATTTCTATAAGAACAGAACTCCAAATACCCAGAAACAAAATAAACGAAAGCGACAACATCGTGATGAGAATTAGAGATGCAGCTGATTTTGTGGTTTGCTTTTCCCCCTTACTCTGGGAAAGGCTTCGGAGAAGCGACGAATGCCGAGTATTACCGCATGAAACTTACACTACCTGCTGGACTATGGCCAGTCAATATTTATACCGGTGGCTTGAATCGAGATATTCCAGCAATATTAAATGAAATTAGAATGAGAACAGCCGGTCCATCGTAACAAAGATGTAACAAAAGTAACCGTCGCAGAAGCTTGATATACATGGTTGGCGGTATCCGGTTTCGGATTTGCCTGTCACTGTGGCAAGCCACAGGACGCCTGCGCCTACAGAGGGACCATGGATGGCTTGCGCTGCACCACCCACAGCTCCAACCACACACCCCATATCCAGTGTAAACCCGAAGGAATAAGACCGGGAGGCATGCGGATGGGAACCACGTTTCATCAACGGAGCCGGCCCACACTCCTTCACAAGCAAACACAAGCACGCTGTATTTGGGAAATCAAGCGCACACAAGGCGGTGGCTGGACCGTAGTCCGCTCCATACTGAGTGCATGGAACCACTCTTCGAGCCTAGCACGACTACAAGGACCGTGCACCCCGTCCCCTCCAGCAACGATCAACTGTCTCCTGGAGCCTGTATGGACGAGATAGTAGGTAAGAGACAGGTAGGCACCTTGTCAACATGCACATCAAGCGCAGCCACACCGGGGATATCAAGCAATAGCCAATCACTTGAAATAACATTATCAAAAAAGTATATCTGTTAAAGCATACGGCTATGCAGACATAACTCTTCGCTAAATTAGTATATGAAGTAAGTTGGTTAGCAACAAATCTGCTATAAGGAAAAATGTCCACAAGTTACAAAAAATGCTACAAACGCAACAAAGTTGCCGAAGAAAAGCGTAATTTGCGTAAGCAACGTGGTCAGTTAATGGAAGAATAATCAGGTAGGCAGAACAAACCAAATAAAGCGGAATGCAATTTATCCAGCTTAAAAAGAGAATTAGTATAAGTGTAAGTTGGCTTAGCCCAATTGCGGTGAAGGCGCATCAAGAATGCAACGTCACTCTCAGCTTCATATACACATGCCAGATTAAGGGAATGGTTTGTGGATGGCACAAATGTAGTTTTGGCTTGATTTCGCAGATGCCTCTCTGCACACGCGATCGTAAGCCCGCCATAACAGTGGCATTGTCGAATCCCTGGGCACGGCAATCATCAACTTGAACTCCTTCCTTCCGCCATCTCAAAGAAGTCTAGAAATTTCCTCTGCCTTTTCGCTGTTGGTCTCAAAGAACCTGATAAACAATTTCTCTACCGTCCCATGATTTTCACTCACTTGAGTTGTGTTTGAATCATTGGGAGTGTTATCGAAAATTATGACACAATAGTTGCTTGCCTTGAGCTAATCTATGATTCTGTTGCTCAGCTGCTTTACCCAAATGCTTACTATATCATTTCAAATGTGTAACCACAAAGAAAAAGTACTGAGTTTCGTTCCCAGCTAAACTGTCAGAAAAGTGTTCACAAAGGACTGGTTCATATTTGACCTATAAATGCACAAATTCTGAAAAACGCTCTCTATTTTCCCGGCCTCTTTTGTCATCTTACATATCTTCTCGGAGACCGCCAAGTGGTATGTTTCGCTTGGTGCGAAACTTGACGATAGCACGTCACCTGTTTTCTACAATTGTTACTTGTTTTTACTTCAACTAGCCGGATCGCTTGCTCCTTGCTCTTGAGGAATGTTTGAGCATGCAATTTACTACCTTTGGGTTCACATACTTTTGGGTTTTATTTCCGACAGTTTCTGAAACCCTCAAATGTCACAAAACCATATTATCACTTTGGAAGCATCCTACATCCAAAAAACAGGGCCTTTTTTGCAGGACAATACACTATCTGTTTTCAAGGTCTTTGCTCAATGTTCACAAAATCCGAAACAAATTATTCTGCTGTTGGCTTCTCAGCCTCAAGTTTCGTATTCGTTCCAGGTGGCACCACTTCTTGAATTCATGCTCAATATGCTGCCCAATAGTAGATCCGTTCGGACAAGTATGGTGAGAATTTCATGTCCAATCTTAACAGGCCACTGCTAAGATTCATAAAATCAATTGATGTGCCTGTTATGCCAGAGTGTGTTTGCACTTCCAATACTTCCACTTCGCGCGCATCTTCTGCAGCAGCTTTATAAACCTTTCCCGATGCATCCATGAGGTCAGTGACACTTTCTCTTGTCCGGATTTCAACGCTTTCAGTAACAAGTTCATCTTCCGTCTCTGCATGATAATCATTCAGCAGTTTTATCACGTTAGCCATGGAAGTAATTGTGGTGAATTTGCCATTGGGATTGAAGTAACATCTGTATTCAAATTGCCACCCCCTGCCACATGCCACCCAGGGCGGACCGCCCAACACCGCCCCTGTGTTACGCATCTGCCTAGGAAGCGACCAACCGACGGCGTACAGATGGATAGCAGAATGAAAAGTGCAGCGCAAAATGCATAGTAATCCATAAAAGTATGCAAAGCGAAAAACGTGCGAAGCTGTTTTTGGGTTTGCAAGGTTTTGTTTGCTCTTCCTTTGGTGATTTCAAAATTATTTTGGTCTTTTGGCTTGGTTTATCGCAATTAGATTCCAAGCCGCCTAGGTAAGCTACCAATCCGGAAAAGTACCAGACACGCGTTTCGCCCTATTGGGGCTCGTCACTGGTGCGCATCCACCGGTACCCTACTGGGGATCGAACCCATGGCCACTAGAGGCTAACGCCAACTAGCCATCAGCTTATGTCACTGAGCCATGGGGGACGACAGCCGACCATTATGAAGTGAAACCTAACTGCGATGTAGCCCGACCAATCCTTCACTGCCGCGCAGGCTACTGCCCGTGCAGAGGACAATGGTTGGCCGTCACGGTCAGGTCTTCCCTTGCCAGCGTCGTGAATCTACACAGTAGCTTTGAATACTGTTAGGGCTTCGATTTAGCCTTTGTTTGTAAATTTTGGAAAATGTTTTTGTGCGCATAACTATCTCCAAGGAATGCTCTATGGGAAGTAGCAATCGCTAACGAAATCGGAAAAGCGTATTTCCCTACCAACTCGGTTGATGGTGGGTCATGAAGGGGTGACGTCGGTTGAAGCTGACGGTTCCGCTGGAGCGGATTGACTGGTCTGAGGTTGCGACGCTGGCCTTGATGGCGCAGGCTGTGAAGATGCTTGTTGCACCGAAGAGTCAGAAGTATTGCGCTGAAGGTTGTCTAGGTAGGGATCAACTGGTTGAGCAACAACGTTGGCGGCTAGGTCGATATTGGTGCCAGGTGATAAGCTGATCTGAAGAATGCATGAAAGAGCGTACGCGACGGGATTAAGAGCATCTGGGACATGTCGTACGTCTAACGTGAGCTGAGAACCGGAGTCTAGATGTCTAGTTTCTCGTAAAAGTACTTGTCTTTTGCACCCTTGATTGCGCAGATCAATGACTTGTGGTCGGTGAAAACTATGTAATGTCGACCTTCGAGATAGTGACGGAAGTATTTGATACCTAAATAGGTTGCTATCACTTCCATACCGAAGGTGTTGTAATGCGATTCGGCATGTTGCAAGAGCATCGACAAGCAATCTAGAGGTATCCATCGATGATGGAGGAGTTGTTGAAGAACGGCGCCGACGGCGACGCCTTATACGTTAGTCGTAAGAGAAAGTGGCGCAGTTGCGTTTGGTTTAGCGGGGAGTGGTATTTTGCAGACAGTGTCTTTGGACAATGAACAACGATATATTACAGGTAAAAAGCGATCGCTTTACAAGTGCAGCAGGATGGTTGAATTGAAAGCAAACACAAGTGTAATTCGTCAATTTAGGTGTCTAGCGATTCAGATGCCCTTCTTCATTGAACTATGCTAGAATGCGTATTAAATTGTTACCGTAGAGTAATATGGGGAAGTAATATGGGGAAGGTATGTCTTGAGAACAAACGAAACGACAACGCTCAGTCGTGTGCCGCTTTCTTGGAATGACGCAATTAATGAATGCAGTTGTAGTATATCCGAAGTATGTTCCACAACAGCAGTTGTAAGTAGTCGAGCACAAAAGCTGAGAATGAGCACCGTTTGGTTGCGTTTGGTTGACGTAGACATCACTGCTTTACATGTCGTAATGTAAGTGGATAAGCGAATCATCCAGACGTCTTTTGAATACCGTTAGCGTGGAGAAAGAAACAACGTATGTGGAAATAGCGTTCCAGTGTTGGCACACACACAAAGGGAAAAGCAATTCTGGAGGCATTCCAGCCAGCTGTTTTGTGTGGCCAGCTCTAACGTGTGTTCTCTGGGTGTGGTATTGCGATTTAGCTTTAGTAGGTGACGACAAGAATGGTTTGGATTCTTCAGGATCATTAGCAAGTCAGGATCACTCAGGATCATCAGGTCAGGATCATCAAGTCAGGATCATTACCAAGTCGCCAGGCAGGCGTCGATATTGTCCACTGTAGACCCCGAGGGATTTCAGCTTTAAGCTGTAAGGGAGACGAAACCAGCCCTTTACATTCTTGGTCGCCCTTCGTCGTGACAGTTCAAGAGCGGTAATGTCTTGCTTTTGCCATGGCTGTCAGGCGTGGATGGCGTACACACAATGAGGCCGAATGTAGGCGTTGAGCATCTGAGAAAAGTTGGAAGGATCAAAGTGCCCGAATGTCCTCCGCAAAAGATCGAGGTGTTGATTAGCTATTTTAGAGGCTTTCTAGGCCTCACGGGAACAACGTAGATCTTCCTACACTGTCACGACTAGATTGCATTCCGCTGAAAGGCGCTGCAATAGTTGATCCCCCAGTCTGTATTCGCAAATGGCTTTATGGCGTATGCCCAACACCTTGCACTTCGTTGCGTTGAACTGAAGTAGGTTCTGAGTCGATCATTCGTAGACCCTGTCAAGATCGTCCTGAAGTGCTGCATTGTTGCTGGTTGTTCTAATGGCTCGCCATATCTTGAGATCATCAGCGAATAGTAAGGAGTTGGAGGTGATTACTGTTGCGAAATCCTCTATGTAAATCAGGAATAGTCGTGGACCAAGCACTGAGCCCTGGGACACTCCGCACTTAACGTCGATTGGGTCAGATATGACGCCTCGAGCTCCTACATTCAAATGCCTTTGAAGCAAGAAGTCACCTATCCAACCAAGAATTGGGTCACCAATTCCACAACACTGCAGCTTGTGAAGGAGGATACGGTGGTTCAAACGGTCGAAAGCGTTTGAGAAGTCCAGATATACTGCGTCAACACCTACGCCGGTGTCGACGGTCTCAGTCCAACTGGATCTAGCAAGTAGCAAGTTTGGAGTGCATGATCGGTTCTTGCGAAATCCATGTTGTGCTTGTGCTGTGCTATTGCGTTCTTCTATGTAGTTCATGAGCTCCTCGGCAACAATCACTTCCATGATTTTGATGAGCACCGGAAGTAGTGTTATTTGGCGATAGTTGGTCGTATTTGTACTAATTGCCCCTCCCCTTATGGATGGGAGTGACAATGCCCCGCTTCCACATTGTTGGCACGCGTATTTCATCGAAGCATCGGTGGAAGAACTTGCGGAGTGGCTCCACCAGGTTTACTGCAGCCAATTTCAACGCTTTTGGACGATTATTATCAAAGCCGGAAGAGATATGCCCGCGCAGGACCTTCAGCATTTTCATAACATCCGCAGTCGTACACGTGATGTGGCAAACTACTGGTCGTGGTACACGTGCGGGAACAGTGTATGCGGCGATGTGGTGCTCTGGAAATTCGGGGCGAGTTGTTGACCTAAGACGTTGGTGTTGCGGGCACGTCAAAAATTCCCGCAAAAACGCGCCAGAAACTCCGGCATAATAGCTGTGGGAAGCGGAGTCCAATTCCTGCCCACAACGCAGTAGTGTTCTGCCACTCCGAGGCACGGCCAAACTGTGCACCTTTGGACAATGGCCTTTTACGAACTACCACCTCGTCGTGGTATCAATTTTCTTTAACTTTATAGCCCATAGCATTGGCGGTGATTCGCCCTTCGTTGGTCGTAAAAAAACCCACAGAGGACCGCTTGCCTTTGCTTTCTCTTCGCCTCAGTTGGGAGTCGGTCAGGTCACGTGATTGCTGTGAGTCGTTAGCTGGCCAGCCTTCGCGTTTAAGTCATTAGCGCGCGCCTATCGTAACCCCCTCTCGTGTGTGTCCGTTCCGAGGGCTCAGCGTCTACCGGAACACGTGCGGCTAGGATCGTCCTTACGCCCGCTCAATTTCCGTCTCACCTGCTAAGCTAACGTCATCAGGTCAGCGCAACACCGTTCGATTGGCCAGCGTTACAAGGAACTATCGTAGGCGTGCTCCAACCGTGCCGGCGACAATCTTATCAGGTAATTACGCAATCATCTCAAGAGGCGTTCCCCCAATTATAACAGTTGCCCGCCTCGGTTGCGGTTTGTGCGAGTCCACATAACGTGTGTAAGTCGCGAATTCCTTGCAGCAATTCGCTGAGCTTGTTAACCTGTCTGTACAGGAGCTTGGGTTTAGAAAGGAATTTCTCAGCCATCTTCTGTTGGTGCTGTATTTATCTTCGCGTACCAGGTTTACGCAGTGATCCCTTTGGATAGTGTAGGCTTCCCATGTTTCGGCACTCGATGACTCCTTGTATCTTCGCCAGAGTAAATTCCTCGTGATGATACACTTCCATGTCCTGCTGCGTATGAATGATTTTACTATGTTCGCTTGCGGTCTTTTCCTAGAAGCATTAGTTACTAACGTGTTGAATTGGTGAGCAAAAGCAGACCAGGCGACATCGGGGGCTCTTTCTGTTAGAAATGCCCAGTTTGTAGCATTTATAAGTTTGATTAGAACTCCGTAATCAGTAATAAGCTGACACTCCTCTGCGTTTTCTGAGGAATACTCTGCATAACAGATGTAATTGAACATGAGTGTTGCATGGTCCCTACGGCCCAAAGGACTCGCTATCGATAGCGTTTCGAGCATTAGCTCTTCGTTGGTGAATGGGAGATCCAGGATACCCGGTTTGTTTCCCATCCTGAATCTTGTAAGAGATGTGATGTGATTGTAGAGCTTCTCGAAAAACAGTCCGACGTTGTCTGAGAAGAGAAAAGAGTGGTGATTACCGCGGAGTGATTCGGTCACTAGATGAATAATCCTCGCCCAGTGTGGGAGAAAACGTCGATGGTACTTAACCACGCCAAGGAATATGCATAGCTGTTTGAAGGAACTAGGAACAAGATAATCCTTCGGTGCCTGGATTTTGTCTGGCAGACCTTCAAAGCCAGAGGAGGATATTCTGTGGCCAAGAAGGTCGATGGCATTCTGGCCCATTTCAGTTTTCTCGGGGTTGAAGGTAACCCCATGTTGCGTCAAGCATTAGAATAGTGCGTCTAGTTGATAAATATGCTCATCGTCAGAAGAGCTGACGGTGGGAATGTCGTCTAAATAAGGAAAAACACAGAATCCTCGTGTTAGCACACAAATGAAAGGCTGAAACACTTGAGAAGCTTTGCTGAAGCCGAAAGGCATTCGATGGTATTCGAAAAGGACAAACGGTGCACCGATGGCTGTTTTAGCAAAATCGTCTGGAGCCACAGGCATTTGGTGGTAGGCGCGGACTAGGTCGACTTTGCTAAAGATCGACTTACCAGTTGGCGCTGATGTTAAAGCGTGCATGTGGGGAGTAGGGTATGTATTCAGAAGGATACTTTTGTTAAGCGTCCTGCAGTCACCACAGGAGCGTCAGTCACCGGATTTCTTCGGCATCGTGTGTAATTGTGATGCCCATGGATTCTTGGAAGGGCGGATTATTAACAGTTCGCGAATATGTTCGAATTCCGTCTTAGCCGCTTTGTGCTTGTCTGGGAATAGTTCGCGAGGACGGGCGAAAACATGTGGACTATTAGTCGCGACGTAGTGTAGGACGTTTGACGTCAAGGGAGGCAAGTCGTTCGGAACGCGAAGTAGTTCAAGATGCTTGTCGCAAATGTCTGTGAAAGACTGTGTAGACTGAGGTAGGACACGAATGTGAGTCATAGCGGCCACGTTGGCGTTAGTCCCAATAACAATGAGCTGTGTTCGAGGGTCTACAAGTTTCTTCCTTTTAGCGTCAAGGATAAGCTCGAAGTGGGGCAGTGTGGAAGAAAGTCTATGCCTACGATAGCGAGAGGTACAGCTTGTACTATGAAACGCCAGAGAAAGGTTCGCCGAAAGCCTAGCTTAAACGTTAGCAACTTTTCGTCGAAGGTTGTGATTGGTGTGCCAGTGGCCGCATGAAGTCTGGTCAGCGAGGATGTGACCACCTCATCTGAGCTACGGGGTATAACGCTAACTTTGGCTCCGGTGTCCACCAAGAACTCGGTACTGGAAGTTAAATCCCTAACGCGGACGAGGCAACTTTGGTGTTGGCCGGTCGCATCCGTCGCCATTACGGGCCGGCCGAAAAGTTTCCCTGCAAATCGATCTGCCTTTTGAAATCGCTATCTGGGCGCCCGCTACACGCTACTTGCTAAATTGGTGAACCCACGTTCAGAAAAACTTCAAAGCCGGATATTTCAAATTTTTCTCCTTTGAGCTCATTCTAATTTTCCCAATATTTCGGTTTATTTTTGCGTACGGTAGCATATTTATTTATCCATTTTTAAACCATGGATTCTGTAGACCATAAGATAGTGTCTCCGGTTAGTGTCATGTCTCACTCTCCCGCGTTTTTGGCACATGAATATACTTTGTTGGTTTGCTACCAAGAGAGCCGAATATAGTGAAAAATGCACATCCCATACTATGGCATATAACTGGTAAATTTTCTATCTCAGATAATGCATTATGGTGAATTAATAGGATCTATGAGTGATATATTAGTTAATTACTTTTGATTCCGTATAACTCACCTCCAAATATGTAAAAGTCCTCAAAATTTTAAACCAACATTCACACTGAACCCACATTCGCACTCGCTACATTCAAGTATTCGTAACTTTAAATCAAACACAAAATGCGGCCAAGTGTTATGCAGATGGACACCAGTGTACGTCCAGCAAATGACAACATTGACACCGAATGGAAATATGTACAATGTAAGCAACGTTTGAAAAAACAATGGTTTTAGGCGTTTCCTCACATACGGCGTTATGAGATTAACAGCATGAATCTGATTGGCAGTTGTTTGCTATGACCCAGGTTTTGGCATACGTATAGGATGGGAACAAAACCTGTGGAGTAGACTTATGCTACTTAGAGTCACTAGGAAGGTTACGGGGAGTTTACAAGACCTTCGATAGGAAGTTCGTTACATTGTTGATGAAAGTAGGAGCAGAACCATCAACGGGAGAAACTTCCAAGCACTCGATATCACTTCAGTCTTCTTGTTTACACTGAAGCCCATGGTTTTGTCTTTCTTCTTCATTGGTTCATTTCTAGTCGCATTAAATAACTTAAATTTCTCCAAATACATCAGGAAAAACCGATTGTCCATAGGAGATGTAGGTTTTTAGTTACATTGCTATGGAGAAGTTGGTATAAAAAGGATAGGAAATCTCGCACGCTCATAACTTATGCCGCATTATAAGAAGACATTTGACAACAATTAAGGCAAAACGTATACCTAATTGATTTTGCAAATTTAACTTGAAATAAGCTTAGTGCAGAGAATGAAAAAATAACAGCGCATTGAGGAAGTAAATAACACAGAGCACATTAATGGTACATAAGACCCGATTTACTCTTCAGTTCCAAACACTATCAGAACAAGCATTGTTGACGATATCATGGTCAACTAAACGCAGAATTCAAGCATGGGAACTTGGGAACGTTAACTAGACACCTTGCTGGGTCTCTACTGAGTAAGAGGAAGTTATTATCTTCAAACAAGTAATTCCCTTCATAATTCCAACTAAGAATAGCAGAAGACACAGACAATTGGATGACGCTGTCATCACATGCCTGTAACCAACGAAGGATTCAAAAGCAAGGTCAGAGTGAATCGATTTGTGGCCGATTGGTGGGCTTCATGCTGCCACGGAAGGCTGGGCATCAGTCAGTCATCTTCAAACACACAGCGGGGCGCACTGTCGATCGATAACATCAGTCTGAAGGAGCTTGAATATCCGAGGTTTTTAACTGCACATTAGACCTGTGAACTGGGCCTTGGAGTTGAGCTGGTGACCAGAGCTCTGTAAACGCCCCATAATTGCTGTCAATCTTGCTTCTCTATACGCCCTGTGCAGCAGTCGAATGTTCCGTCTGTTTGAGAACCCACTTTTGCATGCATCGAGTAGCGCAATCAGATTTTGCTCAGCGGGTGGCTACATAATGAAGCAGAATGCAGGAAATGAAAGCCATGTTTCACAAGCTGAGTACGGGTGATCACATGATGAAAATCACCACAAAGCGCATTAGAGGTTCAGTGAAATGGGCTTACAATGCAGCTGAACTACGTTGCCCATGTCAACAAGCTCACCGCTTAGGTGTACCCTCAAGACACTGATAACGAGGCAGTGCATGTCCCATTGCTTATACGAGTTCAACTGTAGCTGCGAACACAGCTATATGGGGCGCACTAACCGAAGTTTAGATGTCAGGATCAATGAACACATTCCTAGGTGGTTACGAAGTCGAATAGTTTCGGCGACGGCGGAATCGGCTGAGTTGAAAATGGAGCTGCCGCGACAATCACAAGGCACTTCCTAAGCACCGGCCACCGAGTTAACCTTGATGAATCATTCACTGTCTTGATGCGAAATCAGCGACCGCACATTCTCAGGCTATTGGAAACCATCGTTATCGATCGAGAGCAGCCGCTGCTTTGTGTGCACAAACAGTTGACTGTGAAACTTAAGGTACCGTGGTAGTGTGAAGCGTGAGGATTGGCCAACGCTTGGCTAACTATTTATCTCGTTTAGCTGCGCTTTTAAATATCTATGAGTTCTGCATTCTTTGTGGCTGAGGAGCTTGCAAGAAACAACTGAGTCATCGCACGGTCTACGTCCTCTTAGTTTTCTGTTTGGAATTAAAAATAAATGAATAGTTTATTTTTGGTAGTGCGAGGCACTCCTGTAAAGGCATGATCATCGTAATACAAACATGTATGATCGGTAAATGCACGAAAGAATTTCAGACAAACCAGTAACATATCTGTATGTATGCATGTAGTTATTTGTTTGTATGTGCAAGTAGTCGGGTTGAGTGAATTTGTTAATATGATTGAATTTGTGCTTTTGTTCGCCGGATTCTTCATCGAAGCAAGATCCAATGAAGACTTGGAATTGGATGACGTACGTGATGTGTGTAATATCCTCCGAAAGAGCGAGTGGCAGTGACTTTATTTAGTGGTGAGTCACATCCGCCACGTCAGTGTGTTTAGACAGATATTTGTGGCATTTTATAGGTAACACTGCCGCCGAACGGGATTAACCTGAAACACCCAGCTGGCACCGCGAGGAGGTTGTTCGGCTAGCCAGCCAAAGGGAAATTCTTGTTTCAAACTTCTATTTTTACTCAGAATTTAATAGTTTCACATACGAGTTGAGATTAGATTCGTTCTACTCAGTTGCTTTCAGTATTGCGTGTGAGCTGATAAGAGCTACCCCGATTCAGCACGTTATCTTTAAAGCATCCCGCCAACTTAGGCTTTTCGAAATTTGCGCACCCACACTGTTTGCAGTCTTTTCTCAAGTGTCCGGTTACCCTTAAATGTAAGTACTCTCCAGCTCCTGCCCGACAAGCTACTGCTTTGGAAATCACATTCCAAATATTCTCTTTTTTTGCTTCAACCTGTTCGATGTTCAACTAAGCGCATTTTAAAATCGTGCAAAGATAGGTAGGAACTTACAGCTTGTATAATCGGTTCCATAGAAGTGCGTGTTTTAGGTCAGGGCCATCAAACAGTTTTCAACATGGGCAGGATCAATGGCAAAATCACTAGCGTGGGCTGTAATAACAATCTGCACAACATTCGCGAGCCGGACTGAGAAATGCGAAAAATAAGCTCAATAAAACGAGTCGCTCTGTTTTTACTTTTTTTTATAAAACAATGAAAACTAAAATATTCGGGTACTTACAAACATAATAACTATCTTATTGAAGCATCAAAAAAGCTGGAGACCTCAAGTCATTGCCAGAACCACAGCTCATCAGAATTATACATAAAGTTAAGTATCTACGGTTCTAGAAAGTTATCACATAGCTGATTTTGTATAGCCGGTAGAAGCATACGGTCTTCGTTTGCTTTTGATTGCAGGTTCACCTGATTCAGCTGGCTTAGGTAAAGCTCATTTGTGCTAGCCAAATATACTTTGTCTGATTGTGGGAATCGACAGGCGATCACGTTCTTCGGGTCGTTAGCATTAGGACTCTGGAAAACCTTAGGTCTTATCTGAATGAAAAAGTTAAACAATTTACTTGCAGTTCCCGCCAGTTCCACTTCATCTATTCCTTAAATTTGGCGTGCTGCCCAGACACCTCAATGATCATTTAAGTATGATTCAAGTGTAGCTTTGTTCGAACACACTTGACATGATCTACTTCAACATCATGCTAGAAACTTGTAACGGTGGGAGGAAATAGGAACTAAAAAGCAGTTAAATAAGATGTTTATCAGACAGTATTGTAATCAAAGGGAAATTATGGGACTATTCGAACTGGCTTATTTCCAGAAAAAGAGTACTCACTTGAACACTTGCAAAGGTCAAATGTTCTATGGTTTCAACATATCCCCATCTGCAAATGTGATGAGCCCTGTATTTAAGATGACAAACCTTTTTCTCCTTGGAAGTTAGGAAATGTAGGTTGTAACACAACACTTTAATCCACTTCCGAGAAAGAAGAGGCATCGTGATGTAGCGTAGGTTAACGGTCAACTTTTACTTTATAATTGGATATCTCTCACCAGGTTTCTAACCGTCTGTCTTATTGATGGGTCAATCTTCTGCTTAAGTTCCGGGATAGACAAACCAGTTGAAAAGGTGAATGTGGCGACCCAAAAGATAACTTATTTTTTACGCACAATGTTTTTTCTGCTAAGTTGCACATCATTCTTTCTCGTTGTAATCCCATTACATTGCGGCCATATTTGCCTACATCCGGCTCAACACGCTTCTGCTCTGTGAGTTACTGTGTCGACTCTTGCTCCTTTCTCTCTTCACCGGTCAACATCCTCTTTTAGCCTGTCGAACATAGATCACTGTGTCTGACTCCGTTTGCCTTTTGATATCCTCGCTCGATTACATTCCATGCAATCGGTTAGCGTTTAATAACCCAATAAAATGATGAACTCAACTAGCACGCGCGAAAATGGACATTTTATCGTTATGCATATTCGTTGAGTTCGTTTCTTTACGGGAGGTTATAGTTGAATTTGTGTTTGGCATGAGTTTAGTAGTTCTATCGCATTTTTGTTCATTTTTGTTCTTTAGTATGTACATCTCGCAAGTAGCATCTGATTCGTTTCTCAGCTTAGGAATGCTAACTTTGATTGTTCCGGATTTCATGGAGCACAGCTCAGATATGGGTTTTCCATTTTTGAGATCAAGCTCTAATGTAGGAGCCTTCAGACGGATCGATCAATGTACAATCGGATTGTCCCACGCCTTCATTCATCGGTTGTGACGCTGGTTCAGAATACTCTACACTGTCCACCGAAGGACGCACTGCGTGGAACGATGAATCAGGTGTGTTTAAGGGAGTTACAGCCCAGTGCACAGGCTCAATTGGAACGGCTAAATAGTCTCAGGCTGGGCATTTATAAGCCATCGGCTTTGCTCCTCTAAATTCAGTGGGTTGCTGGTCTCTTATTCATAAGCGCAGAAGGGATAATGGAGTTATGGCGTGTAGGTCGCCCAGAGCTATTGCCGGTACCGCTGACCATGTTTTTAGATAAACCTCCAAGAGAACTAGCTACCATAGCAGGCACTGCGTTCAAACGTCTTACGCCTCAGACAGCCGATAGTCTCTGTGCCGTTTTCACAACAAAACAATGGGTGTCGTAGTTGCTCAGAGTCGCCAAGCCAAACTGATCCTAAATGCGAGGAAATTGCGCTAGTTTGCATTAGACTAGCAGTAATAAAGCATTTGAAGCTAGGTACGCCACAATGGACGAGGACCACGTGTTGGCTAGCGTACATCAAAATTCGTCTATGCCTTCGCCAAGCATGTTGTAACGTTGCCCTGCCTCTGCAGTCCGTCTGGGGCACCGCCAACCCAGCCGGGAAAAAACGGTAGACAAGACCCGCTAGATCGGTGTGTATCAGGGACAGATCATGATTAAGTTTATAGGTCATATGCGTTCAACGCCGACTGTACGTTGCTAGACTGATTGATGTTATCTGTCCAGAAGCACGTTCAGACGTGTTCTCAATCTTCAATCTTTGGCTGAATTCACCTTCATGTCTACACTGCAGAAACCCGTGCCACGATAATGAACTCGCTTTGCCAGCTGCCCTGGATCGCACAGCATTCTGTGTCGTGAAGGGCGAACTGCGTCAGTTAGCTTTCCGCGAGGCTTACTGTATGCCGAGTTAGCGTCTCAAAACCGTGTCGCAGCATTTAACCGCTACGCCTGACTAACACATCCCATTTCGAAATAATTCTACTTGCGTAGCGTTCGAACCTGTTTGTTTATTGCTTTTTGTCGCTGGAACTATCTGTAGTTTACCATTCGGGCTGCAATGTGCGTCAGTTGTTGCTTACAGCTTCTGTTGTGATCCATTTAATCGCCGGCCATCGTCTTTCATGCCAAACGTGCCTGTCATTATGTCCCACGGTAAGCATATTCGTTCCGGGGACGTTGAGCTTTGCCGTGATTCAGCCTCGGCTGATTGACGTGCCTGACCCATTTCTCATTTCCATCTATTAGCTCAAAGATGACTGGACCATTTTTCTCGATTACTGTTCCCGTCGACCAGAAAACTATGACCGAAGTGTGTTATCATCATCGTCAGTATGATGAGAAAGATAGATACGGCCGGGCTCCCTGCGTTAAGCAATCCTTAGCTGTCTCAGAAACCCGTACAGTCCGTATGCTATCACGACCAACTTGTCCAAAAGTGACGAAATACATCATCTGCTTTACGTTGAGCCCCGACTTTCTTGCTTTACTTTCTAATCAACACGGGAGCGGAAGTGAGCGTCAGCTCTGAGAACGCAAACGACAAGCACTCAAAGTCAACGTACCACCTGAGTTCGGCCAATAGTTCATTGATATTTTCATACGATCAGCGAATGATTAGCCTATACCACAATTTTCGTGCAGATTTTCAGTGAGTTTTCAAGGTCACATCTTTAACCTTCGCAACTTATGATATCAATTTTTTCGACCATTTTGGATTTCTCGTTGGTACTGATTGCGACCGGCTCTTAGATGACCGTACAAAAGTAAGGAATGAAGGCGTTATCTGAGATACCCAGACAAACAGTCCCGCTTATCGAATCGCCGACGCGACTTCAGACTACGCAAGCTTACACTTTAAATACCAGCGACTGGTACCACCAGATGCAGCGCTGCCATCAATCACGATATGGGTCACTCACCGCATAGTCACTCGTGATTAGCCAACGAGCGCCCGACCAAGACGACTCGTCTCAGACAAGCTACGTGCCGTGCGGTTAATTCTCTCACACAATTCAACTCAGCATCGTCCGACCATTCAACAGTCCATGGGCGTTACCACGCCAAATGGTCCCGAAGATGATCATTGGGACTGGCGCCCTTGTGGCAACCATCGTGTCTTGAGTACTGTTATCACGCCTGAACACTATCCGATCCCACAAATCGGGGATTCCACCGCCAGTTAAGAAAATTTGTAGTAAGATCTACTTGGAACGCTCATAGCAACAGATTCCAGTAGCAAATGCTGACATCACAAAAATTGCCATGAAGAATCTGTTTGTTTTATTTGGGCTTCTGCGTACACATTTGGTGTTAAGAAGACCGCCTAAACTTTTCAAGGTTTCACCGACCAAGTTTGTTATGTCTTAGACTTCGGCAACATGTATCTACATGATAGCCTAATCGCGAGCTCCTCACGCGAGGAGCACTTGCGCCATGTGCAAACCACGAGCGACCGTTTACCTCAACATGCGGTAACGATCAACCCAAAATAGTGTTCGTTCGATGCCGACTCCGATTGTTTGCTCGGCCATCGTCTCTCTCCTTCAGGCGTCGTTCCACCGCAGGATAAAATCAAGGCCATCATGGGCTACCATTAACCTCACTTCTTCAAACAGCGAAAACGTTTTGACGGGCACGAAAACTTTAATCACCTTTTCATACGTAGTTGTGCGTTGCTTTTGCAGCCTCTCATGTACGTTCTCTGAGGGGATTACAAGGAATTCTAGTTTCCGGTTGCATCACGCACTGCATCCCAAGCTATAGAAGTAACTATCTTCGACAGCTCCACGACCCAACAGCTACGCTGTCACACGTTCCGACGCTACCCATGTGGCAGTTGGTGGTTTTTTGCAGCAACAAGCAAAGGGTACGTAGCTACCGCTAGCGTTTTTCTCTAAATTACTGCAAAATGCAGTATCTCGTTGCAGCACGTTCGGTAGGGAACTATTAGCCATCTGTTTGTCCATACGTCACTTACGACGTCTTAAAATGCCGCACATTTTCCGCCCTCCCTGACCACAAACCGCTGACATATGTGCTGGGCTTGACAACCGACCAACGTTCTCGTAGTGAGTCGTGCCACCTAGACGATATTGTTCAGTTTACGACCGATAGAAGACATGTCTCAGGTATGCATAAGCCCGTCGCCGAAGCCCTTTCTCGAGTACAAGAGATCTGCGCTGACGCCGACAGTGTTATCAACCTGGAAGCCATCGCAACCACATAACTCAATAATCCTGACATTGATCTACTACGCAGGTCCCCCTCACGGGACATGCGACCCGTTCCGCTGACATCATCGGACGCGACCATACTTTGCGATACAAGTTTGGGCGCACCGCCTTCATAAAAATAAACAGTAAATGAGAAAAGCACAACAGCTACTCAATGGTACCAATACATACACGCCGTTAAACGAAGACATAAGTAAACGCCCGGAACGCTAAGACCGGAACATACGAGGCAAATCACAAAATTGAAACACAAAGTGAAACAGCAATGTTCGCTACTTCCGCCATTCTACGCTTTACCAAATGTGCACTAAAGCGTCCTGCCTCTCTGTCCCATTGTGTCGCTACCTGGAGCTCCAAATTACAGACTTACAAATGCGCTCTGACGATGACCATAATATCTAATAGATGGAATAGGACGCTCGATCAACTCGGCAGAGCAATTCTTTGTAGAAATGAAAACCATAACCATAGAACAGGACGAAATAATGGTCGCTTTTGATGAATCGGCGTTTTCATATCAATCGATATCAACTTGGCAAAACAAACAATGGCTTCTTATTGGAGGAGAAAGCATCGTCCGATACAAGTAGTCAAATGGACACCAGACAAATGATGGAGTTACTGGAACTGTGGCTAACAACACTTTTAATTTGCAGCGGCCAAATTTATAAACAGATATGAGGCACCTCGATGTGACAACCAATCTCTGGATTTATGGCCGAAGCAATGATGCAGGCGCTGGAACGGATAGCACACAAAAATGCGAAAACCAGAACTTTAGACACGCTACATGGCGACACTTTTGTCATTCTCAAGCGTTCCAACTTCGGGGAGAAGCACGAGTTAATCGACAACATATGTTCGAAGGCATCCAATACACCATGGAAAAGGAGAACCATTTGCAATTTCCATTCTTAGACGTTTTTATACAAAGGACTGGTTCCGGACTACTGGACACTACAGCTGATAGAAAATCAACACATACCGACCAGATGCTGAATTACGGCAGTAGTCATCTAGCAGTCCACAAGCGCAGATGCGTGCGAATCCATTCCAAAAGATCACAAACCCTAGGTAGCACACCGCAGTTGAAGCGGGCGGAAGTAGACCATCGATTCAGCCTGCTCAAAAGGAACTAGTCCCCAAAAGGCTTGGGTCTGCGCTGCCTGACACCATAAAAGATACCACAACAAGTGATCGGTAAAGATATGAAGTTATTTTATTTTATTTCAGCAAATGCAACTTTTGTAAACAGGTACATGTTGTCATACATCAACTGCGTCCAGAAAGTAGCAGCAAGATTTTTAGTACCTTTTGGAGTCAAAGTTTCCCACCAACCAACGGAGCTACTTCGGGATAAACTTTTCAATGTGAAAGATAAACTTAGCAAAGTTGAAAGTACTGATGTGTTCTACAAAATCTGTTGCCGAAATTGCGACAGACAATACGCAGGAAAACCAGGAAAAAGCCTGGCACGTGATTACATAAACACAGTATAGTCATATCACGACCTACGAGAAATGAGCTAGACTATGGAGCTCTGCTCGGAGACTTTGCGATGGGAATGCATGTGTTAGACACGGGGCACGAAAATAACTTCGAAAATCTCGGGGTTATCAGGAATGGATTGAGACCAACCCAACAAATGCTAATTGTTGTGGCTATAGTAATAATCAAAACTAGCAACTGCTTGAATGAAATAGACGGAGAATGACTGTCTAGGGCTTGGCTTCTCTTCTTACTTCGACCAGTTTGACACGCGTCGGGGAACGGATTCGAAGTCCTTCCTGTGGAGCTGTAATAAAAAATGCATGGCCTTGAGGGATTCAGCCTGGTGCGCTTACAAAGCCTGTCCAATTAACCTGACCTGGGACGCTTACACAGCTCAAGGAAACCACTGCGTCAAGTTGATCCGCGAAGACAAACTCCAGCACAAAGAGGACTTAGTGTCGAAATTCAACATCCACTATGTAATCAAAAGATCTCTCTCGACACAAAACAAAACGTACCCCAACAGATGGAATACTGAGGCCCAAGAAGACGGATCTATACATAGTCATGCTTTGAATTTCGTGCACTTAAGTCTTCTTTGTGCTGGAGTTTGTCTTCGCGAATCAACTTGACGCAGTGCTTTCGTTGAGCTGTGTAAGCGTCCCAGGTCAGGTTAATTGGACAGGCTTTGTAAGCGCAACGGGCTGAATCCCTCAAGGCCATGCATTTTTTAGTACAGCTCCACAGGAACGACTTCGAATCCGTTCACCGATGCTTGTCAACCTGGCCGAAGTAAGAAGAGAAGCCAAGCCCTAGACAGTCATTCTTCGTCTATTCTATTCAAACAGTTACTAGTCTTGATTATTGCTATAGCTTCAACATTTAGCATTTGTTGGGTAGGTCGCAATCCATTCCTGATAACCTCGACATTTTCGAAGTCAAGTTCGTGCCCCGTGTCTAACACATGCATTCCCATCGCAAAGTCTCTGAGCAGAGCTCCATAGTCTAGCCCATTTCTCGAAGGTCGTGATATGACCATACTGTGTTTATGTAATCACGTGCCAAGCTTTTTCCTGGTTCTTCTGCGTTTGTCCGTCGCAATTTAGGCAACAGATTTTGTAGACCACATCAGTACTTTCCACTTTGCTAAGTTTACCTTTCACATTGAAGAGTTTACCCCGAATTAGCTCCGTTGGTTGGTGGGAAACTTTGACTCCAAAAGGCAAGAAAAATCTTGCTGCTACTTTCTGGATGCAGTTGATGTATGACAACATGGACCTGTTTTCAAAAGTTGCATTTGTTAAAATAAAAAAAATAAGTTCGTATCTTTACCGATCATTTGTTGTTGTGTCTTTTATGGTATCAGACAGCGCAGACCCAAGCCTTTTGGGGACTAGTTCCTTTTGAGCAGGCTGAATAGATGGTGTACTTCCGCCCGCTTCAGCTGCGGCATGCTACCTAGGGTTTGTGATCTTTTGGAATGGGTTCGCACGCATCTGCGCTTGTGGACTGCTACATAACTACTGCCGTAGTTCAGCATCTAGTCGGTATGTGTTGATTTTCTATCAGCTGTAGTGTCCAGTAGTCCGGAACCAGTCCTTTGTATGAGAACGTTAAGAATGGTAATTGCACGTGGTTCTCCTTTTCCCTGGTGGATTGGATGTCTTCGAACATATGTTGTCCATTAGCTCGTGCTTCTCCCCGAATTTGGAACGCTTGAGAATGACAAAAGTGTCGCCATGTAGCACGTCTAAAGTTCTGGTTTTTGCATTTTTGTGTGCTATCCGTTCCAGCGCCTGCATCATTGCTTCGGCTACCAATCCAGAGATTGGTTGTCACATCGAGGTGCCTCAAATCTGTTTATAAATTTGGCCGCTGCAAATTAAAAGTGTTGTTAGCCACAGTTCCAGTAGCTCCATCATTTGTCTGGCGTCCATTTGACTACTTGTATCGGACGATGCGTTTTCCTCCAATAAGAAGCCATTGTTTGTTTTGCCAATTTGATATCGATTGATATGAACAACGCCGATACATCAAAAGCGACCATTATTTCGTCCTGTTCCATGGTTATGGTTTTCATTTCTACAAAGAACTGCTCTGCCAAGTTGATCGAGCGTCCTATTCCATCTATTAGATATTATGTCCGTCGTCAGAGCGCATTTGTAAGTCTGTAATTTGGAGCTCCAGGTAGCGACACGTCGGGATGAAGAGGCACGAGGCTTTAGTGCACATTTGGTGAACTGTAGAATGGCGGAAGTATCGAATATTGCGGTTTCATTTTGTGTTTCAATTTTGTGATTTGCGTCCTATGTTCCGGTCTTAGCAGTTTGTCTTAGTTTGCGTTCCGGGCGTTTACTCATGTCTTCGTTTAACGGCGTGTATGTGTTGGTATCATTGAGTAGGTGTTGTGCTTTTCTCATTTAATGTTTATTTTTATGAAGGCGGTGCGGCGTAGACGAGTTATGTATCAGAGAACCCACGACTAGATGCCATAACAGTTCGAACATAGAAACTCAGGCCCATTTGAGCACCTGTTTAGAAGTACATTTCCGATTGATCGGCTCGTCATTCACAACTTATCGGTGGCGGTAGAATTATGCACCACAAGTCTTTCGTCCGCGGCGATCCGCGAAAATCCTGTGCCTCCTCGTTTCCACACATGCTGCTCACTAATAGTGTACACACTCAGCTACAAATTTGCCGCTGCAGTCGATCTCCTACACAGCCAGTCCGACCTCCGAGGCTGCTCCATTTATTTCGTAGCTTCTGCTGCTTCGTACCACTTCCTCAGACTGGTAGCATGTGCTCGCAGCATGTCTCCCTGCAGAGCGATGTTGTATACGGGACCTTGTCAACCGAGTGGGTCACGTGATCCCTTTCAGTTCGGTAGGAGTTTCCTCCAACCTGGGTCACATGCGGGCAATTGTTAGTGATCTTTGTTCTTCACCTTCAACCCAATTGGAAAGTTCTTGGTTAGTTTCCTCATTCTGACTAGGGATATTTCCATTATTCGGTTTGTGTTACCTGTAGACTTCGGTTCGCTACTTTTCCACTGTTCCGAGCTTCGCTTGGCGGTAACTGACAAGTTGGTCACACTCGCACGACATACACAGGATGTCGAGGTCTGCGGCCGTATATTAACTGGAATGTGAATCTGTTGTTGCTTGCTTCCTTGGACGTGCGGTGAGATAGCAAGAGTAGCTTCATAGCTTCTTCCCATTTTCCTTTTTCTTCACCAATCATTCTTCAATAGTTCTTTTATTCCTTTCCGTTAATCCATTTGTCTGTAGATGGTCGGGTGTGATTCGTATCTTCTTGATGACCAGTTTCAACAAACATATCCGGAATCCCCCCAATTGCAAATCATGGGCTCTGGTCCGTCAGTATGCCCTTCGGAACCTTGTGGGTCGCTATCACGTGTTTCAGCACGGTATGTGTTATCGTGTCAGCCCACTTATTCGGCGCTTCGCGGCTTCAGTCCATCGGGTAAGGTGATCGATCATCATGCCCATGTACCGACTGCCTCATCTTGTTAACAGGGATGGCTCCATAACATCGAATGACTGCAACACCAATCTCGGGCGCTGGAATCGACAGCACAGGTTGAGGTTGCTTCATTGTCTCCATTCAAGAGCTAACACTGATAACACGAGAGCACGTATGAATCGATGCCATTTTCACAACATGCTGGTGAGCAAATCATTTGGAACAATGGAACAATGGTTTATGACGGGTATAAAAGCAATGCTTGACAGGTCCCGTAGGATGATGAGAATTAACGTCGTAAAAGTAAAAAGTCGTATCGATGAAAGTACGTGTGAAATGCATGACTCACCAAGGGATTGGAGATGCACATAAACAAGTAATCCAATAGGAATTTTAAGTGGATTCCGTCCACGTTCGTTGTTCACTAATACCATCATCCGATGGTCGCACGTTATATCACATAGTGCAATCGTGTCAGAGTTTCGTCAAGGCGCTTTTTGAAAAGGGATAGGATGGGAGCGTTAATTACATGTTCTGGAAGGGCGTTCCAAGGTTGTGACACTCGGAGGGAGAAGAAATCGCGTCGACATTCCAGTCGACTGTACTGTGTGATCAACTTAAACTGATGACCTCTTAGGGATGCGCTTTGACTACGTTTCAAAAGGGAATGACACGTGTGGTTGGGGGTTCTCAGTATCCGGTACACCAATATGAGATCGCCTCTCAAACGACGGTAACGTCCACTGTATAAGTTAAGAGTTTTCAGCCTGAGTGGGTAGGGAAGGCTGGAAAGACCTTTGACGTATTTTGTCGCTCTGCGTTGTGCAGTATCGAGTGCAGTGAGGTGGCACTTCTGCCATGGTTTCCATGCTTGAATAGCGTATTCTGTGTGCGGTCTAACAAAAGCGCTAAGCATTTTCGGACAGATTGAGGCGTCAAACTTCCCAAACGCTCTACGCAGAAGGCCAAAGTGTTGGTTTGCTCTCTTGGAGGCCTTTTCGGTCTGCATTAAGCACCCAAGATCTTCTTGTACAAGCACGCCAAGATCGCACTCATGAGAGGTCCGCTGTAGAATGTCAGGTCCTAAGCGGTAGTTATACGCACTCTGATGGCGTATGCTCAAGATTTTGCACTTTGTGGTGTTGAACTGTAGCATGTTCTCGTTTGACCACTTGTATGCTTTGTCCAAATCATCCTGCAAGGCTGTGTGATCCTCTCCTGAAGCTATGGCACGCCATATCCTTAGGTCATCTGCAAACAGCAGAAAGTTGGAAGATAGTGCAGCTGCAAGATCATTTATGAAAACAATGAACAAGCGAGGCTCGAGTACCGAGCCCTGAGGTACGCCACACTGAACTTCGATTGGTTCCGACAGGGTATTTCGGACTCTCACATTCAGTTGAGGTTGAACGAGAAATTCGCCTATCCATCCTAGAATAGGATTGCCGATACCACAATGCTGCAGCTTGTTCAGTAAAATCCGATGGTCCAGTCGGTCGAATGCCTTAGAGAAGTCCAAGTAGGCTACATCCACTCCGACTTCGGCGTCCACAGACTCTGTCCAGTTTGAACGAGCAATCAGCAAATTAGTTGTGCAGGACCTGCCTTGGCGAAATCCGTGCTGCTCCGGAACGAGGATGTTGTTTTTCTCCAGGTACTCCATGAGGGCCTCGGCTACAATGGACTCCATGATCTTGGAGATTACCGGAAGAAGGGTAATCGGACGATAATTAGTTGGATCTGCACGGCTACCATTTTTGTGGATTGGAGTGATGATCCCGTGCTTCCACATCGTTGGGACGTGCATCTCGTTAAGGCATCGCTGAAAGAGTGTCGCCAAAGGTTCAGCTAAGCTCGTGGCGGAAACTTTCAGCGCTTTCGGCCGAATGCCGTCCGCACCCGGTGTGAGCCGTCTCATGATAAGAGATCATCAAATTTTTCCTCAATTTCTGAGGATCACCGACATCGGTATTCACATGAGAACCCCGGCTCCGTTGACGTACAGCTTTTCCAGACTTTGCGCTTACGTCCCCAATGGTTAGCTTTGGCTGTTTGCAGCAACTCGATTCGTTATTTTTGCTGTCATCACCCTATTCAGGAGTCTGTCCTTTCGTTGGTTAGCAGTCAACTTTCTCGAATCCAGCTCCAGCACTTAACCACTAAGACAGAACGCGAAACTCAACAAATCTTCCTCCTACGTCATGAGCAGCACCCATCTAGCTAACTTGCCTCCAGAGGTCTCTGGAGAACCTAACCTATTCCAGCGGTTTATGTTCTGTTTTGACGTGAAACTGTTGACCTGGCAAGTACGACCGTCAGTTGTTCAGAGCCCAAACAAATGCAAGGCATTCCTTCAGCACTCTCAAACACTTGAGTTCTGACGGTGTTAAAATTCTGCTAGCGTATTCCATCGTCATCTTTTTTGGCTTCAGCACTCCAGCGATTTTGACGTGGTTTACTTTTGTGGCCACAGTGAACGTTAGGACAACTGAAGCATGTAGACCAGGAGCGTGCTCTGATTCGACCATGCTAGGCTGCTGCAAATTGATGCGGTTATTGTACGGTCGCACCAATCAATACTATACGCTGGGGGCGGAGTGGTTTTCTTTATAATGGTTGTTCTAGGTGGTCGATGGTAGAAACTCCGCTTCGACTACCGCTGTCGATAGTAAATGTGTTACTTGTACGGTTGCTAGTTTTGGAAGGCCTGGGGTACGGTGACTGCAAAGGTAGTGTACGCGCAACAATACGTGTGAACGAGTAGCCAGATTTTCGGGCACTTACACCGGTATCCACTGCAACCGTGAAGCGGGCGGGCGCAGCTCACGCATCTGGTGAGCTAACAGAGCAATGTAACTTCTGCAGTCGACGGAGAAACGGGACGGTGCTGGTGCCACTAGCTTTTCTGAAAAATGCAACCTGCAGCCGCAGACTAGCTGCACTAATGTTGAGTAAAAGTCGGTTTTAACAGTGTTCCTAAAGCCAAGGGTCTGTGTGGGCTCGGAGCGCTACCTTCGATTGTCGGTGAAATTGCTTTACCATGCCTTCAGCGACCGATTGATGCGCTGTCGTCTGGACGTGGTGCAGCCTATATTGTAACCACTGTAACAAATATTGACGAGAAATATGACCCGCCATCAGTAGTCACGATGGTAGGACAACCGAACTGAGGTACCGAACACACTAAAAATATCTTTGCCACTATTTCCGAAGATCAGTTCGGAATCGGAATAGCCACTGACCACCCAATGAAATAGTCAATGCAAGTTAGTAGGCATACCAAGCCTTTCAATGGCAGCAGAGTACCTTCGAGGTGGACGTGCACGTAGTGAGAACATGCGGCTGGCTTTTAAAACATGCACCTTCGCACATTGACATGGAAGACAAGCAGAAACCCCAGCTACAAAAATCGCGATTGACGTTACGCCAAATGAATTGTGCTATTACGACTTTGACCGATAAGGGAACGTCTGAGCATGAGAAACTACGCAACGTGTGGAACACGGCCGCGGTGCGCCCAAACTTGTATCGCAAAGTATGGTCACGTCCGATGATGTCAGCGCAACGGGTCACACTTCCCGTGAGGTGGAACTGGGTAGTAGACCCACGTCAGGAGTATTGAGTTATTTGGTTGCGATGGCTTCCAGGTCTAGAACAGTGTCTGCGTCAGTGCAGATCTTTTGTACTCGTGAAAGTGCTCGGCGACGGGCTTATGCATACCTGAGACATGTCTTCTGTCGGTTGTAAATTGGGCAATATCGGCTAGGTGGCACTACTCACTAGGAGAGCATTGATCGATTATCAAGCCGAGCACATAAGTCAGCGGTTTGTGGTCAGTGAAGACGGAAAGTGTGCAGCCTTTTAAGATATGTCGGAAGTGACGTATAGACAGACAGATGGCTAATAGTTCCCTACCGAACCTGCTGCAACGAGATACGGCATTTTGCAGTCATCTAGAGAAAAACGCTAGTGGTAGCTACGTGCCCTTTGCTTGTTGCTGCAAAGCACCTCCAACTGCCACATCGGTAGCGTCGGTACGTGTGACAGCGTAGCTGTCGGGTCGTAACGCCTGATAGAAGCTGTCGGAGATAGTTTCTTCTATAGTTTGGGATACAGTGCGTGATGCAACCGGAAAGTAGAATCGCTGTAATCCCCTCAGAGAAAGTCTTTGAGAGGCTGCAAAAGCAACCCACAACTAGGTATGAAAAGGTGATTAAAGTTTTCCTGTCCGTCAAAACTTTTTAGCTGTTTGAAGAAGTGAGGTTAGTGGTAGTCGATGATGGCCTTGATTTTATCCTGCAGTGGCACGACGCCTGAAGGAGAGAGACGATGGCCGAGAAGACAATCGGAGTCGACACCAAACGAACACTATTTTGGGTTGATCTTTACCCGTGTTGAGGTAAACGGTCGCTCGTGGTTTGCACATGGCGCAAGTGCTCTTCGCGTGAGGAGCTCGCGATTAGGCTGTCATCCAGGTACATAGGCGAAGTCTAAGCCACGACAGACTTGGTCGGTGAAACGTTGAAAAGTTTATGCGGTCTTCTTAACACCAAATGTGTACGCAGAAACCCAAATAAAGCAAACGGAGTCTTCATGGCAGCTTTTGCGATGTCGACATCTGCTACTGGAATCTGGTGTTATGCGTGTTCCAAGTCGATCATACTACAAACTTTCTTAACTGGCGGTGAAATCCCCTATGTGTGGGATCAGATAGTGTTCAGGCATGATAACAGTATTCAAGACACGATGGTTGCCACACGGGCGCCAGTCCCCATGATCATCTTCGGGACCCTTTGGCGTGGTAACGCCCATGAATTCTTGAATGGTCGGATGATGCTGAGCTAAAGTGTGGGATAGAATTAACCGCGCGGCACGTAGCTAGTCTGGGGCTAGTCGTCTTAGTCGGGCGCTCGTTGGCTAATCACGCGTGACTATGCGGTGAGTGACCCGAATCGTGACTGATGGTTGCTCTGAATCTGGTGGTAACAGTCGCTGGTATTTAAAGAGTAAGCTTGCATAGTCTGAAGTTGCGTCGACGATTCGAGAAGCGGGACTGTTTGTCTGGGTATCTCAGATAACGCCTTCAATCCTTACTTGTGTACGGTCATCTAAGAGCCTGTCGCAATCAGTACCAACGAGAAATCTAAAATGGTCGAAGAAATTGATCTCGTCATTTACGAAGGCTAAAGACGTAACCTTGAAAACTCACTGAAAATTACCGCGAAAATTGTGGTATAGGTCAATCATGCGCTGATCGGATGAAAATATCAATGAACTATTGGCCGAACGCAGGTGGTACGTTGACTTTGAGTGCTTGTCGTTTGCGTTCACAGAGCTGACGCTCACTTCCGCTCCCGTGTTGATTAGAAAGTAAAGCAAGAAAGTCGGGGCTCAACGTAAAACAGATGATGTATTTCGTCACTGTTGGACAAATTGGTAGTGATAGCATGTGGACTGTACGGTTTTCTGAGACAGCTAAGAATGGCTTATCACAGGGAGTCCGGCAATATCTAGCTTTCTCGTCATATTGACGATGATGATAACACACTTCGCTCATAAGCTTTTGGTCGACGGGAACAGTGATTGAGAAAAATGGTCCAGTCATCTTTGAGCTAATGGATGAAAAGTAGAACTGGGTCAGGCACGTCAATCAGCCGTGGCTGAAACACGGCAAAACTCAACGTCGCCGGAACCACTATGCTTGCCATGGGACATAATGACAGGCATGTTTGACATGAAAGACGATGGCCAGCGGTTACGTGGATCACAACAGAAGCTGTAAGCAGCAGCTGACGCACATTGCAGCCCGACTGGTAAGCTACAGATATTTCCCAAGAGGAAACGCAATAAACAAACTCAGATTCGAACGCTACGAACAATGGAACAATGGTATATGACGGGTAAAAAAGCATACACTTAACGAGTCCCGCAGGTTGGCAATAGAAATACTAACAAATTGGCAAACCACAGAAGTGGTGGAAGTAAGGAGCGTCAGTGAGATAAAAGGTAGAAGTATAACAGTTTTAGGGGGATAAAGTGGTACGACGCAAAACTGGCTAAGAAATTGTTATCGTTGTTGATGGTAGCAAATAAAAATGGAGTACTCACCGGTTCGCACAGATTTACGACCGTGAATTTGGGGTATAAATCCAAAGAGGCTGGTCAGCCTAAATATATACAAGCGTTTTCGTTCATAAACAAAGCGCAGGGCGCTCAGTGCGACGTCCAATCGTTTTTTAAACGTATCCAATGTGGGGGCACAAACTACTGATTTTGGAAGGCCGTTTCAGGGCGCGCAGACCCGGAGGGAGAAATAGGTTCTCCGACAGTCTAGACGACTGTACTGTTGGCTCAGCTTTAAACTGTTACCGCGAAGGTTAGTGTTCGGGCTGAGCTTCAAGATGTGGCGGCATACGTGACTGGGATCGCTCAATATCTGGTACACTAGTATGAGGTCTCCACGAAGTCGCCGGTACCGTCCGCTGAACACTCCGAGTATCTCCAGTCGTTCCTGGTAAGGAGTGTGGCGCAAGCCCTTGACGATTTTCGTTGCTCGACGCTGTGGGGTCTCAAGCGCTACAAGGTCACGTTTTAGCCAGGGTTGCCAGGCCTGGATTGCATATTCGACGTGAGGACGCACGTAGGCATTCAGCATCAAAGAGAAGATGGATGGATCCAAAATTCCGAATGCTCTTCGCAGGAGTCCAACGTGCTGGTTGCCTCTTTTAGAAGCGGAATCTGACTGTTTGGAACACCCGAGGTCTTCCTGTACCAGCACACCCAAGTCGCGTTCCTGAGTGGTGGTCTTCAGATCGTGTGCTCCAAGCTTGCAGACGTGGACTTGTCGATGGCGGATATGAACAACGCGACATTTGTTCACATTGAACAGCAGGGCGTTTCTCACCGACCAATTCCAGGCCTCATTCAAGTCACGCTGTAGGACTTCATGGTCGTCCGATCGTTTTATCGCCTGCCAAACCTTGAGGTCGTCCGCGAAGAGTAAGAATTTCGACGTAATAACTCTTACTAGATCGTTAATGAAAAGCAGGAACAAACGAGGCCCAAGTACCGAACCCTGCGGTACGCCGCATCCCACTCGAATCGGATCGGAAAAGGATGATCGAACTCTAACTTCTAACTGCCGTTCAGAGAGAAAGTTACCGATCCATCCTAACAACGGGTCTCCGATACCGTACTGTTGGAGTTTAATGAGCAGGATTCGATGATCCAGGCGATCGAAGACTTTCGAAAAGTCCAAGAATGCAACATCGACTCCTGTTCCCTCATCGACAGTCTCGGTCCAGTTGTCACGAGCTATCAGCAGATTCGTCGTACATGAACGATGTTGACGAAACCCATGCTGTTCTGGCGCAATTATGCCGTAGTTTTCCAAGTATCCCTTTAACGCATCTGCTATCACCGCTTCCGTGACTTTGGCGATCACAAGCAGAAGCGAAAGTAGACTCAATTCGAAATGTGTTATTCAGACGCAGCGCGTAAATGCTGCGACACAATTTTGAGACACGAACTCGGCATACAGTAAGCCTCGCGGAAAGCTAACTGACGCAGTTCGCCCCTTCACGACACAGGATGCTGCGCGATCCAGGGCAGCTGGCAAAGCAAGTTCATTATCGTGGCACGGGTTTCTGCAGTGTAGACATGAAGGTGAATTCAGCCAAACATTGAAGACTGAGAACACGTTTGAACGTGTTTCTAGACAGATGACATCAATTAGCCTAGCAACATACAGTCGGCAGTGAACGCATGTGACCTATAAACTTAATCATGATCTATCCTTAATACACACCGATCTAGCGGGTCTTGTCTACCGTTTTCCCTGCTGGGTTGGCGGTGCCCCAGATGGACAGCAGAGGCAGGGCAGCGTTACAACATACTTGACGAAAGCACAGACAAAGTTTGATGTACGCTAGCCAACACGTGGTCCTCCTCCATTGTGGCGTACCCAGCTTCAAAGAATTTATTGCTGCTAGCCTAATGTAAACTAGCGCTATTTCCTCGCTTTTAGAGTCAGTTTGCCTTGGCGACTCGGAGCAACTGCGACCCCCGTTTTTCTTGCTGTGAACATGGTACAGAGACTATCGGCTGTCTGAGACGTAAGACGTTCGAACACAGTGTCTGCTATGG
Organism: Dicrocoelium dendriticum; assembly: GCA_944474145.2. Classification (NCBI taxonomy): domain Eukaryota; kingdom Metazoa; phylum Platyhelminthes; class Trematoda; order Plagiorchiida; family Dicrocoeliidae; genus Dicrocoelium; species Dicrocoelium dendriticum. The sequence continues at coordinate 3,940,485 of OX104071.1, forward strand.
TAGCTAGTTCTTTCGGAGGTTTATCTAGAAACATTGTCAGCGGTACCGGCAATAGCTCTGGGCGACCTGCAGGCCATAACTCCCTTATCCCTTCTGCGCTTACGAATAAGGGACCAGCAACCCGACGCATTTCGCGGAGCAAAGCCGATGGATTACAAATGCCCAAACTGAGATCATTTCGCCGTTCCAATCGAGCCTGTGCACTGGGCTGTATCTTCCTTAAACGCACAATTCATCGCTGCCAGCTGTGCGTCCTTCGGTGGACAGTGTAGAATATTCTGAACCAGCGTCACAACCCATGAATGAAGGCGTGGGACAATCCGATTGTACATTGATCGATCCGTCTGAAGGCTCCTACATTAGAGCTTGATCTCAAAAATGGAAAACCCATATCTGAGCTGTGATCCACGAAATCGGAAAGGGGAATGTTAGCATTCTTAAGCTGTGACACGAATAAGATGCTACGTGCGAGATGTGCATACTGGAGATCAAAAATGAACAAAAATGCGATAGAACTACTAAACTCATGCCAAACACAAATTCAACTGTAACCTCTCGTAAAGAAACGAACTCAGTAAATATGCATAACGATAAAATGTCCATTTTCGCGCGTGCTAATTGAGTTTGTAGCGCCTGTAAATTTACTTATCTTTCATTGTACATTCCTTTCCTGTTACAACCAATTCTTGTACATTAACCCTATATACTTGTTTTGATTGCTAAGTAACAAACTTCTTGAACCACGAGGGCAAATCGATGTGTTCTCTCTGTGTTCTCGTGCCACGGATTTTATGGCATTGTCGGTCACCACGTTCTAACCTAGAGCAATATCCATCTACAGATCTCGTTCCGTCTCAACTGGTTTCACCATCGTCGTTTGTCATCCATCGGAGTGGCTGACACAAGAGAACTAGGAAGTTTTATGTGGTTGGCCTTCTAACCCACGTCGAAACCCTTCCGTGAGTCTTGTCATTTCTGATCATCATTTATTCATCTTTATTTCTCTTTGGGTCCGAGTCCACCACAAGTTCATCATTTTATTGGATTAGTAAATGCTAACCGACTGCAGGGAACTTAATCACTCGAGGAGTTCAGAAGGTAAACGGAGTCGGACAGAGTGCGACGGGCTAAAAAATCATGTTGACAGGTAAAGAGAGAGAGCGGAGCAACAGTCAACACAGTAACTCACAGAGCAGAAGCGTGTTGCGCCGGATGTAGGCAAATATGGCCGCAACGTAAGGGGATAAAAACGAGAAAGAATGATGTGCAACTGAGCAGAAATAATATTGTGCGTAAAAAAGTAAGTTATCTTTTGGGTCGCCACATTCACATTTGCAACTGGTTTGTGTCTATCCCGGAACTTGAGCAGAAGATTGACCCATCAATAAGACAGACGGGTAGAAACCTGGTGAAAGATATCCAATTATAAAATAAAAGTTGATCGTTAACCTACGCGAAATCACGATGCCTCTTCTTTCTCGGAAGTGGATTAATGTGTCGTGTTAAAACCTACATTTCCTAACTTTCAAGGAAAAAAAGAATTGTCACCTTAAAATCACGGCTCATCACAGCTGCAGATGGGGATTTGTTGAACTATAGAACATCTGACCTTTGCAAGTGTTCAAGTGAGTATTCTTTTTTGGGAATAAGTTAATTTTAATAGTCCATTACCTTCCCTTTGATTACAATACTGTCTGATAAACATCTTATTTAACTGCTTTTTATTTCCTATTTCCTCCCATTCTGCCTTCGCCACAGTTTCTCACTGTAAGTAATTCATGAACATCACGAACTAGGATCAGATGGCCCGAATTTCAAGAGGGTGGAAGGAAGACTCTCTGGTCCCGTTTGCTTTGTTCGTGTGTTTTCTTAGGTCCGCGATCTCACGCTTTGACTTTTCAGCGAGAGGGCGAGATCCACAGGGATAGCCTGCACGGGGCTGGGGCGATCACTGGCACGCGGTGACGAATCGATACAATTCGATGTCCGATGAGTAATATGCTTTTCGCAAAGTGCTCAGGTCATATCGCCTCCAAACGGTTTGTCAAAATTGTGGATAGGCTCAGTCCACTCTCTCTCGAGCGTTTGAGTCTCACATAACACCAATGTCTGCCTGCCCGTCTTCTCGTATCAGACGGGACTAACTTACGGACGGCTTAGCCAAGGGGCCAGCGGCCACTTTCCATCTCGACTCACTTAAGGGTTAGCTACACACCCAGGGATTCGCCGGTTCTTTCTCTTTCCAGGCTAGCACGAAGTGTGTTATGCCCACGGAGACCTTTGCGCGTTTACATTGTGTTCGCTTGTTTCAGCCGGGAATATGCCGGTGCTAGCATCGGTAAGTGTTCCATGAGACTGTGAAGATGACCCAATGTCGACATGTGTTGTACTATTAGACTTATCATAATGTGGATTTGCCTGCTATGCATAGTGTGGTTTGGTGAGAATCATAGCGGACCAAGTGACCTTCGCGCAATGTGTCATCCAGTGAGCACTTATACTCGAACTCTCACTGATCGTCAGCGCATTCTTTGATAGGCTTTCAGCAACTGCTATGGGCTTTCTTGGTCAGTTGGCTGGAGGGTGTCAATGCGTTCACCTGCGCATCGCGTGGTGGGCGTTCGCCAAAAACGGCATCGGACAGCCCTGTCAGCACGATAGCCAATTTGTCATCCGTCGCAGTCGAGGACTGGGAGCCCTATGGACACGTGGTGCGCACGGTTTGCGTACCTCATTGACCCATTCGAGCTATATGGGTGATGGGCCTCGCGAGCATCTTGAGGAGCTACTCACTACCAGGTCTGGTCAATGTGTGACGAGGTCAGACACAACTCAAGTCTCCTGGTCCTCCAGGTTGGGGGTGGTGGAAATTGGGATGGGCGTCCATCTTCTGTAATCAACTAAAGATCATTGCCCACTCCCCCGCTAGCGTCACTTGGCGGAACTGGCTTTTGAGCCAAAGGAAATGGTAAGCTATTGGATGAGGACCGCATAATCTGTTCGATACCTGTCTAGGTCTGCGGCAGCGCTTGGGCTGAATTATAACCAGAACCCACATATCAACACATGACATTGTTGCTGTCAATCATAAATTTCATCCTGCCATCGGCACGTCCGTCGACAGGATGTATCAAGGGTCGCGCTGCGTATCTGCTGAGCTTACATGACAGGGCGGATAAGGCGGAAAGCATGCTAATCTGCTGGCGGCCTCACTTCTTTCTTTCTCCACCTTTCTTCTCTTCACTCCCATCCCGGCTTCTCCATTTGACTAACCTTCCTTTCTATTAAATTCCCAGTTTATTTGACGGCGATATCGATGTGCTAACTGGAGTAGAACGCATCTGCAGCCACCATCCCACAGTCGACATATCGGACGCGCCTATTCGGCAAAAAGTTCCTGTATGACGGCCATCTCGCTTGTCCCGTTACCATGGGCGACTTTTTCACACGTACCGCCACTCTAATGACAAAACAGTGTCAGCCAGGCTGCGCTACTCGCACGCACCTTAGACACACTGGGTTGATTCGGATTCAGTGATGTTGTGTGTCCGGTAACGTGTAGGATTAATGAACCCTAACGGGGTTATTTGTGATTCGACCTGCTCATCCCGGCGTTATCCTCATCAGTTTTTGGTTGTGCCGCACGCATCTCGTAGTACGCCGGATGCGGCAACTCACCGGGAGTCCAAGCTGGCTTTGTAGGATATCATTCTCAGCTCCTAGGCATGAGTCATCGTTGGCTTGATTTGGATTCCGGTGAACAGCCGTTTATGTGCAAGCCCTGTTTTGGACTACATCAGCTAAGGTGGCCAGGGTGTATTCGCGGAAGATAAGAAACAATAGTACGCTGTTTGTTGTGGTGATTTCTGCATATGCTACCACGTGATGCGCTGCAGTTTCCAAATGCAGTCAAGGGACATCTTTCTATCATCGAACTGTACACGCTGCTGCTACGCGCTAGTTGCTACTTGTTCAGATGATTTGTAAGTACTTGCCCCCGGGGTGTTGTTGAGCGGCACAGGTAAGCGTAGGCGTTCTGCAGCCTCTTCAGAGCTAGCTTCGAGCTGTGGTGGGTAAGTATGGTCGTAACTCGCGAACGGTATGGACAACGAGCGAAGCGTCTTTGCTTGCAACTGTGTGCGGATATTTAGCGCACCAGTTGTTATCTTAATCTAGCACTGCTTTTAGACGCACAGTGAGGCGGCCGACGTGCGCACCTTGGCGGTCCGACCTTGTTGCTGAGTCAGCCGATGGAACCCATTATTGACCAAATTAGCCACTATGTGATTACAGGTGGCGCGGTTCCAGTTTCTGGATTGCCGGCTCATACTGGTAGTGGATCAGTTAGCCTGTGTTCGACTATGACCATTGCCTTGTGTGCGCGCTGTCGTTTCGTCCACTGAACTTTACCGAAAGGCGCAGCAAAGCGGTTTCTCCCCCGAGTTGGCAACGGTAGAAATTGTCCCACGCCCTCGGTCAGGCAAGGCCTATCAAGACGGCAGCATTGCCGCATATGCGAACTGTCTCGCTGTCTTGTTCCCTAAATGGACCACGAAAACTTCAGTGGAATAAGGAATCTCGGCCGCTATGCAACGACGCAGGCGACATCTGCTTTGTGGCACTATCAGTCTCCGTCATCGCCACCAGTCACTGGATATCCGAAGTGGTCCGTGCAGCTCGCTTTTGCGAAGATCGTAGAAGGCACCTCTCCCGGCTGGTTGCTGAACACAATTGTGACCCGGATCGGGCTAATAGGCGTGAACGAAAAGCGTAAAGGCGGAGCCTACGTGCTGAACAAGGAAAGCCTGGTGGGCAGCGCAGTCGTTGGCTCAGAGTAATGGAGGAGGCAGGAGCAGTTAGGCAATTTACACGGAAGCTCTCTCCAGCTAAGCAGCACCACTGAGTCCGAGGAACAACCATGGCGGGTCAGTTGAGACAATCAGGGGACAGCGCTGGGTGCGGCGCTGATACTCACCTGATACTCTACTAATGGCGACGCCGTCTGGCTCGTTGGGCTGAGCCGCTTTGCATCATCAGTTCAGCTGGCCCGACCCTGCTCCCGGCACCTCTTCCTACTCAGGTGATGCGAGGACTGAGCCATGGACGGTTAGTTTAGCGCCTTCGTCGGAGGACCGAGGTCCGAACACGCGAATCTCAGCCACTCAATCGTTTTCGTTGACGCATGTGCCCTGTGATTCCCTACCACCCGTGCACTATTTAAGGGATTGGAGGTTGAAGGTCCTCTGCAAAGCACTCTCTACCTCCCTATTCGACCGTGATCTGGAGTACGATGAGAGTGTGTGCCGGCTAATATGAGAGCGAATCGATTAATACGTGGCAAATATACAAAAGAAGGGCGTCGCTACAGATCTGTGCCGAACCACAAGGGGTATATGTAGCCTAACGCCAGCTTGTGACGAAATTACTACTGGCCTACGATTATCGTTCGTTCGTCTCACTGGCAGAACGGGACATGCTCGGCATTCGAGACGAGCAGGCCGGTTTTCGCCCACGGGGGACTGTTGGCTGTATTGTAGGGGGGGGGGGGGACCATATATTTTACTTTGCGGGCAGGTGCTTAGAGCAAGCGCCCACGCATTAACCCGCACAAGACCGACAATTGCTTGGTGGTTCCTTCGATTTCAAGAGTAGCGATTACGATTCAGTCGATCCGATTCGATTCTGTTCGCGAATTACGTTGGCGCGGATAAAGGTGTTACCCACGAAATGATGTGAACTGTCCGCGTGTTCGTGCTCTATACTCGAAGACCACTAGAGTGCCGTACGTCAGGGTCTTTGGTGCCTATCGGTTCGCTCTTTCAGTACTACAAGTGGCGTTCGTTCGAGGGTTGACCCGATTTTCCCCATTTTTGTTTGCAGTATTTTACGGTGCAGTGGCCTTCTATCATGGAGGGGGTAGCGTTCCCTTGCGGAATGTCTCCACGAGGTATGTTGATTGAGAGTGGTCTGCCTGGTTGTTCGGTCTTGTTGGATCATAGCTTATGCGGCCGCTAATTACGATCTTGCTATTCGAACACTTGTTGAGGCGGCACAATGCAACCCGAGAAGTTAAGTTATCCAGATGTAGGTCCGAATTAATTTGGTATGCAGACTTCGCTACCTGTCAATGAATTGCAAAAGTGTTGCGGCAGGACCGTCCTGCCACTCACGATGGTCCCCCTTGATCGCTTGTATCGAGGATCTCGAGTCTGGTTTTTCGTTGATCAATTCAATTTATCCTTGGCCGCTGGCATCCGCAATGATGGGCGCCGGAGAAACTGTAGCGTGAGGCTCACGCCGGGTATTGCAAAAGGCCTTGAGCTGCCTTACTTGATACCCTTGCCGCCGTCATTCTTATGGGCGACAGAATGGAGTTTCCCCTCCGTCTGAAAGGCCGTGGGTATGTACAAAGGGCCCCCCCAAAACTGTGGAGGGCACGTTCTGCTTTATGGTTGGTTGTGACTTGGCCCCTTCGGTCTGAAGAATCTGAGGCAGGCGCCTTTCAAGCTCTTTGGATCCATCGTTGTATTGCGAAGCTTTGGCTGGCTGTCGGATGGCACCAGCTGTCCCGTCCGCACCGATGATGTGGGCGTCGGCGAGTACTTAGGTGCGTGGATGATCATGGCTAGCTCGCTTCAGAACATCTGGATATGCTACTGAAATATAAGTTTACGTTGGGGCTCGGTGCATCGTGGGTGCTAACGCATTGCGCCTGGTCACCGCCGTTACCTAGGCATGGGCGCTTTGTGCAGTCTACCAGGTTTCTTTTTACGTGGGGTGGGGGGATGGAGACGCATCGGCTCGATGGGTGGACAGAAGTTGACTGTGCTGGCATGCAGGGAAAATGAAGTCATTGGACGACCTAAACTGGGTGCCGTTGGTCCGTCTTCGCCTTTCCCGGGTTGGAGTCCCACGTGACTCGCCTTGTGCTTGGTCTACGAGGACCTTTACAGGGACATGGCTCGCAACACGACACCAGTGGCGCGTCTGCTGCTTTGCCGTTCTCCTAATTGTGGATTGCGTCTGTTGTTAAGTGTGAGTTTGGGTGCTGAGTTATCTGCTAGGGGTAATGGGCTGATTATGAGTCGGCGCGTAGGCAGTGAAAAGCCGCAAGGAAGCTGTCTTCGCGCGATGCCGTCCTGTATTCTTTGCAGCCGAATATATGCCAGAGCTGGTTTTGGTGGACGGAATGTGCATGTTAACACATGGGTGTAGGCGCCTTGGACCCTGAACTGTTTGCTTAGGGCATTAAGGTTTTCAGTGTAAGTCCCCCGTCCTCTCCCTCTTCTTATTCTTTTAGTCTCATTAGGTCACTCATGGTTGTTCGATTGGCAGCGAAGCAATCAGTTCGAAATGGCTGTTGTTACTGCTCTGTTGTTGATGATGGATGATGAGATCAAATCCATTGCCTGGCGGTGTCCACAATGTGCTGCCATATCAGAGCGGACCAGTTCTGGTGTGATGCCTCATCCAGTGGTAATGAATTGCAAGTGTGATCGGTTTGCGGTCCAAGGCTGGTTCGAGGCTGGTGGGCGCCAAGTTCACCCTTTCTTTCCCAGGCAGGATGCTGTGGTCGGCAGTGCCTGTTCGCAAGGAACTATAAGCGAGCATCGTTTCATAAATGAAGATAACCGCTCATCGTTATCATTGCAGTGGAGGCCCACTACCTTGCTGAGCCGCCCAGAGATGGTATTTACAACCGTGGACAAGTAGCTTGGTCGCTGTAACTTGGAGGTTTCAGATTCCCTAGGCCCCAGTACACGTTAGTCCCTGTGCTACTTTTGTGAGGAGATTCTCGCGAGAAATTGGGTGAACAAAAACTCGGCCTTGAGGTAAAGCTGAAGTGCTGCTGCGCACGTCTTCGCAAGATAACGTTGGTTGGAAACCATCAGTGGCCAGTGTAGATGGCCTTAGTGCCCAGCGATTTGACGTGTTGTATTCTCCAACGACCTTCTCCGGATGGATGAACCGAACAGTCGTCAGCGAAGTTGGGTATGAGACCGGAGAATGGTAGACTTATCCTTGTATGTATTGATCGAACGGGAAAATGTCGGCTGGCCGTAACTGCTGGCACAGGGGCTTCTGGTCTGTCTCGTTACGCTGACTTTGTTGCGATCTCCAGGTAGAGGGTGCGTCTCAGTCGGCGGTGTGACACCGTGCTTAACTTATCGACGGCTGTTGTCGTGGACTATACCAAGCGCTTTCGAGATTGGACTGAAAAATTTACGCATTAAGCTGACGCGTGGATGCTCATCTTATCTTACATAGTACAAGATGGACAAATGTGGGTTCCGGGGGGGTAGTGTTTTGTGCCTGTGCCAAACGCGGTTAATATTCCCACTGCAGTAACCGTTGGAGTGGGATCAATAGATTCCGCCATGCCGCTGTCCACAGGAGGTGTAAGATCCTCCTTCGTGTACTTCGCATGGGTGCTGCGGGGTTCTGTCTTCTCTTTAGTGGATGAATTTGATTTACCGGTCGGGGTATGTGTGTGCGCGGAGGATTTCACGGTCGGATAGGCAAAAGGTTGACCACACATCGTGTCGGGGCTCTCAGATTGGGGCTCGGCTAACCAGCTTGTTAACGGGAATCTGAGCAAGTTCAACTTTCCGTAAAATCAGTCCGAGCGTGTTTGTTATAAGTTCGCGTGCTGACGGGTTTTTCGGCTGATAGCAAATAAAATTGGAGACAGCAGGTACTCAGTTGGTCTGCTGGAGCCACCTAAAGGGGATGGACATTCGCATACTCAACGTTGCTTCAAAACCATCAGGCTCTTCGTTAGTGGAGGATGAATTTCTAGCTGGGATGGTTGGTTGTTTGGACCGGAATCTCTTTCGGCTGAATAGGATGTGGTTGTACACCGGGGCCGTGTGAAGATGCTTCAATGAGGCATGATTGCATAGGCGAGTCAGTAAGATTGGTGATAAAGGTGCTATTAGACGGGGCAGGTGGAAGTCTCCCATGATATGAACATGTTGTGTGCGCTTGTGTAGATATGACATAAGGGTTGGACGGTCGTGCGTCTCTTCCTGCGAGAGGATTTGGTTAGTGAGGCGGTCGAAGTTGATACCGCATGGACAGCTGGACGTGTCTTGTGTGGTTAGTGACGACGCCTCGACACACACAGGGGTGGATGTCTGGAGGGGGGTCGCACGTGTTATGTGTTAAGATGCTTGCAAACTGAGGGCGCTGTGCTTAGTACTAGTGCGACACTCAGCCTCCTGTCGGTTAGTGCGGTCAGTGCGGAGAACATGGACATGTTATCGGAAGATTGGATTTCACTCGTTTGGTTATGCGGTCGAGAGAGCCAATGTCTTCCGTTTATGGCTATTAGGTCCGCTGGCGTTGACACAGAGAGTCGCGGATTGGATTTCCGTTGCGAGTTTTAGGCATGAGCCCCTGTTGCGCTTGTGTAGATACAGGCGAGTCTCGTTTTATTGATGAACGCGCGGGAAGTAGAACTCAGGGTGCTACCGGTCAACATGCATGGACCGGACAGTTGTCACCGGGTTTTTGGTGTTAGGTGGGGGGGGAGCCGCTGAAGGTTGGTAGTTGGGGAAGCAAGGTTGTGCGTGTCGTGGGAGCATGGATAGTACTGGACGCACTGGTTCGTTGTTGAAAGACTAGAACGGTTGATATGTGTAGGTGAGTAGCTAGATGCTGCTTTGCGTAGTACACTCATGGTGGGATTGGCTGAAACGAGCCTTCCGGGTCACATTAACCCTAGCGATTGTCCGCTCTCCTCAAACGCTTTATCTTCGACACTCCACTTGGTGTTTGCTATTCGAGGCTGGGAGGCCCGCCGTGGTTGCTGTGTTGAATGGTTCGGTCGGATGTACTGGAAGCCCACAAACACCCGAGCGTAACGCCAGAAACTGGTTTTTTTTTTTTTACCCGCAGGTACTCAAGCACCCTCATGCTTGTATCCACACCGACTTCATTGCCTGGGCATCTACATCGCTTTATAGTACCGTCGTCTCCGGCGTGCGACATGTGATTCTTCGTCTTTATGATCTTATCCACCCCTGGAATCCCTAACATGTCCGCCATCTGCCATTCATTGTGCCATCGTGCTCCGCCTCCTACCTGGCCACCCACTAAGTCTTCACACATCAAGCACATGTCGCGGTATGAACTGCAGGCGGCAATAGCTTTCGCTTTGCGAGAATCTGCCGCATCTGGTTAGAATGTTCTGTCTCGCCGACCAATTGCGGTTCTTGGCACCCACTGTGTGGCGGATTTGTCTGATCCGCCGTATTATGTGGACTCGTCATCTCGCGCGCTAGACACCGCGTCGATATCCCCTGCAGATATAATTACTGTGCTTTCTTACATTGATGGGGAGTTTCTTGCCTTTGCTCTCTTCTACCTAATTCATTCCTTAGCCGATCGGCGGAGTCGCGTGGTAGACTTGTCGCACGCTTTTTTGGGTCGGCGTGCCTTCTGTTTAAATGTCGCCGCAAAAAGCGCCGATGAAGATATGGCCTAAACAGCGCGAGGCTCCACCTCGCTGTATAGTGTTGCGTCGGCCTTTGTCATCAGTACGGACCGCGAATCTTTTTCTCCCTGTAGGGCTCATGTAAGGCTCGAGTGACTTTGTCTTCACCCATTTAACTACGAATTGTTCCATTGTCCTTGGACGGGCTGGTCCTAGCTACCGAATTGGCCGTTGTGTGTGCCAGTTTCTCTTGATAGAAAACGTGAATTACTGTAATGACTTGTATCGAAACTTTGTTTTTATAACAAGAGGAGCTATATATGCTTAGCCATCTCTCGTCTCTTGTGATATCTAATTGGGTTCAAAAAATGCCATTTATCGTTGGTGTTGTTCTGTCTGTGGATGGTTCGCTGTCAAAAAAATTGTGGATAGTAAACTTACTTTTTGCCGAACATTTTCTGTGTGGACTTAACTTGTTCTTTGATCCGTTGTTGTTACCGAGCCTCTGCGGGCATTCTTACGCTGTGCTTTTGTGTTCCACCATGGAGAGGCATCTAGTCGATGTACTCCTCGGGTCTCTTGTGCGCCGTTTTCGCCATTCGTACACAAGAAGGATTGACTTGTAATCGATCCTTGGATCACTCTGTGTGTGGTTGACTGATGAGTACTCTACAGTTGTTCTTTTATCGATATCTGCACTCGTCAGAAGATCCTGTTAGGTAAATATCCTTGTAGTCCACACTTTGGCTTTGTGAATGGTGAGTCCATTTAATCTACACTCGCGTCACACTAGAATACTTTTCGAGCTGGTGCTGGTCTGTCGAGTGTGCATAGGCTTGGTCGCTGCGCGGCAAAACTGGTACACATCTTTGTCTGCTTATCTATTACAGTCACTTGTTTCTACTGATGCACTCCCGTCACGATGTTGTCAAGCGGCTGCTTAGAATTCGCCGCGTTCTCTTGAGACGATTCTAGTGTATATTTGTGGCAGAGGAGGGTCGTCTGAAAACGCGGTGGACAGGTTCGTCAGGAGGACAATGGTGTGTGTAATATCTGTAACAGTTGGGTTCCATGTTTTGGGTAAAAAGGGCCGTGTACTGGCTTGAAATCGAAGACCCTGTTAGTTGCTCTTTGCGTCCAGTAGCCTGTGAGACTAGTTGTATGAGAAGTGTCCGGCGCCCTTGTCGACGACTGACGTCCAGATGTTCTCGCATTCTCACTAGAACTTGGTAGTCAACCGACATTCACAGGACACTGCCTTGTTGCATTTGTCAGGCTACGCTGCTTGTTAATGTAACTTCGCGTTTGTTGGGTCGGCGCGGAGGTGGGCGATACTCTGTATGTTTATTCGCACTTCCTTTCTTTAAGACCAATAGTTTTCCGGATCACCAGATGGTGATTGCTGAGACACTCGCAGTTAACCAGTGTGTTGTCTTGCTCAGAATTAAAATTTGTGTTGGACTCTAGAAGACTACGACGCGATGCGTAAGCGTCTCGTAGATTTCAGTCCCGCGAATATTTCGGCCAAATAGCTGTTTCTTAGCTGACTGGGGGGACTTTCTAATCTTCCCGACGTAGACTGCAGAATAGATTCCTGGCGGATGCGTGTTATCAAGGTGTTTGGCTTCCCCTGCGTTCTCGAAGAAGACCTTGCATGCTCCCTTGGAACCCTTTGTCGAAGGACCAACTAGTTTCATGATGGTCAAAAAACCCATCCTCCTTGGCAACTGTATCAACAGATTAATCCATTGATTTTATCATGTTTCTGATAGAATACAAGCTCACTCTCGCGCGGCGAGCGAGCGGACCAGAATGTTGCTCTCGCATTTAAGTGCACTATTCGTGCAGGACTAATGATACTTCCTATCAGTTAACATATGTGGCGCTTTGACTTACAGACAATGAAAAGCAAGCCGCAATGATGTACGCCCTGCGTCATTTTGGAAAGTGACGGACAATTCAAATATCCCTGGGACCATATAGCTCAATACTTGAGTGTGAATGTGGCCTCTTCCTGCTCTCCCTCTTAATACTACTGTCTGGCCTGGAATAAAATAGTGTCAAATGCCGACCTGGTATGATTCTGTTGTACGCAAAACAGAACATAACAGGCCGTGCTCGTCATACCACTTGTTGGGCTGTACTTACTTATCTGCTCCTTCTGTTCATGGCAACTTCAAACGATACGCAGAGGGTCGAAATTTCGACATGCCTGCAGGCAAGCAAGAGCAAACTGACGAGGGTTCTGTTCGACTACGAGTATAAATATTAAACTTGTTCGTACTAGCCTCATCAAACCCGGACCGCTTCATCGCGTCAAGTTTCAAAGAGGCGAGTCAACATGAACTGATATGGCATACAGTGTTGTATGGCCCTGACAGCTTGGTGCTGACCAGATCATGAACAACCTTGTTTGCTCGGAAGTACCTGACGAGTGCGTGGGGTTTGTACTGTTCGTGACTCGCATTGTGCCGCTATCACCCTGTATCGTCGCAGAAGTTCTGAGGAGACTCCTTTTTGGATGAGATCTTCCATAACAGTTTCTCAAGTGCTCCGGCTGGCTGGAGGGATTAAATACCAATTAGTTGCGTGTCGGGATGATGCTGCATCCCATACTATTTTACTCGAGTTGGCTGATGAACTTGCCTTCGGAATTACGAAACTTCTTTGCCAAAGTCTCTATGCAGCTGTCTCTTGTCTCACCTATAACTGGAAGGAGGTATTGTTTGTTCATTGATAACTATAAGAACCGGTGTCAGTTTGGACCGAGCGTGGTTGGTTCAGGGTTGTTGGAATAGAACTCGTGAGGGCACGCTCTCCAAGGGATCACTGCGAAGGTTTGAGTTGCTGTAGTTCTTTCCGCACGGCTTTCGTAAGAGCTACTTATTGTGGCTTATCTAACTTCGTGTAACGGCTCTCGCGAAACACTGGGACCGAAGCGGTTTGATTGCGGGACGGCAGTGGACCATGCTAGTTATTGACTCACCAAAGTTGTTGTATGTGACCCCCGTTCCACATTTCGCGCCTATTTGTCGAGCAAGCTGGAGTCGCCTCCACGGCATTCTGGACAGTCTTGTGATGGCTTTAATGACGCTTTCCTAATCGGAAGGGAAAGTGTCTATTTGATGCGGTTCCGCATATCCCCTTTCGCCAATGTGTTCTCAGAGACTCCGCAAGGTTCTGAGTCTTGGCCCCCTGTCTACCCTTGTTAGACGTTAATGTATTTGGTTTTGTGCCCATCTGAGCTGTAAGATGGCGGATTATGATTGAAACTTATCTGATTCCCTGAGTAGGCGATCGATTGGGTCATTGACCTACATATGGGCGTCTGGATAGCCTTTTTGTGAACTGTGTCCCTTTGGTGAGCTCAGTTACCCGGTAACGTAGCGGAAATGGTCCTAGTTTGTGCGCGTTTGGTCTGCCGAAATGACCTTGACCGACGCGTTTATTTGCTTGGCTGGCAACGATGGGTACCACGAGTTTCATGCTCTCAATGTTACTGGACCTTGGGGTGAGTTTTGCTGTGTCTGTCTGACTTTAAGTCCAGTGAACACTGGGACCATCGCAGTCTTGCGCTACACCGTTTTCTACTTGTTATGGTTGTGATCCGCAGCTCATTCTGGATCAGGAACTAACCGGAAATGTTTTGCTTAGATGACTTTTCGGGCTTTTGTTAGGCGCGCACTTGGAACTACTGCGATTTCAGGGCTTGTTCCATCCATGACCTCGTTACGTGATGACCCCCCCGGTCCCCGGCCCCCCCCGCCCGCCCCTTGGATCGAGGTCAACGGAATTAAAGAAGATAAGTGGTACCAGTACAGAGTCTACGTTAAGTTGGATATAGTTGTTCTCCATGTATTAGCTGGCGGCCCTTTGGGGGCGCGACTTGGTCCCCTGATGGGTGTCAGATTGGTCCGGATTGTTTGAATGGACATGTTTCCGTCCATACTCGTTTGCCAACGCTCTTCGGATTGTCACCATCTAATGCTGCTACATACCCCCGGTACTGAGACTGCTAGTTGGGCAGCTCTCCCGTGTTTTAGATCGTCGCGTAGTGCGGTACTAAGCTTTTTAGGAAAACGCCACCTGCCTGCATACAGTCGTGATGGCACCGACTGATGCCACTCGTCTTGCAGTTTAAAAGTTCTTCCACATATTTCATGCCTTTATGCTTTACTCGTCTCTACCCATACGCCCCACATCTACTTTAATTGCAATTCTTCGCTTTACATCTTAATATTTGCCCACGAGCAAATTCCAGTTCTCCTTTAGCCTGTCTTCCTGTTTCGCGCGTTTTTTTATTCTTCCACGTGACACGGACACGCAGGCGGGCAGCTGATAATGGCATGGCGCCCGTGGGTCATTGTTTGGTTGACAATTGTGATTTCACGTGGACGTTGTTGACTTTGGCTTTCTCCTTTGGGGACATCAAGTGCACCGGGTCCCTGATGGATCATGAGGATTATTCGGAATGGTTTTTGAGAAAACATTCTCACGGGATCTTTCTACTGTTATAGACTAGGTCCCCAATTGTACTTGAGAACTTCGCGCCTTCAAGTTGTCAAGTTCGGGGTGTAGACTAATGGAACCGTAGGGATGGAAGACCCCTTGAGGTGTTCCATCGTGAGTGGATCGTTGGAGCCAGTTTTTGTGTTGAAGGTGCCTCAGTTCATTGATCGCGGATTCGCTAAACCCGGTATCACCCGGTCGTGTCGCCCTCCTGACCAACCGAGTTAATTCCCTCGTTTCAAATGCTCTTTTGTGCAGTCCCTGCTATGGGTCAGTGTTAGTCACGTGAAAGTAAGCATCCGAAAGATTAGAGAAATCGGGAACATTGATGGGTGCAGAAATAAGGAAGTGTGGCTTAGCGTGTAGAAGAAAAAATAAGATGATTACCAATGTCATGGGGTCATAAATGTAGAGAGAAGAGTAAAGACTACAAAAGCGATACGTAAAAAGACGCTGCGTGTTACTCAAATGAAAAGGGTGATGGGTGTTCGTGTGGTTCCACTTAAGCAGCGTCAAGTTGCTGTTCCAACCCCTTAATCGTGGATTCCCTGATCCCCTATCATCTCTTTCGGGAAGGGGCGCATGTTCCAGCGCTCGTATGACTGTGCGTTTGACTGCCGGGGGTATATATCCGTCCCTAATCCACGATCGGCGACCCGCGCGGTTTAATCCAGCTATCAAGGGGATGATCGGCCGTCTAGAAAGCAGACAATCTAGCTGGATTCTGAATAGAGCCAGAGATAAAGCTGGAACCAAACCTTCCCATAAGTATCACACCGTGTAGGTTATTATTTGCGTCGCCCCCAGCCCTTCGGTAGTGCAATGAAATGCATTCCCAAACTTAGTAAGACGCTCGGGGTTAACGTCTGTGTTCCCGCCTAGTGCTGCTCTCACTAAGCCTTGTACCCACCCGTAAAACCCCTCATCTAGGCTCCGTGTTTTTTCCCGGGAGGGATGGCAGGGCGGTCTACGCTGCTGTGCGCAGTATGGTTCCATCATGTCGTCCGCCGAACGAAAGCTTGAGAACCCGGTTCTCGTTAAGGATGCCCGCCTGTCAAAAGACCCCGAACGATAGGGCGTCCATATTTCACCTTACACATGACGGTAACGCCTTAGCTAGCTGCCGGCCTTCTTCCAGTTGCTCCGGAGTTGTTATGTCGCCAGCTGTGGGTGCCGCCTGAATCAAACCTGGTTCTGATCCTGCGGGGAGTCTTCGGACCCCACCGCCGCCAGCGTAATCTTGCGCAGCGTGGCACAACCGTCCTTCAATTGCGAAGTTGAACGGAGCCTATTGGTCTGATTTATTGGCGACTCACCATAAAGCTAGGCCAGTGCCCAAAGCTTATCCAAGGCTCCGCTTGAAATAACTTCAGATCCCCCAGTGTCAGAGTCAACAAATCGCAAGCGTTGGTTACCTTCATGCTCTGCGGTGTTACGCGTATTTCACATACAGTATCGGGCACGCAGCCGCAGCGGTCCACGGCACCGAGCCCTGCTGACTACAACACTCTAGTGGCCGCAAGCGCGCACCTACTACCGATACAACCACCTACCTACCCTACCCCCTGTATCTGCTGACCATCCAAGACCGCGCCCGATCACCATTGCCCCCCCCAGGGCCGCAGCCACGAGACACCCGTAGGGTCAGCTTTATGCGCGAGCCTCACCATTTGGGTCTGTCTTTGTCCATATAGCCTTCGAGAAAGCTTGACGAAATGAGCACCGTCCAGGCGTCAGGCCCGTTATCCACTGCATCCTCCCAACTTTCGCCCGAAGCCCAGCCAATCTGATTCGTCAGGACACGAAACAATAATCGCCTCCTGCCGGAATCCGTTGTTGTTAACACTTGCTAAGTAAATTAATCTACTCAGATGACTCCAATGAATCTCTACAGTTGTTGAAACTCCCCTCACTTTGTGCGCGGACGACTGGTTTGGGTAGTGTTCCGGTTTATCACCACACTGGTGGGACCAAAGTACTCATCGGGATAGACTCGGTGCCTTCTCGGCTTAAACATTTTTCCAGGATGTGACCCGTGTAGAATTATCAGCTACTGCGTTGTTGACAAGAATTTCAGTTCGTTGTGATGTCCATGTAGAATGCGTCGGGTGTAACATCAGATACCACTCAATGATAATCCAAGGAAATTATGTTCATCGTTCGAAAGTCGTTGGGTGTGGGACAAACTCTGGATCGCTGAGATCGATTTTTATCCTCGCCGTCGGATCCTCTCTCGAGAAACACGTTCGGTCTTTGTAAGAGGATAGACCGCGGGTGAAGCGTATTCGTGGTTAGGGCGCACACGGTAAGTACTGAGGAGTCTGAAAACCTCATGAGTCATTCGGGGAACAGACCTTATGGCACAGAACATCCTATTAGCAGCCGCTACCCTCCTCAAGGTGTCCTGGGTTGTGCACAAATTAGGAGACACAGGCATACCAAGGTCCTTCTCACAAGCGGCGTTCTTATGCACCAAGCCACAAGTGTGATGAACATCAAGAAGATACGTAGCACTGATAGGGAGGACAGAGCACTTTATCATAATTGATGGGCAACCGGTCTAGTGTCGCTTGCAGTTGGTCAGCATCCTCGAGTTCGAACATTAGCTTCAACTCATCATCATATAAGCATGAATCCGTTCGGAGTTCTGATGGAAGGTCGTTGATGAATACTTTAAACAACTCTGGACCGAGGACGGAGCCTTGCGGTATTGAGAACGGGCTCGGAGTAGGTTTCATTTGCCTTCACTAGCATACTACGGCCATTCCAAAAGTCGGCGATCCACGATAGAATATCTCCAGAAATGCCAGTTTCCCGAAGTATAAGGAGAAATTTTTGGTGTTGGACTTTATCAAATGCTTTCCTGAAATCGACAAAGGCAAC
The DNA here is from genome assembly GCA_944474145.2 of Dicrocoelium dendriticum. Lineage (NCBI taxonomy): Eukaryota > Metazoa > Platyhelminthes > Trematoda > Plagiorchiida > Dicrocoeliidae > Dicrocoelium > Dicrocoelium dendriticum. The sequence continues at coordinate 3,958,315 of OX104071.1, forward strand.
GTCCAGGCGATTGCCACTATCCAACGATTTAGCCCATTTTTTTAGCCACAAGCAGGTTGAAGGCACTCGAGCATGCACTCCGGAAGCCATGCCGCGCGGAAGAGCTGATGTTCACATTATCAAGTTGGCGATATAAGATTTTTTTATGAACTCTTTTCATAACTTTACACAATATGGGTGTTAAACAAGTCGGTCGATATGGAAGGAGGAGGAGCAACACCCACATAATTCCATTCCGGATACAGTCCTCGCGATTAGAATGATCGGGTTTTACCCCAAGGTGAACCGAGGTCTCAATAGAGGTTGCGAGTCGCAACCCAACCACACAGGATGTTCGCTAACTTCAATTTTGAAGTCGGCCCGATAGTTTCCAGGATCCTGACGATTTCCGCCTTTGTATACGGACTTAACGATACTAACTTTCCAAACAAGCGGGAGACTTCCTACATCGCGCACAGTGATTGCTGTCACCAAGCGACTGGAGAATAGCCAAGTCAGAAACATCAGAGTGTGCCGGTGTGAGCACACGGTCGAGGATGTGTGGCGGCTGACCACCCACATATCTTTGCGAGCTCTGTAACATGGTGGTTACGGTCGGCCAGTGGCCGAGTGGTCTGCACGTTTGCTTTGCAACCATAAGGTCACCGGTTCGAATCCGCGTAGAATTGGACGTCCTCGCGGTATACTCAGCCCGCGCGCGACTGATGGTAGTTGCGCAGCAGCGAAGCGCCGTTACGGCGTACAGCTGACACATTATTATTTTACTATCTGTAACGTCGAAATAGATGACATACAAGGATGCTTTCAAGGAAAACATCGTCAACCGACGCAGGAGGAAGATCGCAATGGAGTAAGTTCCAATCGATACCAGCGGCGTTAAAGTCTTCCGGAATCAGATGATTCCTGCCACCATCATTCATCTTGACCGAGTTCAGCCGGCTGCCTCCGGAACTTTAGGGGGTTCTGTAAGTAACGCCAACCATAAGAGACTTACATCCATCATGGATCCTGCACGAAAGAATTTAAAACCCGTTTTCATTGTCATATCCGTCGCAACAAGTGGACCTTAACGTGGTGCGACGGTTTGCGTATCTCCTTGACCCATTGAGCTATACTGGATGGTGCCCCCGGTCCCCTAGCGAGCTACTTCTAACAGGCTGGTCAATGGTGAGAAATCAGACAAACCCTGTCTCCTTGTCCTCCAGCTTGGGGGTTTGAAACGAGATGGTATCCATTTCTATGAAATAAATCATTGCCACCGCGCTGCGTTGTGCACAGGTTTTTGTGCCTAAGGCTTTGATTGAAGACCCTAATCGTCCTCCTGTCTAGGTCTGGGCGCCCTGGCCGTATCCTAGCCCACATACAACCATGACATTTTCTTCAAACATAAACTTCATCCTGCATCGGCCGTCGCACAGATTATCAATGGTCACCTTATCTGCTGCATACAGCAGGGCGGATAAGCGAAAACGTGCTACTGCTGGTGCCTCCATCCTTTCTTTTCCACCTGTTTCTCTTACTCCCATCCCGTCCCCCTTAATATACCCTATCATATCTTAACAACCCAAGAATAATTGTCCCTCCACGCCTTGCCCCCGGGAGCATGTAACCCCTCTGCAGCCACACAAACCACCAAACCATCGGACCCTCTCTATCCAGTGACAGATCTGCTGCTTATCAGGTCACCAGCTGACCCAGTTTATAGATGCTCTATCTACTACTCTTTATGTATTATTATATCTTATATCCCACACCTCAGATGCGTTGTATCCGCAAAACAGGTTTTTATTATCACAGTGCAGTCGTGTCGCTGGTATGGTAGTAGGGCCTGAGTGCTGCCCCTGTATTTTACAACTCTCCTTTGGCAATCGGTTGCTGTGTGCAATATGTTGGGACATCTAGGCAGAACTAGTTCTTACATGTGTCTTCCCTTGAGGCTATCCTAGCAACCTTATTACTACACCTCACTTATGTCGTCACGCCATGCATACTCACCGATAAAATGCGCAAGAAAGTCGCCGCGCCAGCTGTGCTCTGCGCGGATGTGTTAATGTGTGACCAGGAAGCTGTCCGTCGCTAATGAGCTCCTCGTGCTGACTTAGTCTGACAGTAAACAGTAGAGAAATCCTTGGATCCCTTACCTATGATGAGATGAGTGGGGACTGTGCAGTGGCCGGTGGCCCCTGTGACTAGAGCCGGTAGTGCCGATTAGGGTCTTCAATCACAGCCTTAGGGCACAAAAACCGTGTGCACAAGCGCCAGCGCGGTGGCATGATTTTTATCATAGAAATGGATAGCCATCTCGTGTTTCAAAACCCCAAGCTGGAGGACAAGGAGACCAGGGTTTGTCTGATTTCTCACCATTGGGACCAGCCTGTTAGAAGTAGCTCGCCTAGGGGACCGGGGGCACCATCCCAGTATTAGCTCAATGGGTCAAGGAGATACCGCAAACCGTCGCACCACGTTAAGGTCCACTTGTTGCGACGGATACTGACAATGAAAACGGGTTTTAAATCTCTTTCGTGCAGGATCCATGATGGATGTAAGTCTCTTATGGTGGCTGTTACTTAACAAGAACCCCCTAAAGTTCCGGAGGCAGCCGGCTGAACTCGGTCAAGATGAATGATGGTGGCAGGCTAATCATCTGATTCCGAAGACTTTAACGCCCGCTGGTATCGATTGGAACTTACTCCATTGCGATCTTCCTCCTGGCGTCGGTTAGACGATCGGTCTTTAGCTTGAAAGCATCCTTGTATGTCATCTATTTGCGACGTTACAGATAGTAAAATAATAAATGTGTCAGCTGTACGCCGTAACGGCGCTTCGTGCTGCGCAACTACCATCAGTCGCGCGCGGGGCTGAGTATACCGCGCGGAGGACGTCCATACTACGCGCGATTCGAACCGGTGACCTTATGGTTGGCAAAGCAAACGTGCAGACCTCTCGGCCACTGGCCGACCGTAACCACCATGTTACAGAGCTCGCAAAGATATGTGGGGTGGTCAGCCGCCCACCACATCCTCGACCGTGTGCTCACACCGGCACACTCTGATGTTTCTGACTTGGCTATTCTCCAGTCGCCTTGGTGACAGCAATCACTGTGCCGCGATGTAGGAAGTCTCCCGCTTGTTTGGAAAGTTAGTATCGTTAAGTCCGTATACAAAGGCGGAAATCGTCAGGATCCTGGAAACTATCGGGCCGACTTCAAAATTGAAGTTAGCGAACATCCTGTGTGGTTGGGTTGCGACTCGCAACCTCTATTGAGACCTCGGTTCACCTTGGGGTAAAACCCGATCATTCTAATCGCGAGGACTGTATCCGGAATGGAATTATGTGGGTGTTGCTCCTCCTCCTTCCATATCGACCGACTTGTTTAACACCCATATTGTGTAAAGTTATGAAAAGAGTTCATAAAAAAATCTTATATCGCCAACTTGATAATGTGAACATCAGCTCTTCCGCGCGGCATGGCTTCCGGAGTGCATGCTCGAGTGCCTTCAACCTGCTTGTGGCTAAAAAAATGGGCTAAATCGTTGGATAGTGGCAATCGCCTGGACGTTGCCTTTGTCGATTTCAGGAAAGCATTTGATAAAGTCCAACACCAAAAATTTCTCCTTATACTTCGGGAAACTGGCATTTCTGGAGATATTCTATCGTGGATCGCCGACTTTTGGAATGGCCGTAGTATGCTAGTGAAGGCAAATGAAACCTACTCCGAGCCCGTTCTCAATACCGCAAGGCTCCGTCCTCGGTCCAGAGTTGTTTAAAGTATTCATCAACGACCTTCCATCAGAACTCCGAACGGATTCATGCTTTATGATGATGAGTTGAAGCTAATGTTCGAACTCGAGGATGCTGACCAACTGCAAGCGACACTAGACCGGTTGCCCATCAATTATGATAAGTGCTCTGTCCTCCCTATCAGTGCTACGTATCTTCTTGATGTTCATCACACTTGTGGCTTGGTGCATAAGAACGCCGCTTGTGAGAAGGACCTTGGTGTACCAGTGTCTCCTAATTTGTGCACAACCCAGGACACCTTGAGGAGGGTAGCGGCTGCTAAAGGGATGTTCTGTGTCATAAGATCTATTCCCCGAATGACTCATGAGGTTTTCAGACTCCTCAGTACTTCCCGTGTGCGCCCTAACCACGAATACGCTTCACCCGCGGTCTATCCTCTTACAAAGACCGAACGTGTTCTCGTAGAGAGGATCCGACGGCGAGGATAAAGATCGATCTCAGCGATCCAGAGTTTGTCCCACACCCAACGACTTCGAACGATGAACATAATTTCCTTGGATTATCATTGTTGTGATCTGATTTACACCCGACGCATTCTACATGGACGATGCACAACGAACTGAAATTCTTTCAACGCAGAGCTGATAATTCGACACGGGGTCACTCCTGGAAAATGTTTAAGCCGAGAAGGCACCGAGTCTATCCCGATGGTACTTTGTCCACCAGTGTGGTGATAAACTGGAACACTACCCAAACCAGTCGTCAGCGCACAAAGTGAGGGGAGTTTCAAACAACTGTGAGATTCATTGGAGTCATCTGAGTAGATTTAATTTACTTAGCAATGTACAACACGGATTCCGGAAGGGATTTCGTGTCTGACGAATCTATTGGTGGCTCGCGAAAGTTGGGAGGATGCAGTGGATAACGGCCACGCACTGGACGTGCTTTTCGTCAACTTTTCGAAGGCATTTGACAAGATACCCAATTTGAGGCTCGCGCAAAAGCTGACCTACGGGGTGTCTGGCTGCGCCCTGCATTGGGTGATCGCCTTCTTGGATGGTAGAGAACAGTGTGTACGGGTAGGTAGTGGTTTATCGTTTAGGCAGTCTGTCCTCAGTGGTGTGTCGCAGGGCTCGTTCCTTGGACCGCTGCTGTTCCCTATCTATGTGAATGACCTACCCGCAGAGCTTAAGGTACCATCGCTGCTATTTGTTGATGACCTGGGGGTTCTGAAGTTATTCAGCGAGCCTTGGATAAGCTTTGGGACTGGCCTACTTTATGGTTATTGCCAATAAATCAGACAAAGTGCACCGTTCTTCGAATTGAAGGAGGTTGTCCTCCTGCGAAGTACTTGGTCGGTGGGGTCGAACTCCCCGCGTATCTAACCAGGTTGATCCAGGCGTCACACACACTTCGACTTTACACTCCGGAGACAACTGGAAGAAGGCCGCAAGCAGAGGTTTCCGCATGTTGTGGTGAATAGGACGCTCTTTCGGGGTCTTGACAGGCGGCATCCTTACGAGACTGTTCTCAGCTTTCGTTCGGCGTCATCTGGAATACTGCGACCAGGCTTGTCCGCCCTGCCTCCTCCGGGAAAAAACGGAGCTAGAGAGGGTTTTACGGGTGGGTACAAGGTTAGTTGAGGGATAACGGGAACAGACGTACCCCGAGCGTCTACTTAGTTTGGGAATGCATTCAATGCACTACCGAAGGCTTGGGGGCGACGCAATAATAACCTACGGTGTGTTAATTGGGAAGGTTGGTCCAGCTTTATCTTGGCTATTCAGTCCAGCTAGATTGTCTGTTCTAGCGGTCATTCCTTGAAGCTGGATAAACCGCGGTCCGATCGGATTAGGACGGAAACCCGGCAGTCACGCCGTCATCGAGCGCTGGAACATGCTCCCGAAAAGTGTTATCAGGGAATCCACGGTTAAGGGGTTTGAACAGCAACTTGAAGCTCTTAAGTGGAAACACGAAACCCTTCCCTTTTCATGAGTAACTCGCAGCTTCTTTTACGTTTGCTTTTTTGTTTTTTTCTCTACTTTTATTCATGCATTGGTATTATTTTCTTATTGTAAGCACACTTCCTTATTCTGCACCATCAATTTCTCTTTCTATCCTTTGCTTACTTCACGTGACTGCCATAGCAGGGACTGCTAGAGCATGAAACGTGGGAATTAACCGGTTGGTCAGGGGGCGATACGGGTGTTCCGGTTTAGATCCATCAAGAACTGAGCACTTCATCAATTACTGGCTCAACGATCCACTCAAGATGGAACACTCAAGGGCTTCTCCTACGGTTCCATTACTACCCGAACTTGAACTTGAAGCGCAAAGTTCAAGTTCAATTGGGACCAGAACAGTAGAAAGATCCCGTGAATGTTCTACCTTCGAAATCCTCTTTGATCCATCAGGGAATCCGGTGCACTGATGTCCCAAAGGAGAGCCAAATCAACACGCACGATTCACATTGTCAACCAAACAATGCCCACGTGCCATGCATTAGCAGTCTCCGCTGTGCCGGTCACGTGAAGAATAAAAAACGAAACAGAAGACAAGCTAATGGAATTTCGTGGGCAATATTAAGATGTAAGCTAAAATGAATTAAAGTAGAGTGGGTCGTGGTAGACGAGTAAAGCTTAAGGCATGAATGGGGAAGACTTTAAACTGCAGACGGAGGGCATCAAGTCGGTGCCATCACGACGTATGCAGGCAGTGCGTTCCAATAAGCTATGACCCAACGCGATAACCGAAGAGCTGCCCAAAGCCAGTCAGACCGGGGTTTGTGCAACTTTAATGGGTGACTCCGAAGAGTTGGCAATCGAGTTGGACGAAACAGTCCAGTCAAATCAGGACCAATCTGACCCATCAGGGGACCAAGTCGCCCCAAAGCCGCCTCTAATACATGGAAAATATATCCAACTTAAGTAGTCTCTTCTGGTACCTTAGCTTCTTTAATCCGTTGACTCGTTCAACCGCCATCTCATCACGAACGAGGCATGGAGGACAAGCCTGAACGCAGTATTCCAAGTGCGGCCTAACAAAAGCCGAAAGTCATCTAACAAACATTTCGGTTGTCATGATCCAGAATGAGCTGCGGATCATCCATAACATGTAGAAAACTTTGTGAGCAGCTGTTGTCCAGTGTTCACTGGACTTAAAGTCTGAAGACGGCGAAACTGCAAGGTCAGGTTGGAGTTGAACTCGTGGTACCTCGTTGCCTCCAAGCGAATAACGCGTCGGCAGGTCATTCGGACCAACGCGCAAAACTGGACATTTCGCTACGTTAACGGGTAACTGCCACAAAAGGGACCAGTCACAAAGGCTATCCAGAGCCATATGTAGGGTCAATGGACCAATCTGATCGCCTATTGTGAATCAGAGTTTCAAGTCATCCGCCATCATTAAGAATGGCACACCAAATTCATTAACGTATAAGGGGAAGAGGAGGGGGCCAAGGACTGAACCTTGCGGGAGGTCACTGAGAACACATTGGCGAAAGGATATGCTGGAACTCATCAATAGACACATTTCCCTTCCGATTAGGAAAGTTGAAATCCATCACAAGACTGGTCCAGAAATACCGTAGGGCTCCAGCTTGTACAAAAGGCGCGAATGTGGAACGGGGTCAAAAGCTTTGGTGAGGTCAATGAACAGCATGTCCACTGCCTTCCCGCAATCAACCGCTTCGGCCCAGTGTTCGCGAGCCGTTACTAAGTTAGTAAGACAAGAATAGCTCTTACGAAAGCCGTGCTGAAAGGAACTAAGCAACTCAAACGTTCTCAAGTGTCCTTGGAGAGCGTGCCTCACGAGTTTTTCCAACAACCTGACCAACACGCTCGTCAAACTGACCGGTCTATAGTTATCAATGGAACAAACAATAGCCTCCTTCCAGTTAGTGGGTAGAGAGCAGCTGCATAGAGACTTTGCATAAAGTTGCGTAATCGGAAGGCAAAGTTCATCAGCCAACTCGTAAAATAGTATGGGATGAGCATCATCCACACCGGCAACTTTATTGGGATTTAATCCCTCAGCAGCCGGAGCACTTGAGAATCTGTTATGGAGATCTCATCCAAAAAGGAGCTCTCAGGAACTTCTGCTTACAGGGTGATATGCGGCACATGCGAGTCACGAACATAAACCCCAGCACACTGTCCTCCGAGCAAACAAGGTTTTCATGATCTGTGACAGCAGCAGAGCTGTCAGGGCCAAACAACACTGGGATGCATAAGTTCATGTTGATTCGCCTCTTGACTTACGCGATGAAGCGTTCCGGGTTTGATGAGGCTATACGAGCAAGTTATATTTTATACTGTAGTCGAGCACCTCGTAGTTGCTGCCTGCAGGCATTTCGACCCTCTCGGTATCGTTTGAAGTTGCATGAGGAAGGATCAGATAAGTAAGTACACCAACATACGGCACGTCTGTTAAGTCGTTTGCGTACAGCAGAATCAAACCAGGGTGGCATTGCCCTAGTTTTATTCCAGCCAGACAGTAGTATAGGGGGGGGGGGGAAGAGGGTTCACTCAAGTATGAGCTAAATGTGTCCCAGGCTATTTGAATGTCGTCACTTTCCAAAATGACGCAGGGCGACTTTGCGGCCTTGGCTTTTCATTGTCTGAAAGTCAAAGCGCCATATGTTTGGAACTTGATAGGGAAGATCATTAGTCTGACGACTAGGGGTGCACTTAAATGAGAGACATGCGTGGTCGCTCGCACCGAGAGGTGGGTTGTATACAATATACATGATAAAATCAATGGATGTATCGAAGATCAGTTCCAAGAGGGATGGGTTTTGACCCATCATGAAGCTAGTGGGCCAATCGACAAAATGGTCCAAGGGAGCATGCAAGGTCATCTCGAGAAGCTCGGTAGCCAAACACCTTGTAACAGCATCGCAGGAATAATTCTGCCAGTCAACGTCGGGAAGATTAAAGTCCCCCATCACTAAACAGCTATTTGCCGAATATTCGCGGATGAAATCAACGAGACGCTTAGCAACGCTGTCGGGGCTTCTATAGACCAACACAAATTTAAGTTGAGCAGAGACAACACACAGGTTAACTGCGAGTGTCTCAGCATCACCATCTGGTGATCGGAAACTATTGGTCTTAAAGACAGTAAGTGCGGAATTAACATACAGAGTAACGCCACCTCCGCGCCGACCAGAAACGCGATTACATTACAGCAGTGCGTAGCCTGACAAGCACAATTCAGTGTCTGTGATGTCGGTTGACAACCAAGTTCTAGTGAATGCGAGAACATCTGGACGTCAGTCGTCGACAAGGGCGCCGACTTCATACAACTAGTTTCACAGGCTACTGGACAGAAGAGCATACGGTCTACGATTCAAGCCAGTACAGGCCTTATGGAACCAACGGTTACAGATATTACACACCATGCCCCGGACGAACCTGTCACCGTTTTCAGACACCCCTCTGCCACAAATGATCACAGAATCGTCGGAAAGAGAACGCGGCGAATTTAAGCAGCGCTTGACAACCATCGTGACGGAGTGTTCAGAGAAAGAAGTGAATGTAATAGATAAGCAGCAAAGATGTGAACCAGTTTGCGGTGACAAGCTATGCAATCGACGAGAGCACCAGTCGGAAAGATCAAGTGTGACGCGAGTGTAGTTAAATGGACTCACCATGTCACAAAGCCAAAGTGGACTACAAGGATATAACAACAGGATCTTTGCGAGAGCAGATATCGATAAAAGGACAACTGAAGATGTACTCATCAGTTCAACCACACAGAGTGGATCCAAGGAATCGATTCAAGTCAATCCGTCTTTGACGAATGGAAAACGGCGCACAAGAGACGAGGAGTAGCAGGATAGAGTCCAGTGGTCAAAAGACAGGTAATGATCCAAGGCCTCGGTAACAACAACGGATCAAAGAACAAGTTAATTCGCAGGAAATTTCGCAAAAAGTAAGTTTCCAGCAATATTTTTGACGCGAAAATCAGCGACAGAACACATTACGATAAAGTGGGCATTTTTGAACCCTATTAGATCACACGGAGATGGGCTAAGCAAATATCCTCCTCAGTGTTATTAAAAACAATGTTTCGATACAAGGTGATTACAGTAAATCCGTTTTTATCAAGAGAAACGGCACACAAGGGGCAATCGGTAGCTGGACAGCGTCTAGGACATTGGAACATTGTAGTTAATGGGAAGAAAAGCTCGAGCCTTACATGAGCCATAGGGTGAAAAAGATTCGGGTCGGGTCTGATGAAAGGCCGAGCAACCCTATAGCGGGTTGGACTCGCCTGTTAGCCATATCTTCATCGGGCTTTTGCGGCATTTAAACAGAATGCACGCCGACCCAAAGCGTGACATTCTACCACGCTCTCCGCAGCGGCTATGGAAATGAATTAGGTAGAAGAGAGAAAAGGCAAGAAACTCCATCAAGTAGAAAGCAGTTATCGCAGGGAATATCGCGGTGTAGCTCGGCCAGATGACAGTCCAAATGGGTCTGAAAATCCGCCACAGTGGGTGCCAAGACGAAATTGGCAGACAGAACATTCTACAGTTGGCAGATTCGCAAAGCGAAGTAGTGCCGCCTGCAGTTCAGCCGACTGTGCTGATGTGTGAGACTTAGTGGGTGGCCATGTAGGTGGGAGCACGATTGGTACAATGTGGCAGGTGGCGACAGGGATGTCCAGGGTTGGATAAGATCATAAAGACAAGAATCAGGTCGCGCCGGAGACGTCGGTACTTAAGCGAGTAGATGCCCAGGCAATGAAGTCGTTGTGGTGAATCTAGGTGCTTGAGACCTCGGACCAGTTTTGTTGCTGGGTGTTGTGGGGCTTCCAGTATACGTTGATCCTTCAACAACCAGGGGCTCCAAGCCTGAATAGCAAACACCAAGTGAGGTCGAAGAAAAGCGTTGAGGAGGCGGAAATCGCTAGGGTTAATGTGACCGGAGGCTCGTTTCAGCAATCCAACCATGAGGTTAGCAGCAGCAGCTGCTACTCACCTACACATTTCAACCTTCAGTCTTTCAACGAACCAGGCGCCAGTACTATCCATGCTCCGACGACTCACACCTTGCTTCCCCAACTACCAACCTTAGCGGCTCCACCCCTCTAAACCAAAAACACGGTGAACTGCCGGTCATCTGTTGACCGGTAGCACCCTAGTTACTTCCGCGTTCATCAATAAAACGAGACTCGCCTGTATCTACACAAGCGCATAGGGTCTCATGCCTAAACTTCCGGAACTCCAATCCCGACTTCTGTCAACGCCAGCGGACCTAATAGCCATAACGGAAACATGGCTCTCCGACGGCATAACCAACGGTGAAATCCAACTTCCTTACATGTCAGTTCTCCGCACTGACCGCACAACCACAGGTGGCGGTGTCGCACTGTACTATGACATCTCCCTCAGTTGCAGCATCTTAACAAACACTGCCCTCCAGACACCATGTGGTGTGAGGTCGCACTAACCATCAAACACTCCAGCTGCCTTGGTATCATTCACCGCCTCACTAACAACTCTCGCAGAAGGACGCACGACGTCCACCTTATGTTATCTCACAAGCGCACACACTTTCTTATCATGGGAGACTTCAACCTGCCCCGTCTATTTCACTTTATCCCATCTACTGACTCCTTTGCATCAGGCCTCATTGAGCTTCTTCACACGGCCCCGTTGTACAACCACACCTATCAGCCGAAAAGATTCCGGTCCAACAACCAACCATCCCTGCTAGATATCATCCTCACTAACGAAGAGCTGATGGTTGAGCACGTTGAGTATGAGACCCCTTTGGGGCTCAGCGACCACTGAGTCCTCTGTTTCAATTTTATTTGCTTCGCCGAAAAACCCGTCAGTACGCCAACTTATAACAAACGCTGGACTGATTACGGAAAGTTGAACTTCTCATTTCCGTTAACAGCTGGTTAGCCGAGCCCCAATCGAGTGCCGACAATGTGTGGTCAACCTTTTGCCTTATCCTACGTGAAATCTGCTCCAATACCCCGACCGGTAAACAAATCTCCATAGAGAAGAGACACCCAGCACCCATGCGAAGTACACGAAGGTGGATTACCTCCAGGGACACGGCATGGAGGAACTATTGATCCCACTCAACGGTTACTCAGTGGGAATATTACCGATGCACCCGTAACCAATTTGTCCATCTTGTATATGAAGATAAGAGTGAGCATCAGCGTCAGCTTATGCGTAAATTTTCATCCAATCTCAAAGCCTTGTATAGTCACGACAACAGCCGTCGATAAGTTAAGCACGGTGTCACCGCGCTGACGACCTCTACT